>OY986436.1:42017816-42617816 GCA_963920525.1 Dichetophora obliterata | reverse complement strand
AGATAGCCCTCGGCATGCACACACACCAGTCTTGTACAAACATCTTTGCTGACAGACAAGCAGCGATTAAGCCAATGCGCTCCGCTACCACCACGACCAAAAATATACTGGCTGGCAGAGTTGCACTAAAATCTTCGAAGAGAATGCGCATCTACTGGGCCCCTAACTAAAATGAGGGAAATGAGATTGCTGACAGTCTAGCAAAGGAGGATGCTGGGCCGAAACAGAATTCACAGAACATGTACCAACAACATTAAAAGAGTTGTACAGGTGCCTCTAAAAAAGAGCCCCACAAGCAGTGAGTCGTAGATGGAGAGATATTACATCGTGAAAAATATCGAAAATCATATGCAATGCACAATGCAAAAACGCATTTTGTTCATATTCGCATTCATATTCATGCAGAGAATGCAGGACACTAGTGGATATCCTCACTGATCACTGCATGTCGGCAGCATACGCGAGGAAGCTGGGCATCACCACGAATGACAACAGCAGAAAGTTCAAGCAACCAGGTACTGTGGAGACCGTGGAGGCCGTGGAGACCGTGGAGCACCTATTATGCACATGCTTCGCCCTACTCAGATTGAGACTAAAATGCCAAAGCTCATCGACATTCTTGTTATTCAAAAATGTAGCCAAAATACATCTTGAATCTCTCCTAAGAATTCAACGCTTATCTTTACAGACTTCAGTTCGTGGCTAGTTCGTTACCGGTACTACTAAGGACCAGAATTGGTCTATGTGAGCCTACGGACAAACCTAATCTCTTATTAAAAAAAAAAGTTGCTTTATATTTATTTATGCAAGGGTTGATGCTTTAAAGGAAGTTGTAAAAAGATTTGTAAATTAGTTGAAAATGTCGAAGTAAAGCATATGTATATTTAAAATATATTTAAAAGCGGCATACTGCACATGATTTTTATTGTTTGAAAAAAATTGTATGACAATTGAAGCGACTTTTCCAACTTTTCACCCTTTTATAGTTATCGTCTTAGAAGTATAGGTAATAAAATCGTTTCCTAGAACGAAATAATCTTTGACCGGGCCGAAGTCAAAATACCCCCATAGCCGTGTTTTGGAGTAAAAGCATCAATAAAACTCCTATAAATAGTAATAGCAAAAGAAAAATCTGAAATTATTGTTGCTATCGTGATCACAAAAAGACAACTGCAGAAACAAACGCTGCATTCGGTACGGTTTTGGTATACGATCGCGAGCAAAAACCCCAATAAAGCATATAATGTTTTGTGCTCATTAAACACAACGTTACCATTCTGTTCCGATCTCTCCTCTATGCACGGTTGGTAGTGCTAGTGTCACACACGGAATGGAGAGAGAAAAGTAATTTTTATGCTCTTTTGTTGCGCTACGTATAAGGTACGGTTTTTTCACTCTCTGTTGGCAAGTGTGTTGAAAAAGAATTTTTTTAAGTGACAGGAAAAAAATATAACATTTGTTTATATGGAATTGATTCATGATTGATTGATTTGATCAGAATGGTATGCCAAATGCTTGTTTTATTTGCTTCGTGTGTGTACTTTAACATTTTGGCTCACCTGCCCACACCGCTAAAATGGTTCAAGACTGGTGTGGCAAAACTTAACAGATTTTATTAACAGGAACAGCGACTTAAGAAATATAAGTACAACAGCTTAAAGGATTTTAAAGCTGCTTTTATTGATGTATGGAACAAAATACCGTTTACAGAAGTGTATGCTGCGTCTAACAATTTTGATTGCATACTTCCGCGGGTTGTGGCTTATAAAGGGCTGACAATACAGTAATTGTCATAAAAATCAAATATTTAAACTTTATTTAATATTTGTTCATTTATATTTTTTAAAATAAAATTAAGCTTTATTGAAAAAACCAGAGCTGTAAAAGAGTGCAATCATTTGTGATTTTAAATCATGTGATTTCTATTCAAAATGAGTGCAATCATTTTTCCAAGTAATTGACTGTGATTTGAAATTTCAAGTCATTCTTTTTTTCAAATCATTAATTGTGATTTAAAATTTCAAGTCATAATCAATGATTTGAAAAAATGAATGCAATCGTTTTTTCAAATCTTTGGTTGGAAATTATTGACTGCATTCACGATATTTCATTCATTTATTTAAATCATTGAAAACAGTCACTGTAATCTCAATAATATAATGTTTTAAAATATCAGTTTGAAGTTAGTAAGATATTTTTATAAAACGGTGTGTTTGGATCA
Source organism: Dichetophora obliterata (assembly GCA_963920525.1). Lineage (NCBI taxonomy): Eukaryota > Metazoa > Arthropoda > Insecta > Diptera > Sciomyzidae > Dichetophora > Dichetophora obliterata. The sequence continues at coordinate 42,615,595 of OY986436.1, read as the reverse complement.
ATGCTTCAATCCGGCTTCGATTGAGTCCTTGGGACAAGATGAGTAAAAAATTTTATGGCGGGGTCCATGTTTTTCTGTAACATATCTTATTATCAAAAGTATTGATATCTCTGTTGAACACGTATTGGAAATTCATAGACTAATATTATTTTTTTAACAGTTTATCTCTGTTACTTGCAAGCAAAATTAATTTTTAAGAGCTTTTTTTAATTTTATTTTGTTATTTATTTTTCGGTTCGCTCTCGCGTTCTTTCACACGCTTGGAATGGTAAAAAATCTTGGAATACATTTTTGTAAAGTATACTGCATATTTTTTAACCTTGCGGTTTAAAATTTAAACTTTCACAAATACTAACCCATAACTAAAATTTTTATGTACTAAAATTTAAGCCAAGGAAATATTGCAATGCTGAAACTCAATATTAGGCTATTCGATTTATATGCATGTTTATTTCTTTTATTTTTTATAGCGCAATAGCCAGTGGGTAACGTAGTAATAAACAGGCAGTACAATTAAATTGAACAGGCGGAACAGAGTACTGACGAAAATGTTATGAAAATTTACACGCCTTAAAGATTTGAATTTTGTCATTTCTAACAAAATATTTTAAATTAAATAAAAAAAATAAACAAAAAATTATGTAAATGAATGAATGCATTCATTTGTGATTTAAAATCATTTAATTCCCAATCAATGATTTAAAAAATTGATTGCATTAATTTTTTCAAATCATTGATTGTGATTTAAAATTTAAAATCTCAATTGGGACTTGAAATTTCAAATCACAATCAATGATTTGATAAAAAGAATGCAATTATTTTTTTCAAATCACAATCAATGATTTAAAAAAATGAATGAAATCAATTTTTCAAATCATTTATTGGGAATTAAATGATTTTAAATCACAAATGAATGCATTTTTTTACAGCTCTGGAGAAAACCAACTTTGTTCTTGTATCAACACATATTTGTCGCACTGCAATTTATGTCATATAAAATTTTTACTTTAAAAATATATTTCTTAAAAAAAAATATTAAAATATCAGATCTATGAAACTAAGAAAAAGCTTCGATTCTTTCGTGTGTTCAACGACGCGGTGACGGGACATAGCCCCAAGGTTTTCTTGAGAAAAAATTGGATTAAGGATTATGGCCAGTGTTAAAGAGGTCGACCTTTGTAGTCTAGGGGAGAGTGCGCTTGACTATCAACCCAGAGGTCCCTGGTTCGAATCCAGGCTCGGGCATGGTTCTTTACACTTTCTTTGTTCTTTCCTACATTTAAGAATTTGGGAAAACTAAAAATCCACAAATAAATTGTGGAAAATGTGGAATCAAAGGACAGGAACACAACTAAGGGCTGGAAATGCTTGCCGAAGTTAAAGCACAGCACTAGCCTCTGTTAAAAGCAATTAAAATTGTCTTTGACGATTTTTTCGCCTAATCAAAAATTCACGTATGGTTCCAACCAATTTCTCTAAATAAATATATCCCTTTCCTTTCAGGTCAAAGAACAAACCATGTTTGTATAAGGCGCATGCATTGGTTCTTTAATATTTAAAAAAAAAAATAAGAAAAAGGTCATAAGCCCAAAATAAAAATTACGTATTCCCAGAATAAATTTCATAATAAAAAAATGTATTTGCCTTGTACGGAATGATGATAACAATGGTGATAGCAACGTTCCGTACAAGGGCAATCTCCCTAGCAGTCAGAATCCCCATTTGGTGTTATGACCGCTTAATAAACGGTCATAATCCAAAATCCAAGTTTTGAGATTGTGTCCGCAAAATAAGGGGCCGTTATCCAAAATTTGAAATTTGGTATTATGTCGCATGGGGTTATGTCCCGTCACCCAACCACACACCTGTTGTTTTTTTTTCCAATCGACTAATCCTGCCACAACAAGCGTTTCCACTTGATTTAGCCTCGTGTGATTTTTGCTATTAAACCAACTCATAAGACCGCTTCGGGGACACTGTTTTAAATTTATCGAGAAAAAAAGCGAATCGCAAAATTTCTGTTTGTTGTTTACGAAAACGATCGCTGGCATGGAACATAATGTAATGAAATTTGACACAGATGTCAAAGACAGTGCTATTCAATTGATAACGAAAGATTAAGCTGTATCTATAAATCACGCACAGTTGGAGGTGACCAGTCCGGTTTACATTTAAGAACAGTAATACAACAAATTTTTATATACTTTTCACCTACATCCATTAAAAAAGTACTGTTTTCGAAAGTCACATTAAAATTTCGATCGAATTGACAAAATTATTTAAGAGAAAAAACGCTTAGAAGGCTCGTTTAGATTGGGCACTTTAACCTTTCATTTATTCAAATCAGCAGGTATAGACGGAATCTGTCCTGCACTTATGCAAAAAGGTGCAGAAAATATATTGCCTCACTTAGTTAAAATTACTAAAAGCGGCCTTTCGCAGGGCTATATACCAAGAAAATGGAAAATGGAGAAGTAGAAAAAAGAGACTACACGCTTCCAAAGTCCTTTAGACCCATTAGCTTCACCTTATTTGTTTTAAAACAATGGAAAAGGTAATATATAATTATATAAGAACTGAGATTCTCGAGAATGCACCCATGTCAGCACGCATATAAGATGCAAAGGTCAAAAAATCTGCCCTATACCAGCTGGCTAGTAACATCCAATCAGATCTTTAAAATAAAAAAACTGTACTCTGTTCCTTTATTGACATAGAGGGTGCCTTTGACAATACTTTTCACGAGGCTGTGAGAAAGTCACTACACAAAAAAGGAGCAAGTGATATACAGAGGGATATGCCAAATGCTTAGCACTATAACTGCAGAAACAAAAGTGGGTATCACCACGATAAGAATAAAAGAAAAACAAAAGGCTGCCCACAAGGCGGAGTCCTTTCCCACTGCTGTGGAGTCTTGTTGTGGACGAACTCCTCCGAAAGAAATGGTGCAATACAGTGGGATTATATATCAACCCAGCAAAAACTACCATAATACCTTTTATAAACAAAATAAGCGTGCCAAATCTCCGAATGAGAATGGATGAAATAGAAATTCCCTTCAAAGGCGAAGTAAAGTACCTAGGACTCACACTAGATTCAAAACTTCTCAGGAGAAGACATGCAGAGGAATCAGCGGTTGCAACCCATCAATTCTTCGATGGATGTATACCATGATGGTGAGACCAATCTTCATCTATGATGCAGCAGCAAGCTATTCTGGAAGAACCAAGATATCCACAATGAGAAATATGCTAACAAAGGTGCAGAGACCGACCTGCGTTTGCATCACAGAAGCCATGAGTACCTGCCCTACAGCAGAACTAGAAGTAATTCTTGACATAACCCCCTTACACCTCTTCATAGAGTGAGTAGCAAAGCGAACTCTGCTTTGCATCGCTAAAGAGGGGACAGGTTTAGGCCCTTATTATGAGCCGCGTTCGATCTTCGACTCTAGTCGAATGGCCTGATCGAACGAATCTGCATTTGGTATTATAGCGTGCTTTCGACAAAGAGTAGCACGCAGTAGCTGTTAATTTCGTTCATTTGATTTGTTCACGGTAGTATATTTTTATCAGTTGATCGTAATACTTACAATTTTAACAATTATTGCTCAGCAAGCATCGCATCCAAAGCAAAATTCTATTTGACTGAAAATTCGATGAACAACGAACATTTCGATAGGGTTGGACTGCTCATAATAAAAATGTAACTTTCGATACTCGTTGTTCGATATCTAGCGAAGATCTAACGTCGAAAGCAACTCATAATAAGTGCCTTAGGTAAAAATAACAGCAATAGAGAGAAGGGGAATATTGCAAGGATCCAAATCTAAGAATGCGAACGTAATTTCTTACAGGACACTGCAAACTTAAATAGCACCCGATGAAATGGGGTATCGAAACCGATAGTAATTGCCGTTTCTGTGAAGAAGCAGAGGAGACTCCAATACACGTAAACTATCACTGGGGAACTTTGAGCTGAGGCTAATGCAAATTTCATCCCTTGAACCTAAAAACAATATCAAATTCATCAAAGAACTAGGTCTAGATGAAATTCTGTAATTCGCCAACTTAGCTGAGCCTTAAGATGGAGGCAAAGCAGATCTCTTTTAGGCCGCAGTACGCATCTCCACCATAAAACATTAACATTAACATTGAGGAACATGTTAGACAAAAACAAATTACTTTGTCTCACAAATTTACTTGATCAAAAAAATGAAATTGTCTGTGGAGTGCACTTTTGTTTTATTTTATGTAAAAGAAATTAAGCTTCATTTAAGAATATTTTAAAATGTAATTAAATTTGTAGAAAACAGTGCCATATTCTCACTTTTACCAATTGGTATCAATAACTTGTAATCCAAACTTCCTCATTGAAAATCCTGGCTACGGGCCTGAATAAATTTAACTATTAAGTTGTTCCTTTAACAGTTAAAACATCTGTTGGACCCTTCAAATAAGAAATTTGTTGGTATGTAAATGCAACTCTTCTAACACGAATAACTTTTCAATTCATTTCGCTTCTATTTTTTCTAAAGTATCCGATAGATCAGAGGAAGAGTGATGATCTCAGACAGCATCAGAGGACCTGGTTCAAATCATAGCTAAGGTTAATTTCAAGTAGGGACAATTTCTAAAGAAATCCACACTAAAAAGGTTTTCATTTGAATCGTATCGCTTTGAAAAATTTGAAAAAGCTATCGCTTCATCAAGAGCAGTCTGCGAAATATTTTTTTTATTTAAATGGATAAAATTTAAAAAATATACTTTTTTATATATATAATATATTTTATTATAGATTTTTTATAGATTTTATTATAGATTTATTTAATATATTTTATTATAGATTTTTTTCCTTCGTATTCTCTTTAAATAATTGAATTGTTAAAACAAAAATTCTCTTATACGATTTTTCTTCTTACTTATTTTAAATACTATTTTAGTTTAATTGACCACTTTGGCTCTAAAAACAACAGTAGAAATTGTTGTTTCTATTGACAACTCAATCGCTGTAATATTAAAGCACTGGTGTTCTTGAGCACAAAGCAAATGCGAAAACCACTTAGTATAAAGTCGGAATGTGTTGAACCTATAAGTTTTTTTTCTCGGTGTATGAGGAATGGAAAACTCAACTATATTTATTGTATTGCTCAAGCAATATTATTTCTTTAGTCCTTTAAAGATATTTTAAGTTGATAACATTTAATTCTTAATACAATTGAGATTAAATTTGTAGCGACGGCTTTTACCAACCTGTTCCCATTTTCCTTTGATGGAAATACTTAAATCCTAAGGTATCCAGGATGAAGTTTGACTCTTAGCTCTCCAAAGGAAAAAACAAATTAGACTTTCTTAACTTTACTTCCTAACGGAAGCACTTTTTTACTCAATTACTTTTTACACAAAGTAAAGCATTAAATATGATTGACTTTTGATTTATAAAGCAACCGCAATATACTTTTTAGTTTTAATTATATAATTCTTAAAATTTTTAACAATTTTTATGCAACACAAAATTAAAAGTTGGCAATAGTATTAAGTTATTTTTTTTTTTAAGATTTTATCAAATTTTTTTATAACACACAGTTGCAATTTTCACTAAAAGCTTCGCTATGAAACACGAGTTCTTGAACTATTTGAAGCGCATCACGCGACGACGTGTTGTTAACGTTACGATCTGTGAACTACGACAGAGGCCACCAATTATGAAAGTGAAGCTTCAAGAGTGCTTCTTTTTTTTTGCTTTGCAGTCAATTTGACAGCCAACACTAGAATGATTGCACAACAACAACAACAACAACAACGAGTACAACAATGAGAAAGGCAGCAAGCACAAAGGACGAAAAACGAGGAAAGGCAAGCAAAAGCCAACCCACTCCCACAAGCAGCCACTACCACCGACATCAACCCGGCCACCATTCTGCATCATCAACAGCCACATTGAGGACACAAAAGGTCCTTTTCACAGCAACAACAAAGACAAGAGCTATTTGAAAAAAGTCGTCTAAATGCAAAAAGCTACAAAAGGTCGTGATCGTTGTTGGTGCGCTTTTCATCCCTTTATCCACTCTCCGCCACTCCACTGTCACCGCTTACAGGCCAACCGGAAAACGCCCTTTTTCATTTTGTTTTTCCTTATTTTTTCTATCTTCTCTTATTTTAATGTGATTACAACAAATCGAGACTTGCTGTCAGGCTGCTCCGCGTGTTTCCTGGTGTGGGTGCTTGAGATATTGCTGTTGTTATTGTTGTTGTAATCACTGTGCTTCCGCACCTGCTCCGCCAACTCGCGCTTGTAACATCGACCATTTACTGACATCGTATCCTGTGGCTTTCTACTATTCACCACAAAATGTCAAGAATGACAAAAGCTATGTATATCCGGTGCCGCCATCGATGTACCTACTACAGAGTAACCAAGTTACCACTTTAAGAGCATCACATAGTCATTGCTTGCGAGAGTCAGTTGCACTGGCTCCTATACCTCGTCCTTGCCCACTTCCCCTGTAAAGTTACATACAGAGTAAAGCTTGAAAGGCGCGCGCAAGAAAGTCAACGTATACCAGAAATTTTATATAAACTTATGCATCAGTGTGGGAGTACGTATAAGCGTAGGTGTGTGTGTTTGTGGGAGTATGCTGGTATTTTGTATCTTTGTATTAGTATCTGTGTTTGAGTTTGAGGCAAGATTTGTGGAGCTCACAAATTAATATGGCGGCAATTTTTGGTTACTGCTGTTCGCTTGAAACTTTTTTAGAGTAGGCCATGATATCGACTCTTGTAGGCAGTAGCACGAGTACCTCCTACCTATGTTTGTGGCTCTGTTTATTAGTTCGAAAGTCATTTACGGAAGCGTTTAAGTTTTTTGCAAATCCTGTTTATTCTGTGTATTGTTTTTGCTTTTGCTACCTTATCAAGCGCTCCTGTGTTATGAAGCACAGTGGACCAAATTATTATTTGAAAATAATACTAATCTTTACACTGAGAAAAGTTTTTCCTTTCATCAACCGAGATTTTATTGTACCGAACAAAGGTCATACTCGATTATGCTAAATAAATATTTATCTATTAAAAGTAAATTATGTATGTATATCTTGAAATATATAAAAATTATATATCTAAAAATAAATTATATAAGGATAAATGCTTATTTAGTTATAGATAGGTAACTGTAGGTTAGGTTAATCGGTTTCCTCTCAAATAGACCATTTCGGTCCTTAGTGGTAACGGTGAAAAACACCTTAGTAGAAATTTGTAAGGATTTGCGTTGCATTTGCGATTCAAAAAAGGTTTTGGCTACATTTTCCAATGATGAAAATACCGGTGAGCCTAAGTATTTAAGTTTCGACCTAAGTAGAGCCAGACATATTGAGTAAACATTTCATGTTATTATTTTAAATATTCTCCGCGTGAGAAGAGAAAATGCCTCTATCTCTTCATACAAGGTGTGAGTCAATTGAAAACTTTAAATGCGTTTTATGCAAAATTAATTTTTTTTGAGTTATGACGTTCTTCGAGCAAATGAGCGACATATCCTGACGTAGGCTACTACATATATTTCAGGCAACTGGCTGATCTAATGCCATTCAAGTCAAACTTACGTATTCATTGGAAAATTTGACAATCTTAAGCTTACTGAGCGTTATCACTGGCCGAAGGAACAAACATGTCTTAGTTCGTTTAGGCAGTGGAAACAGTTTTGTTCGAAGATGTCTTCGTTCGCTCTGATCGGCCGACGCTCGATCTTTTTGGCTGAATCCGGTATTTCTTTGTGAATAGAGTAGTACATTTGTTGAGATGGTAGTTAATAACCTAGGAAAAAAAAGGGAAAATATATGTTAAAAACTTTACACGAAATAACTTTCTTACAGTATTTTATTTGGGTAAAGTTTTCTGGCACTTTAACCCTTTCGCCCCGGAGTTTTATTTCAAAAACTGACCAAGATATGTACATTTTTGCTTCCGTTATCCATATAGAACAAAAATATAAGATGTTTGGAATACTTGAGAATTTTCTTATCTTTTATATATCCTGGGATATATTATATCCTCTATAGGGCGCCATATTAAATTTAATTTTACGTCACATAGTTTATAACCTGCAAACGATCAAAACGATTCTAGCAGTACCTGATTTGTCAAGTTATGATTAGTAGTTTAGAGGTGGGGGTGCAACAACTGAACACACATACATACAAAAAAAAATATAAAAAAATTACTGCTTATAGATAAAAAACTTTTACACTAAACGTAGTGACGAATGGGCGATTTTCTAATCCGGCATGAAAAGTTATTGAAAGAAAAAAAAGGGGACGATAGGGGTAAATAAATAAATAAAATAAATAAATTCATAAACGTGAACAGCAAAAAAAAAACTGATGCCAGAACTGAAGTCCTCGTACCCGATTCAACCTAAAACCAGTCTCATATTTATACATTTTATACAAAAACTTATCGTAATAAACTCCTAAAGAAAAAAATTCACAAAGTTCGAAGTCACATAAAAATTCCTAAATAAAAAAATTAAGTAAATTGAAGATGTGCCAGGGTAAAGTGCACCCCTATCGCCACTTTTTTGTATATATATATATATTAATATTAAAATTTGTAATAAGAAATTAAAAAAAAGAGTTTTCAACCAATATCTATACCTATATATAGATTAACTAGCTGAACCCGGTGTGCTTCGCTACCCCCTCGTTTAAAATAAAATTAAAAGTATTTATGTATTTACAAAAATTTATTTATTTACAATAATTATTGCAATGCTTCGCCTCTTTTTTTGTTGTAAACCAATTAGAATTCAGCGCTGAATCGCAAGTAATTTGCTTCATGCTCCCCCTTTTTATTTTTAGACCAATCAAAAAGCAGCAATTACACAATCAGCTGTTTCGCAGTCTGTTGTGGGAGAATGAAAATGGGGTTACCCCACTCTCTATTTTAATTAACACGTATTATAAAATCAGCTGTTTTGAAGACAGTGGTAGAAGAAAGAGAATTGAGCTACCCCACTATTTTAATTAATATGTATTTTAATGATTTTAATGACATGATTTGTGGTATAGCCGTTAATAAACGTAGTAAAAAAGTAGGTGCAGAAGTGTGCATGGTCGAAAAATATTATCATGTAATAAGTATTCCTGAGTCAAAGCTGAACGCTGTGAAAATTTAAGATCGGTTATCAGGTCCAGCCTCCAATATATCACAAACAAAGGGGCGTGCTCCGCCCACTTTTCTTTTGGTACGTATTTCTTTCATGCTAATACCATATATAGCAAATACTGCCGCCGTTGGTCAAAAAATGCCCAAGATATGACGATTTTAAAATTTGGGTTATATGGGCGAGGCCACGCCCCTTCGTCCACTCACAACTTTATATAGTCAAGAATTTATTATTTCGTAAGAATATCCTATTGTGAAAATTTAATGATGATCGGTACAGTAGTTAAGACTATATTGCGATTTTTAATTTTCCTAAAAAGGGGCGTGGTCCCACCCACTTTTCTCCTGGTACGTATTCCTAACTATGCCAATACCATATGTAGCAAATAGCATCAACGTTGGTCAAAAAATGCCCAAAATATGGCGATTTAAATTTTTAGGTTATATGGGCAGTGCCACGCCCCTTTGTCAAATAAAAACTTCATATAGCCTTTTATTCTTTCCAGATTCATAGTAAAATGCTGTGAAAGTTTCAGGAAGATCTGTCAAAGGGTTTGGCCTCCTATAAAGCACAAACAAACAAACAAACAGACAGACATTCATTTTTATATATATAGATTGAAAGCAGATTTATTATAATTAAAGTAAAATGGGGCGAAAAAGGGGGATTTGGTAATAAAAAATCTATGGCTACCTTACCTGTAGATAAAAACTATATAAAACTTTAGGTAAATACATATTACAAAAAAAGTATTTTGTATAGCAAACATTGTTAGTGGTATAAGTAAGTATCTGAATTAAAAAAGTGGGCGTAAAAGTGGGCGCGGTCGAAAAAGTACCCTATTAATCATGCCAGAGTCCCAGTTAAATGCTGTGAAATTTTCAGGAAGATCGGTCCAGAGGTTTGGTCTCCTATAAGGTACAAACAAACAAATAAACAAACACACATTCCATTTTATATATATAGATAGCTTAAACCCGGCGCGTTGCCGCCGCGGCCCCGTTGCCAAACGCGAATAAAATGTTATCAGTGAAACTGTATATGTAAATTGTGGTCGAATACTCAATTCCATGGCTGTGCGACCTATAACTCAAAAGCTGTAGAATTTCTCAAATTTTGGTTGCATGGGAGGTGACACGCCCCCTTGTCCAACGCCATACAAAGTTATCAGTAAAACTGCATGTGTAAATTGAGTTCGAATGCTGAATTCCGAGGCTTTGTTTGCTTTGTTTGATTGACTCAAAAGCTATTCGATATCGCAAATTTGGGTTGTATAAGAGGTGCCACGCCCCTTTGTCCAACTCCCATAAAATTTTATCAGTAAAACGCCACGTGTAAATTGTGGTCGAATTTCGAATTCCAATGATGTGCGGCCTATAACTCCAAAACTATTCGATATCGCAAATTTGGGTTGTATGGGAGGTGCCACGCCCCCTTGTCCAACTCTCACAAAATTTTATCTGCGAAGCGGCACGTGTAAATTGTCAAATACCGAATTCCGAGGCTAAGCGGCTTATAACTCCAAAGATATTCGATATCGCAAATTTGGGTTGTATGGGAGGTGCCACGCCCACTGTTAGTAGGAGGTTGAAATATACTTTACGACCTATTCTCATACCTACAAAATATACATACAAAATTTCATGAAAATCGGTCGAGCCGTTTCGAAGGAGTTCGATTACGTACCCCGTGACAGAAGAATTTTATATATTAGATAAGTATACATTAAATGTTATCCCCCTTTTTACGGACTTTTAGACAACACATTCGAATGAAACTTATATCATTTGAAAGCTCTGGTTCATAGCAAGTGCACAATTAAATTTTTATTCAAATGTTTTTTCATTAGACAGGTAAAAGTTCAAAATTAAAAACATTTTTTCCCCATATAAAAACAATGACAAGAAACGCTCTATTCAGAAGCGTTTCTGTGGGAGAATAGAATGCGAGAGTGAAAAAAACTGTGTGGTTGTTGCAGCTTTTTCTCTTCTATCTTTTTGGAAACATTCAACCAGCGTTGCTGAGACAAAATAAAGAGTTTCTTAATAAAAGTGCACGATTTAATTTAAAAATAAAACGCAAGTTTATTGAGCCAATGTTGATTTTTTTATTTCATTGTAAAGTAGACATGATTAAATAATTATAAAATTTCGAAGCTTTAAAATTTCAGGAAAAATTTTAAAAGATTTAAATCGTGTACTCCTTTTGGGACACCTTAAATATTCGTTCATAAAAACAGTTTGCTTGCCTGTATATTTTGTTGCTGTTTTTCTCCCACTTTCTTCGAAACTCTTTTTTGTTTCTTAGTACAAAACTTTTGGAAGCGTTACTTATATTGGTGCTATCCATATAATACGTCACACACTTAAGGGTGAAGGAGGGTTGGACATTTGTGGCGAAATGTGGTATTCGAAGAAGCTCAACATTTACGACGAAGCGTGAATTAGAGAAGTAGAGAATGAAACTTAAATCATTCGAAAGATCTGCACCATAGATGTACAGCAACATATTCGATTTAAAATTGATGACTGATGACCTATGACCCAAAATATGACCGTTGAAAGAATATATTCTTATTAGTAAGGTATTTCAGGATTAGTAAGAGGTAGAATGAGGTATCGGATGAAAGGTTTTTTGTACAAGGAGGCGTCTACAATATGATTGTATTTTAGCTTGGTGACCTTTCACCCGAAACAGCGTAGAAAGAGCTATTCTTAAATAAAATCGAAAGCGATGAAAGAACATGATGTAAAAGCAAATTTACATCTGTTACGGATACCCCACAATAAGAATTTAATTTATGCAAAATGTGTGGATATATACAGCCCAATTCTGAATGATTCTTCCCGGGGAATCGGAAAAAAGCGTTTTCATTTTTAAGGTAAAGTTCAAAAACATTTTGGAAATTTTTAATGCCAATTTGTTCATCAACCGCAAATAGTCATGAGTGTAAGAAAAATTATGTGATATCTTTATCTGCTATCTTGAAAATGAAAACTCCTTTTTGCGATTCCCCGGGAAAAATCATTCAAAATTGGGCTGATATTGTTAAAGTGAAACATTTACAAATAGTATATTATGAAAAATCCCCTTTATTTTGTTATCAAAACTATTCCGAAATCTCGAAAACTATAGATTTTCCCAGTATCTGCAATGTATTTTTGTATGAAAAGTCGTTGATTAATCTTTTTAACCCCAAGGTTTTTTCTGTGGCACAAACAATTTTTTAATTTTAATCATGTTGTATTTGTTTAAGAAGTGTATAAGCAAAATTTTAAACTGAAACGCCCTTCCGCTTGGGCGCTGGAATAAGTTAATTTTACTATGAAAATTTCTTAAAAAGCATCTTTTCATAATTTGACTACCCAAAAGGCTGACTAAAAGAGGGTGGATATGTTAAGATAAAAATTTTGGTAGGACAATTTTGAAGCTATAAAAAATTTTAATTTATCAGGAAAAATTCAGATAAAATTGCGCTCAAACTTGAAATTTAGTAGTTTCAACGGATTGATTTCATCTTCATAAGAGCTCAGCTCAGGAATGGATAAGCCGGGTGAGTTCGTTGATACATCGTTAGAAAGGTAAATTTATTAATATCTTAAAATAAGTTTTCCGTGAGTAAGTTTTTTCTGCTAAAAACAATAATGTGCATTAAAGTCATGAAATGTTAATTAACCCTGTAACTCCTAAGGTTGTCAAAATACACCCCCTGCCATCCATACGATTTTTGGCTCCACTCAACATCACCTTTCACCTCTTTAAACAGTTGCACTCTATCGCCCTAGCGCCCTGTAAATTATCTTACTGTAAATACAAAAAACTGGTTGTAGGTACTATTTTGTACTTTTACAAAAAAAGTTTACCAAGGAAGTTAAAAAATAAGTATTTTATTAATAAAAAACATTATTTTATGCAGGTCATTTGCAACATATTTATATAATTTTTATTTTTTTTTTTTTTTTGTATTTTCAGTTGATATCTAAAAATGCATTTTCCATAAAAAAATAAAAACACCACAATTGCTACTCCTGATTTTCTTTTAAAAAAGGATTTTATTATTGAAGGTATTATTATTTGCGCTTTGAACCTCTTCCCAATATTTAAGAATTATTAAACAAGTAAAAAGTTAACTTTTTCCTGCAAATTAAGCAATTTTTGAAGTAATGGCGTTAAACTTTTGTACAATTTTAATTTTCAATTTTGTTCACCCAGAGGCTGGAAGGATTTCGCTCAAATTTAGTAAGTAAGTATACACACTGTGTGTAACCTAGGTTAAATTGTTACATACTTAGTTTTGACAACGCCCCTTTTCAAATTACGGTCCTTTTGTTATTGTTATACTTTTCGCAATAGCTTTTTGCCTATTGAATTTTAAAAAATTTAAAAACTATTTTGGCATCAAAAATATTCACATATCTTCAAAATTGTAGAAATTTTTAGTACAACGACTTCTTCATAAAACATCGTTACCTTAGAATGAGAAAAAAACAACATGAAAATCAGAGTTTTGACTTTCGATGCAAATATCTTCGCTGTTTTTAAATATATTTGATTCAAACATTTTTTTGTTCAAAAGTTCAATAAAGGCTTTTTACAAAAATAGTTTGAACTGTACCGTTAAGTCAGTGTATATATTTTGTATCTTTTAAAAAAATAAAATCAGATATAGAATTTTTACTCAAGAAATTTACATTCTAGATGCTGCCCGGATCAGCCGGGACAGACAGAATGCACTAACGTACTAAAAAACATATCCCCTCTTGGCAATTATGTGTTTCCACTAAGCACATTAATTGACTTTTCAGCGGAATTTAAAAGTTGAATTTATATAAAACGCGCATTTAAATATATTTAATTCTATATAAATAAGCAACATCGAATGAAATGATAGTGGTTATTTATTTAAGGTACTCGAAATAGCAATCCTGAGTTCAAAGACAATCCAAAAAACTATACTTATTTTAACTGGTTTGCGCCTATTGTTCAACCCAAGAACCTATGTGGAAATGAGATAAATCTCATATCCGCCAAATCAAAATTCCAATTAGTTGGATATGCATTTGGGCCAACGCAGGCATAAACTTGTTTGGAAAAGAGATATACTCTGGCATACCAATCCAGGTTATAGTATGAGTTCAGTCTAATTTCAAATCAGGAAGCCACGTGAATCACAATTCGATTTAAAATATTGAATAATTAAAAAGCAAGTTTCGAAAAAGGATTCATATATGATGGTGCTTACTTTGTAAAACATAATATTAAGACAAAAAGGAGGAACAGAACAATCTCAATAACCGATATTACATTGTTATAAAACTGCGTTAGGTGTAATAGGATGAAGTGTAATTGATTTAATTATTTAAATGTAATAAAATTTTCCGTTTTAAGACGACTACCGAATCAGAAAAATTAATCATGTTGAAGTAATTATTGAAATCACTGCACATACATCGTAAAGGTTCATGAAGAGCTTATTTAGAATTGCACTGACTTGAAAAACAGAAAATTTTTAGTTCCTCTCGTTGGGATGTTAAAATTTAGAGCTAAGATGAGATATTCAGAATTAATAACGCCACGAAGTAGTTTATACAGAAACGTGAAATTAAGCATCATTCTTCTGCTTCTTAGGGAAGGTAGTAAAATAATCTTAAGGCGTATTTCATACGATGGAAGCATAATATTGGAATTCTAACGACTATGACGTAAAGCAAAAAGTAAAAACTGTTTTTGAAACGGATTCTATGGCGTCGATATAGACATTATATTGTGGGTTCAATATAACTGATGCATATTCAAGAATTGGCCTTACGAGAGAGGTATATAATAACTTAGTAGTAAAGGGATCACTGAATTCTTTAGTCCATCTTTTACTGAAGCCAAGGACTTCTCATGCCTTATTTATCACCATATTAACGTGGAGATTGAAGCGAAGTTTTGAATCCATAATAACACCAAGATCACGAAAACTGGAAACTTTTTCCAAGTTAGTGTTATTTATAGTGTAATTTATGTTATTAGCAGATCTACGCGAGAATGTCATTTGCTTACATGTTTTTAAGTAAAGATTTAATGTATTTAAGCTACACCAGTCCACTAGTCTATTTGGATCAGATTGTAAAAGATGTCGTTCTTCGGGAGATTTGTAACAAAGAAAAAGTTTCACGTCGTCAGCGTACATTAAGACGTTACAGTGTTTTATTACCGAAGGAAGATCATTAATGAATAGTAAAAACAAAACCGGTCCAAGATGACTGCCCTGAGGAACGACAGAAGTAAACCGAAATACTTTTTGAAAGAGAATTCTTATATAAAACTTTTTGAGTACGTATAAACAAATACGAATTTATCCAATTTAATAATGTGATAGGAAACACAATAAGGTGGAGCTTTTTCAAAAGAATATTATGATTAACACTGTCGAAAGCTTTGCTAAAGTCCATATAAATAACATCAGTCTGCAGTCCCAAAGTAAAACCATTTATAACACGCGTAGTAAACTCTAAAAGGTTTGTTGTAGTGGACCTACCCTTCAAAAAACCGGAGTGGGCTAATTTATCAGTTATGATTTTCTCAAATAACGTACGCGTTGCACTATATTTTGCAACACCTCGATAGTTAGACACATCTATCTTGGAGCCACATTTATGAAGGGGTATAATATAAGAATCCTTCCATATAATAGGAAAATAACCACTATAAAAGGAAATATTAAAAATGTTTGCTCGAGGAGTACCCAGGTTTGTAGCACATTGCTTTAAAATACAGCTTGGAATTTTATCAGGGCCGGTCGTAAAAGAACATTTTACTTGTCGAAGATAACACATGACAATATTTGGGTCTATTACAGGAGTTTCAAAAGAGTTAACTGGCGGGAGAAAAGGATACACAGTGCTAGTATTAAATGGTATATCGGAGTAGGTTGATTTAAAGGAGTTTGCAAACATGTTAGAAATCACATTGTCACAAGATGATTCTTCCTGATTGAATTTCATAAGGGGTGGAAAACTGGAGGCTTTGCGATTTGAGTTAACAAAACTATAGAAAAGTTTTGGGTTATCTTTAAATTGAGATTTTATTTTTACTATATAAGCAGAATAGCATTGTTTATTTAATAGTTTATATCTATAACAACAAGAAGAATTGGAAGCAAAGTCTAAACTAGAACCAGATATTTTATATTTTTTAAATTAACGATTTTTTAAATTTTTTTGTGCCTTTAGATCATTTGTTTGCCAGGGTAGATTTAAAGGATTGGAGCAACACCCTTTTTTGGGACGGACAATAAGAAACACCTTTGCAGAGTATCATTAAAAAATTGTATCGAGGATTCGACGTCATAATATGAATATGTTGTTTCGGTAGTTAAAATTGGAGACCAATCAGTCTGAGAAAGTAAAGAATTAAGTTTTACATAGTCCGTTTTTTTTTAAATTATAAACTTTTTATTTCGCGCATCAGCAGTTGCTTTATCTTCTTTTTTGTGGGAGAGTAAAACTGTTATTTCAAGAGTTGGATGATGTACATCTTCTGGAAGAGATACGGGATTCGAACAATGGAGATTAACAGTAGTGCATCTATTTACAAACACAAGGTCTAGGGCTCTGTGTATTATATTTATAATATCATTGACTTGTTGAAGACACAGATCAGATAACTTATCTAAGAAGTCATTTATCCAAATCACTTTTGGAAAAAGGTGTAAGAAATGAAGAATAGTCAGACAATATCTAAGTCACAAAAGGTAGGTTAAAATCACCCAGCACAATATGAACGTCTTTATTTTTTAACAAATTTTTAACTTTTTCGATGGCGTGCACTTAATTGATAAACAAAAATTTTAAAATTTTGTTCAATAAAAAAAGTTAGCGTTGTAACCACCCTGTACTCAAAAGTTACTAAACGTATGCAGCGATTATCAAAAGAATGCAGCAAAAATTTAAAATACAATTGATGTAAAACTGCTGAATTTAAGAATGAGACAAATAATCAAACGAAGAACAAAAACAACAGAAACAAGCAAATATGAATTTAAAAACTAAACTCAAATACTTTGCGTCCACAGCTTATGAAAAATATGTCAGAAACAAATTTTTTTTCCCCTTCTTTGATAGATTAAATGGAAAAGTAAACAAATTTATAAAAACCTGACCGAAAGACGTCCTCAAATGTCCCAAAAAGCACAAGTTTACACAAAAGTTCGAATTTAATATTAAAAAACACTAGAATTACTTAAAAATGTTCGCAACCAAATTATCAAAAAACCTGTTCAGAACGAGAGTTGATGAGAACTTTTATATGGTGTAGCATTCATTTGCAAAAATTCTTTCAGTTTTGCTCAAAAATTGTTTACTGTTTTGGTTTATGGTTCGTAATAATTTAATATTGCGAAATTTCTTTTTCCCAAGATGCTGCTTTTAAATTTTTAAGAAAAAAGTCAAGTCTCAACAAAAATTTATAGGAAAAAATTACCCTTCATATCTCTTTTCAATCAAAAATTATGGCTAAAACTGTCGCTTTATGGTCTCGGAATTCAGTATTCGACCTCAATTTACACTTGCAGTTTCACTCATTACGTTTTAAGAGCGATGGGCAAGGGGCGTGGCAGAAACGCACCCAGTTTAAGCTAATTATCAATAAAAATAATAGTTGTATTTATAATATTGACTATTATTATGAAACTGTTAAATTTTACTTGGGAGAAAAACTTGACGAAAAGAGTAATTTTTTAAATAAACAATAGTGGTATTCACACTGGACTCGTAAGTTTGTTAGTTGATGCTTTGTTTTTGTAAAATTATCTAACTATTAATCTACCGAGTAACAAAGTTACAACGTAGCAACCCTGATCATCTTTTCGTTAGTTGGCGGAACACGAACCGTTGTGCCATATCTTAAGCTTTATGATATTGAAACTTACTAAAAAGTAAACTAAACGTATATTAACAGCAAATATTGAAGTCTTTGCTGAAAAGTATATTTTCATACATCAGCTGTTATTCAACAAAAATTATCAGGCTAACGAGATTAAACAAAAAGGTGTGTTCACAGTTAACAAATTAAACGAACTAAGAAATAACTAATTAACAAATTAACAAGTTCGGTGTGAATACCACTAATATAAAGATAATTTTGAGTTGCATGTCCAAAAAAGTTAATTTTCACATACCTCATTTATACTTTTATTTTATTGTCACAATTTGTTTGCAAAAATTAATAATGATAGCAAAGTAAAATAAATACAGATAATACGGCACTAAAACTACTCTTTTTGTGCTACTTATGTAATTATTTCTAACATAAAACTACCTCTCCCTCTTACAAAATGGGTATTGGCACGGATAATGAAGTTGGTGATGGTGATGATAGTGGTAATGGTGGTGGTGGTTGATAGGGGTTGATTTGCTGACTCTCGTCTAAATTTATGTGACTTTTGTGACAGTTGTATTGGTTACACATACACGCGAGACAAGAGTAGATAAAATCGTTGCGCCCTGTAGTATGAGTGTGTATTTGTAACAGGGGTGGAGTTAAGTTAAAGGCTTTTTTTTAGATTATTACATGGAAGTTTGTACATACAAAGGAGTTGGTTTGTTTTGTGCTTAAGCTAACTCAAGTGTGCAATATTGGGAACATCTGCGCTAAATGAATTTGTTACATTTTGAAAATTGAATGGAAAAAGCTGGGACTAAGTGCATAACTTGTTAGGGTAGGCGATTCACAGGACATTTATATGGATTTAAATGCTTTGAAATAAGGCATATACGCAGAGGTACCATTGAATAAAAAGCTTTTGAATTTTTAATTTTTCTAAATTCTAACGGTTTTAAGGATTTGTTGACCTACACCTGAACAAAAAAGTTATTACAGGTTGAATGAGTAGCTTCTTTTAAAGTCTTTATAAAACATAATAAAATGTTACAAAATAATTGTCAGAAAAGATTTTTCTTATATATTTAACTACATGTTATTAGGCTACCTTAAATATCAAAACTTAAATTGATACCCAAAGCAAAAAATCTCATTACAAACTCTTCTGAAGGTTTTCCAAAGATGTACCATGATATAATGTCTTTATGTGTGCCCACACAAATCCATCCATAAAGTTAAACACCCACTCAACCATAAAAAACTCGATAGCAAATATGTATACCCACACATTGGCAACATGTTTCCTCTATCCCCCCTTCCACACACACATAGCTTAATATGACTATGTAACTCTGTACATGACGGCGTAATGCAATCCTGCGGTTATATTAACCAGTCAGAATTCAAAGTCAGTCGCATACAAATCTCAACCCAGACACAGATAAAACGAAAAAAAACACCAACCAACCCGCCATACCACCCACAGAATCCAAGCAAGAGTCAGAATACTTAAACACAAACACACTCTCATGTTCACCCCAGTCAGCCATGGAGCCAAAGTGGAGGCAACACAAATTTGCGACATCAAAAAGTCGTTTTTTTCCAACTTAATGCCAGTACACGAAGCTACACACTCAGCCAAACTAACACACATTTAAGAATGAATGTCAACTTCTTTGGTATTTGTGCGAACAAACTCCGCCTCTGCTCTTAGACCAGTAAGAACACCATTTTTCGACCAGTTTTTAGGGCGCAAGCGTTATCTCTCATTGGCAAAAGAGTATGCTCAATTTGTGTAAGTGTAGGTGAAAAGTTCGTCAGTGAGCATTCGTCCTTGCCCTCCTTCAAATGTAAATGCATAAAAGAAAGCTAAAAGCTATAATTTTTCTTTTTGCCTTTTTTCTTTTATTCATGTATTTACTCAACTCTTTGTGATGGAGTGCCGTCACTGACATCGCACACAAATTGATTTCAATTTAGTAACGTGACTCGAAGGCAGCCACAGCAGGGTGGCACTCAATTGCTTTACATGCGCAAAGTAAGGTGCCCTAAAAGCACATAAGGCTAGTAGCAAGCATCTTAAGTAATTAGTCTCAATTAAAACATCTACACTATTTTTAATTAAATATATGTCTTTAAGTATAGTTGCTTAGTCATAAGTGTTCAGATGAATAGTAATTATTATTGACATCTTTAACTGTACAAAAATGTTTTTTTTTTATATTACGATATTTTATTAAATTTTTTTATGTCTAAAGTGACCCCCAAAGAGAAGGTGTGTCGCTGACCCGGGTGATTACGTGATCACTTGAAGTCATCTGAAATAAAAAATTTAAATGGATTTTTGTTCTATAGGCTGTAATTCAAGTAGATAGTAGATTTAAACATTTTTATAAAAAAATAACATAACGAACTTCTAAATAGCTATTTTGAGAAATCGCGTCTTTTTTTTGTTGAAAATCTGGGTAAATAATAGGAAAAAATTATTAAAAATTAACAATTCTACTACCTGCAAGAGCCATTGGCGTGAAGAACAACGTCTTAAAATTTAAGTCCAAGCGCACGTATGAGGCGCTCTCGACTATGTGCTGTAACTTTGAATTTGAATATTTTGAATTTTGGTCTGCAATTTTTAACGTATACTCTCAATATATTGCACTTTTGATATGCACTTAAAAGCAAAAAATCGATTTTTTTAAACTCGAACACTAGACTGCATCCTTAAGTCTCCGAAGAGTTTTACTTTTTCGTTTAAAAGCTATTTTGCTTTCGCTTGTTCTTTCGAATTCTATTTATTTGTTTATTTTTGATTTTGCTTTTTCATTTACACCCCCTCCCAAAAAAAAAAAATGCATCGCTTGATATGTTTTTAGAAGAGCTCAAAAATCAACCAAAATTAGCATGTTGACATAAAATTTGGATAAGGATGTGTTAGTTGATGTCCTAACTTAAGCCCTGCCACAAAGATTTAAACAGCTGAGGCAAGTGCAAATCAGTTGGTTGCCTTATTTAAAAAAAAAGTCAAATATCATCATATTTGTACGTACGGTTTTTCATCAAAAAATGTAAAACTAATTATACAAACATGAGATTTTCATGCATTTTTTTAAGCAGAATATTTTTTGAAGTAACAATATTCACCAACAATTTGGTTTTCGGTCGAGTGCCATCTGTTTTTACCAATCATCATTGATGAGAAGACGATGTGTAAACACAAAATTTGAAGGATTAACTTTATTTTTGGTCTTAAATGAGAAAGAAATTTTAGAAAAAACATCGAAATACTTTCATTGTTGTATAAGAAATATGGCGTTTTGGGCATAAGACTAATAAAATTGGTCCCTAATTAACGGACATGAGTCATGTCAACCGTTGAATTAAAATTTAAATATAATAGGTTCGATGGAAACGTGGCAGAACCTTGAGAATAACGACTACAATAAAAAAAACCATAAATTCTACTCTACAGAATTCATATCAAAAATTAATCAAGGCTTAGGAGATGAATTGAAGTTCTGTACAATTTCAGCATCTGTATGATTGTGTGATATTGCAACGGGGTTTCAGTGGAAGGCTGAGGTAATTCAGCCGACCCAGGATCCCCTAACCTTTATTAAATGAAGACGCAGTTGATTTAATTTAAATTATAATTCCAGTCTTTATTGATGCTGTTCTGAAATATCTTCTTAATATAATATAATGCAGCACAAAGTGATCGTCGTCAGCAGTTTGAGTAAGGGAGGAGTGAATGTGGGCGGTTGATGGTCGGAGGTTGTAGGTCAGATTGGTGGCGGAATCGGTATTTGATGCTCGGTATTCGGTATGCGGTGCCTCGGTAATCGGTAGGTGGTGCTTCGGTAACCGGTATGCGATGCTTTGGTAATAAATAATCGATTATTTGGTATTCGGTATGCGATGCTTCGGTAATCGATAATCGATGATTTGGTAATCGGTATACGATGCTTCGGTAATCGGTGTGCGGTGATTCGATAATGGGTATGCGGTGCTTCGGTATGCGGTGTTTCGGTAATCGG
Organism: Dichetophora obliterata; assembly: GCA_963920525.1. Classification (NCBI taxonomy): domain Eukaryota; kingdom Metazoa; phylum Arthropoda; class Insecta; order Diptera; family Sciomyzidae; genus Dichetophora; species Dichetophora obliterata. Next base: position 42,593,531 of record OY986436.1, on the reverse strand, counting down.
TATGGGATGCTTCGGTAATCGGTAGGCGGTGATTCGGTAATCGGTATTCGGGGCTTTGGTAATCGGTGATCGGTATGCAATGCTTCGATAATCGGTGTGCGACGCTTTGGTATTCAATAATCGTTAATTTAGTTATCGGTATGCGATGCTTCGGTAATCGTTATGCAGTAATTCGGTAATTTAGTATGCGGTGCTTCGGTAATCGGTATGCGGTGTTTCCGTAATCGGTATGGGATGTTTCGGTAATCGGTCGGTATGCGATGCTTTGGTAATCAATAATTGATGGTTAGTAATCGGTATGCTATGCGTCGGTAATCTGTTCGTTACTTCGGTAGTCGGTAGTCGGAAGTCGGTATGCGGTTTTTCGGTAATCGGTATTCTGTGCTTCGGTAATCGGTATGCGGTGTTTCAGTAATCGGTATGCGATGCTTTGGTAATCGATATGCAAGGCTTTATTAATCGATAAGCGGTGATTCGTTAGTAGGTAATCAGAATGCGGTGCTTCGGTAATCGGTATTCGGTGCTCGGTAAGCGGCATGCGGTAATTCGGTAATCGGTGTTTGATGCTTCGGGAATCGGTAATCGATAGGTAATTCCTCCAAACTGTTGCCAGGGTCAGTACTCTAGAAAGCGTAGAGACTCAGAAGGACAAGCCAGCAAGTCAAAGACTGTTTTTCCCAAAAAATCAAAAGCTAAAGATGTTCTTAATGTGGCAGAAGCTAAGCTGCAGAAACATGGGACATAAATGTGACACGTTTTAAAGTTCCTTTGATTAGAAATAAGGAAAGAAGGATTCTAGCGTAAAATCATGGCCCAATCATGAACCAGGAACCCCTGCGTGAAAGTCAAGCGCGCTACCTACAGATTATCGAGGCCGCCTTGCTTTTGCATTTGATTTTAATTTTATTTTTGGTTTAGCTTTGCTTAAATGCTTTTATTTTTTTTTTATTTTTTATTGCTCATTTTATTTTGCATTTACTCTTTTTTCAGGTTTTGCTTTTACTATATTCATTTCGCTATTGTGTTTGTGTTTGCTTTTGCGTACTGCTTTTGCGCATTTGCTTTTGCTCATTTAGTTTTTCTTTTACTTTTTCTTCTTCTTCTGCTTTTACTGTTTTAATTTGCCGTGTTGTTTTCGTTTTTGAGTTTGTTTTTAGTTTTCTTTCGATTTTGCTTTTTTTCTTATTCGCTTTTGGTTTTACTTTTGTGTTGGCTTTACTCATTTGCTTTTGCTTATCTAATTTTGCTACTTCTTCTGCTTTTGCTTTTGAGCTTAGTCATAAGCCAGAAAGTTAAGAACAATGCCTATAGTCACAGAAATATAATACCATACCACAGTTTTGCATTTTTTTTTTGCATTGAGCGGAATTGAGCCGAGATATCATGGCGCCAAACAGTTTTTATAATCAAAAGGGTCAAAGAAACTACCTTTGCTGTTACTGTATGATATTTTTTACCGTAACACCTATACTCAGCAATTAATAATGTTGTGTTTCTGAATCTGTTATCTTGATTACGTAAAAATTTTACGTACACATTCTTCGTACCCATCCTTTCATAACATTTTTCGAAAACGCTCTTATATTCACGGAGTAATATTTCTATGAAACGCCGCGACAATCTTGTTGCATTTTCCGTTTATAAGCGTCTCTCTCCGTGGCGTTATGATTTCATATTTTGTTTGCTTATTTTTATAAGAAGGGCATACAACATTTTTTTTCTCCGTGCTCTGATTACATCATAAATACTTAATTATTTCCTACGCATACTACGTAAGGGGCATATTAACTATGTCACTACGTATAGAAAAGCACATATATTCTAGATCAGCATCACTTTGTAAGGCGATTATTTTTATGTCTGTCTGGGTTCCTGATTAGGGCCATAATATTTAAGCTACAGTAACGAGATTCAATATACAAGCTTTCTATTCAAAAAAATATCGCCAACCTCCCATTCAAAGTGACTTTACCAAAACGATTAAATCTCTTTAAATTCCACAAAAAATAATCTTATGACTTAAAAATTTGCACATAAGCATCAACCGCCAAATTACATTTGAAGTATTCAAATTGTTGAATTCAAATGAAAACCGCGCCTACCTCCCCATACAAAGTGACTTCATAAAAATGGTAAAATCTTCTTAAAATTCTCAAAAATGCAACAGTTTCAAATTGTGCAAGCAAGTTGTTAGCTTAATTATGCACTCGAGGTTTGGAATTTGGTAAAAAAAACTGAAAACCCCGCATACATCCCCTACAAAATGACATCATCATGATAGCAAAACCTTAATAAATATTAAAAAAATAATGTTTTACATTTATTTTTAGCACATAAACTTTGATAATTAAAATGTGTTCTGAGTTTCAAATTTGAAATTGTATTTCGATGTAAAACGCAACCTATAAAAGTGACCTCACTAAATAGTACGACATTAAAAATTTCAAATATATACTAGAAGACGGCTGTGGGTGTATTTTAACTTCCGTCCAGTCAAAGATAACTCCTTGTTAGTTTTTTTTTATTTTTATGGCGTGAAAGCATTTTTAAAATAATTAGGCATAAGTGTTTGATTGATGCAACAAATGATGCAACATCTTACTCTGGCTCTGTTTCTTGTTTGGGACCAGTCGATTTGTATAACTGAAAAATTTACTCAGATTTAAATGTGTTGAATAAGAGAAAAGCATTAGGGCTATTCACAATCCTGTGCAAATCGTCTTGCATCATAGCATTTGCAAAATGTTAGAGCATATTTTTACTCTACACTAATAAAATACACAGGGATGCATTTACTTCGCAAATAAGCAACACTAAAAACCCATCTCTTATATATATTACTCAAATGCAAATGTTGTCCGACGTAAGGCTTTTTAAAAACAAGTCCAATCTTAATAAGTTTAGTATGGTATAGTGGGTTTAGACCTGTATATGTGCAATTTCTTAAAAATATATATTTTTTAAGCTATAGCGAGTTAAAGTTTGCATATAAAGACTGATTCGCAACACTGCGTTCAGTCGGTCGGCCTTGGATCGTACTTTGATCGGCTTTGCAATAACTTTACGGGATGAACTGTCAGAACGCACGACCTAAAAATTTTATCTCTACAATGTTGCGTTCAAGGTCGCGCATGTGTCACTTTGATCAACTGTGGTGATGCCAGTGTAAACTATCACATTTCATGGGATTTTTTTATTTTATCAGCACAGTTTATGCTAGGGGTATTCACGATTCAGTACACTTGTCTGTGCAGTTGAGCAGTTACGTGTTCGCGAACACACTACTACACTTTTTTCAAAGCCGTCAAAATTTTCAGTGTGCAAAAGTACACAACTGCTCAAGGAAAGTGAAAAAGACTACAGTGGGAAAGCATTTGTGAAGATTTTTCACGTACGTGTATTTTGTTTTTGTAAAGCTCACAAAACCTCAACTGCAGTGGCAACTGCACTGAATCGTAAATACTCCTATTGAATGTCATTCAAATTAATATTTATCAATTTTCAACTAAAAAAAATCCAAGTTTTTATGAATTCAAAATTATTTATTAAAATCTAAATATTCGCGCCAAATTATTTATAATATATAAATGAAAAGAAAAAAAAATGTAAAATAATACCTTACATTTTTTCAAAAAATTCCATTATTAATATGGATTATGGAAAGTAAGATGTTAAAAGTTGTTATTTCAAGCATATTTACCTGAGTTGTTCTGCTTTCTTATAAAAACGTTTTTAATCTGCACAAAATGTAAATTATATCATACTTCAAGTGAAATGTAAAATTTTATGCTTTTAAAATACAATATATTTTTAGTACCTTTATAACGCAAATTTTGTCGAAAATAACGGTTATTTTCATTAAAAAATTCAGATATAATGAAAAGTTGCTTATGAAATGTAAAATATTCTTGCAGTGATATTTATAATGCATATCGTTGAAAAGGTCAATTAATTTCCTTTCAAATGACATGATAATTTTTTAGATCTATTGGATAGTGGCAATGAAATATATGTTTTTTTGAACAGATCTTTTAGCATTAGATAACTACCTGGTTAATTGATTTTTTAGCCAAAATTCAGCCAAAAATTTTTTACGGTTTTCTCTACCAGAATTAACTGCCTTTTATTGATATACTTAATAAAAATAATTGGCACAAATACTTAAATTGCATTAAATAATGTTGAATTCACCAAAACTTGCATTTTGTAAGTTGCAAAATGCTAAATCTTAATTTAAATCAAATTCAATATAACCTGTGCTGATAAAATAAAAAAATCCTGTGAAATACCAATACTAACAAAATATGTGCTAACAATCTCAATTTTTTTATTTTTATTTATTATAAATAATTTTTCACAAATATTTCAATTATAAATAGTGTACACTTAATCAAAACTTGCATACCATAATTTCCATAAAGTAAAATTACATTTAGTATAAACAGTTCTAATAATACAGCAAATCCCATGAAAACTCATGTTTACCATTGAAACTAAAAAATACCCACCAAAGCTAACTCAATGAAAATGCAACTCTGCCATACCAAAGAATGTCAAACGCACGACCGAGTAGAACATTTCTCTACTCTACTCGTTGGGTTGGACTTTGATCGTACTTTACCCTTTCGTTGATAATTAACGAATAAAGCACTATCAACGGTTGAGGTTGAATTGCGAATAGGGGGTTTCAGATGATCCAACATGTCGGACAGATATGGCATGCTTGACGACAAGTCGGATCATTCGAAAGCAAATAAGACAGTCGGACCGACATGTCGGACGAAAATCAAAAAGTTTTGATTTTTCTGCCGCTTGGACCGACTTGTTGGGCATGTGAACGCAAGTCGGTCCGACTTGCTGCATATTTTCATTTCAATAAGAGCGTCAGCAGGTAAATACCGACGAAGCGGAAACATATTATAGAAAATTAATATGAACAACGTTAGAAACATTGAATTATAGACATAATTAATTAAAATTAATTAAAATTTCTATAAAGTATGGAAAATTACTGGTCAATTATAAGGGCATCTAAAAATTGCTTAGCTATTATGCCGATGTGTTCTGTTTGAGAGCCTGCAATGGAATAAAGTCGTCGTACATATCGGACTGTTCGAAAGCTCAAAAAAATTTGTTCTGTTAATTTGTCGTCGGACATGTCGGATGGCAAGTCGGATCGTCCGAAACCCCCTAATAGCACCATAAGAACTCGTTGTTTCTACTCGAGCTGTCAACGCACGACCGACCGAACGCAGTATTGTGAATCAGGTATAATTGCTGTTGTTATGTTGCTTTTTCTCTTCTTAATTTCAGCATATGCCTAAAAATATGTGAGGTATTTAACGCTACCTTTCGGCTTATAGCTATGAAACTGTTGTACTGACGAATAATCTTTTATAATTTCACAGCTATAACTATAAATTGATATATTCAATATCAAAGTGATACTGGAATGATATCTTACAGTTCAAAAAAGATTTCTAAACGGTCGGAAAATTTTTTAACTTTTAAAAATGTACACAAAAATTTAATAAGAAATACCATTTTTCCATACATACCGTATATTGCAAAAAGGTTTGAATTAATTTCATTTCAATTTTGATCGTTGAAAATCTATTCCGTAGCTTAAAATAAAATCTAGCTATGCTTGATTTTGGCGTTTTCCCGCCACACTGGCTTACTAGTAGTTTATATATACTATACCTATGCAATGCTGAAATGCACTCTGACAACTGATAGTTGAAAAAAGAAAAACTGAAAAAAGAACTGATATGGAAAATATTTAAAGCCTTCAAGCTTTTTTTACATTTAATTTGTTTAAACACAATTGCTTTTCATCGATTCCATAAAACAATTTTGCTTTTTCATCGATCAGCTGTGAATTTTGTGTTTTGAAACAAGGGTTGCAAAGTAGACCGAAAAAAACGTTAACAATTGGTGGCAAATTTTTACAATTGCACAAATTCCCAATTTCAAATGCACAAGATTGTGGATTGTCCTATTGCATTAACGAAAATTTGATATAATTGCATATTTTACATAATTGCACATTGCAAGTTATTCTGAGTGATTTTTTGTGCGCGACCACTTGACTTCGAAAGAGATCAAATTAAGGTGACATTGCACGTTGAAAAAAAAACTCAATTTAAAACATTTGAATTCACCTTAAAATATTTTATTTTTAAATGCTTTCCAGAATTCTATAAAGCTTAATATTATATAATATTAAAGTACAAAAGTAAGAGACTTTATTAAATTTTTAATAAGAAAAGATTATATATTTTAAGAGATAGAATTATTTATTTTTTATAACTTTTTTTTAATTATTGTAGGATTTATTAGGAAGGCTTTGTAATTTTGTATTTTGCTTATTAAGTTTTTAAACTGATCATCTGCTTATTTTGGAATGATTGGCACCACCTCGCTTAAATTTTCTCCGAAAGATTAAGATATAAGGTACGTTTGATTTTTTGAATATCATTAAACTTTTTTTTAATATGAAGTGATATTTTCTCAATTTCATTTGGTCGTTTCTAAATTTTAATAAATCTTTTCTGAATATCAATTGATATTATCAAAGTTTTAGTTGATGTTTTTGAATAACAATTAAAAACAATGTAGTATTATATGATTTGAAATCAGTTTATGTTGAGAGAACATGATAATTTATTCAAAGAAAACTTATAGATAATAAAAAAAAAACCAAAAAGCGCTAGTCCTTTTTGATAGAGATTTTTCTTTGTGTTTTTAACATATTTTTAGTAGAACTTCACTTATATCAGTAAGCTTTCTGCATATTTTACTGCTCACAAGCTTGATAAATGGTAACACAACATAATGTGTCTTCCGCTTCAATCTCCATTTAGCGCTTTGCGACACAGCAAAATAAGGATAATTTATTTGCAATGATGTTTTCCTTCTACTGAAATCCTTTAATTTGTCACAATTGTGAATGCACTTCCAGCAACGAAGAATTTCACATGCAAGTTTTCTTATTTATCTTATGGTTAGAAGCTTATGTTTAACATAGAAGTGGGAAATAAGTAGGACGTGAGTTAGAGTTCAAAGGTTAAGTTGAGTTAGAACATTGAAATTAGTCAAAGCATATATTAAGCTCTACTAACGGAAATTTTATTAATTTTAAGAAAATGTATTTTTGTTCTTTATCTATTAAAAATCCTGAAATTTTTTAAATTTACTTAATCATTATTTAACGGTTTTTGTCCATTAACGTTCTATTTGTGCTATTTATTTAGGCGTAGAAATTAGCATTTTTCCACATAAAATGAAAATAAAAATAAATCACAAAAGACCGCGTCAAAAAAATGGACAGCACATCAAAATACAAAAAATGCATTATGAAGAATTAAGGAAATTTGCACACAAAAGCGCCAAAACAAAGATAAAAAATAATGCATAAGTCCTTGCAATCGACTAAAAGGAATTAAAATCCTTGAGAAAATAAAAGAACATATAGCATGGCATATGAAAGAAGCGCGGAGTACAAATATTGCCAGCGCAAAAACACAACTAGTACATTTGATAGAGTAGAGACACAGCCAAAACACGTCCTTTTTTATTTTTTATCTTTTTTAATTTAGATAAACAAGGAATTTGGTTTTTTTTCTTCAAGCAAAATGCAAATGTAACGAAAAAAAATAAATAAATGGTGTAACAAAAATTTACCCGAGGACTTTTTGGACGTGCGGCACGACCGGTGTGTGTTGGTGTTTGCGGATTTGAGTAAAATTTTTGCATTTCAAACCTGATTTATATTCAAAACGATAAAATTCTGAATTCAAATTCAAAACTGAAAACGGCTAAAAATTTTACGTGCTTCTGCAAAAATTAATAACTTTGAAGCATAAAAAAAGAGTCCTCATGGATTTCTGCAAAAATAGCGCCTTTTTTTGGGTGTTGAGTGCTAAGTCAAAATAATGGGTGTAGGTGAAGTGCATGTTACGGGTGAAAAAATCCAAGCAGCATGAGTAGAAATTTCAATTTTCTGTTATTTTACTATTCAATGAATTAGTTTGATTTTATTGCTCTTAGTTTCAATATAAAATAAATTTTGATCAGAGTTTTCAACGTTTTTAGAATTTATTATCGATTCTTAGTGAGAAAGAATTAATAGTTTAATAAAAATATTACAAAGTTCTGCACACTTCTGTTAGAATAAGTTCTGAACAAATTTACAAGCTTTTTACTTAAATCTGTGTCGATAAGCGATAACGACTTAAGTCTGATTGCAAAGTTTCGAGAAATCTTTCTTCAAAGTTTTCAATCGCCATATAAGTTATATGAAATTGTCTTTTGTTTTTGTGTCATAACTTTGTCATGCTAGAAGATCCAGATTTTGTGTGCTTATAAAGATATATATTCGTGGAACACATCTACATAAATAACTCAGTTCTGTCTTAAGTCGACCTAAGCGATTATTGCTTATGAACACAGAAATTTGGTGGCATTAGTTTAATAAGTTTAAAAGCTCTAATTTCATGGGACAGCAATTTATATTTGAGTAAGTTTTAATATAGGTTTCACCATATCAATACTAACACTTACTTTAGCAATTTACTTACGTAAAAAGTAACTTACATATATGATATATGTCATAGATAAGTATGCCTTTGATATAGTTGCTGTATTGACATCAGTCGCGATCTTAAGCTCGAAAAGAAATACTTTTTTACACTACTTTTTGGGTATTGTTTTACACTTACCCGACAAACAATAGATTTTTTAATATCGTCGGCACTTATTTAAGAGTTTAAGCTAAAGTGGTTTTTAGCAGTATTCCTTACACTTTAAAGGCAATTTTATGCACTATTTTCTGATATAGAAAATTTTATAAAATACACTACTTTTTGATGTATAAAAACACTTACAAAAAATTTTTGGTGCACCTAAAATTCTTTTAGTGAATAAAATAAAATACATCTTAAAAATTGGTTTTGTATGAAATAGTCATTCAAACCCATAAAATATACTTACTTACTTAGTTGGCGCTACAACCGTATGAATCTAAGAATTTGCGCCAGCCATTTCTGTCTTTCGCTTGCTGGCGCCAGTTGGAAATTCCAAGCTTCATCAGGTTGTCCTCTACTTGGGCTTTCCAACGAAGATGCGGTCATCCTCTTCTGCGTTGACCGGCGCTGGGTACCGAATCGAATGTTTTCTCCACTGGAGCATCGTCTTTCATGCGCTGAACATGACCTAGCCAGCGAAGCCGCTCGATTTTAATGCACTTGACTATGTCGATGTCAGCGTACAGCTCATACAGTTCATCATTCCACTGTATTCGGTACTCGCCATTGACGCAGATTGGTCCGTAGATCTTACGAAGAATCTTTCTCTCGACTGCTCCTAAAGTCTTTTCATCTGAACTGCTCAGCGTCCAGGTGTATGATGCATAAAGTAGGACGGGCATGATAAGCGATTTATAGAGCGTGATTTTCGTTCGTCGAGAGAGGGCTCTGCTTCTCAATTGCCTACTGAGCCCAAAGTAACACCTGTTGGCAAGAGTTATTCTTCGTTTGATCTCAATGCTGATGTCGTATTGGTTGAGTTTATGCTGGATCCCAGATAAACGAAGTCCTTCACAACCTCGAAGGAGGTATTGTCAACTGTAACGTGGGTTCCAAGACGCTGGGACTGTTTGTTTGTTGACACCAAGGATTTTGTCTTATCTGCATTCACTGCCAGACCCATTCGACTTGACTCTCTTTCTAATCTGGAAAATGCTGCACTGACTTCCCGCGTATTATGGCCAATGATATCGATGTCATCAGCATACGCAAGCAGCATAACACTCTTGTAGAATATTGTGCCACTAAGTCTCAGATCAGCAGCTCAGATGATCTTTTCCATCATTAGGTTGAAAAAGGCGCACGATAAGGAATCCCCTTGTCTAAAACCTCGTTTGGTAATAAGTGGTGGGGAGAGATCCTTCCCGATTTTAACTGCCCTGCTGGTGTTGCTCAATGTCATCCTGCAAAGTCGTATTAGTTTTGCAGGAATACCAAATTCAGACATGTTGGAGTACAGGTGCTTCCTTATTGGGCTGTCGAAGGCGGCTTTGTAGTCGACAAAAAGATGGTGGGTGTTGACTTGTTTTTCTTGAGTCTTCTCCAAGATTTGTCGTAGCGTGAAAATCTGGTCGATGGTGGACTTTCCAGGTCTGAAGCCACACTGATAAGGTCCGATCAGTTCGTTTACAATGGGCTTCAATCTTTCACATAAAACGCTCGACAGGACCTTATATGCGATATTAAGAAGGCTTATCCCACGGTAAATGGCACAGATAGTGGGATCGCCTTTCTTTTGGATTGGGCAGCGCACACTGAGATTCCAATCGTTCGGAATGCATTCTTCCCATATTCTGCATAGAAGTTCGTGAATGCATTTAAGTAGAGCTTCGCCTTCGTTCTTAAACAGCTCAGCAGGTAACCCATCAGCTCCCGCGGCTTTGTTATTTTTAAGCCGAGTTATAGCTGTCAGAACTTCATCATAGTCGGGCAGCGGAACTTCGACGCTGTCATGCGAAATTGGGGTTTCTGGATTGTTGTCAGCGTCGCCATTTAGAAGCTTAGAGAAGTGTCCCCTCCATAACATCAGTGTACTCTGGACATCTGTCAATAGATTTCCGTTTGCATCCTTGCAGGAAGAGGCCCCGGTTTTAAAACCGTCGGCAAGGCGTCTTATTTTTTCGAAAAATTTTCGGGCCTCATTCCTGCACCATACATCTCAATCTTCTCCTGCTCGCGCTTTTCAGCCTCTCTTTTTTTCCGCATGAAAATATGTCTCTCTTCCCTCCTCTTTTCTTTGTATCGCTCCTTAGCATCGCGCGTTGCAACCGACTGCAGGGTGGCTTTGTAGGCGGCGTCTTTCTCTGCAGTGGCGTCGCGACACTCCTGGTCGTACCACTGGTTTCGGCGATGGCGTTGGTAGCCAATCACCTCTTCAGCAGCCGCACGCATAGAGTTGGAAATGTGTGTCCACTGCGCGCATATATCATCGATTGGAGGAGTGCTTTGAAGCAGGAGTGAGAGTCGAGTGGCGAAAGCATCGGCTGTCTGTTTCGATTGCAGCTTGTCGACGTCTAGCTTTCTCTGTGTAGGGTTGCGTGTATTCTTAGCTGCGCACAGACGTGTACGGATCTTGGCTGCAACAAGATAGTGATCCGAGTCAATGTTTGCACCACGGATCGTGCGTACATCCAATACACTGGAAGAATGCCTTCCGTCGATCAAAACGTGATCAGATTGATTTTTGGTTTTTTGATCAGGGGACATCCAGGTGGCTTTATGAATATTGAGATGCTTGAATCTAGTGCTACTTACGACCATGTTTCGTGCTGCGGCGAAGTCAATCAGCCTCATTCCGTTATCGGAGGTGTTGTCGTGGAGGCTGAACTTTCCGACTGTTGGACCTTGCTCACCTTAGCGTTGAAGTCACCAAGCACGATTTTAACGTCATGACAGGGGCAGCGCTCGTAAGCATTTTCAAGGCGCTCGTAGAAAATTTCCTTGATATCATCGTCCTTGTCTTCTGTCGGAGCGTGCGCACATATTAGGCTTATATTAAAAAATTTAACCTTGATGCGGATTATGGCAAGTCGTTCGTTCACATGTGTGAATCGCAGGACGTGGGGTCGTAGTCTCTTGCCAACTACAAATCCGCATCCAAACTCGTGCTTCTCCGCATGGCCGCTGTAGTAGATATCACAGGGTGCATGCCGAATGCAACCCTGCCCCTTCCATCGCATTTCTTGGATAGCAGTGATATCAGCTTTGTATCTTTCCAAGACATCAGTCAGTTGGATAGAGGCACCTTCCCAAATAAGGATTCGGACATTGCAGGTGCATATCCGTAAATCATTATCAGTTTTTCGTTTGCGGAAGTCGTCATCAGATTTGGGGATCAGTTTTATTCTTTTCTTAGCTGTTTCCATTGAAATGGGTTTTTACGAGTGGGCTTCAAACCCAACACACAACCTATTTTAAGCCAAGGGGGGGCCGCCGCTCAGATTAGCCGCCAAACTAACGGTTGTCAGTTTTGACGTTGCCCAGGAAACACCACGTGGAGGTTTGAGTCGACTTGAGGCGATTTCACAAAGATTATGCTGGCCTCGCCAGGTTGAGACAGTCAGACATGTTGCATTGTAAAGGTTCGCCCCCAGATTCCCAAAAAATATACTTACTTACAGGATTACCATAAAATATACTTACTTTTAAATATGGATAGCCTCGGGCAACGTGGTATCTGGTTTAAAGTCATCCAATTTCAGTACGTTTTTTCGCAACAACAGTAACAGAACAAGAACAGCCTCATAAGGAAAGGCACTATTTAATGTCTCATTACAGCACTGACGATCTCACTTTTGTGGCTAGAGAGCAACGCAGATGAACCGATCCTAGTCGCCTCCTGCTACATGGCGCATAACTAGGACGCTCTACCGGACGAGCTTCAAAGATTGGCAGCCATAGCCGGTGAAAGGAAGCAGGCCGTTGTAATTGGATCAAATGCCAATGCACATCACTCAGTGTGGGGTAGCCCAGATATCAACATTCAAGGTAAGTCCCTACTAAACTTTATCTTACAATATAATTTAAGTGTAGCTAACATAGGTGAGAAACCAACGTATGTAGGCCCCGCCTTCTCGAATGTGCTAGATCTAACACTATTCTCTGACACCAACAATCTGGTACTAGAACAGCCCTCCTTCTCGGACCACTTATATATTAGTTTTAAAATAAGATTTAACTTCACTCTAGCTCAATATCATCAGGAATCCTAGAAGCATCATTGAGACCAAGTTGCCTTCTCCCAAACATATAAATACGGAAGAGGGCATTGAGAGCATTCCATAAAAATTCTCTCGGTTCATAATCTCAAAGCATATCACTCGTCTTGCAAGCCAACGCAAACGAAATGAAAGATCAGACCACCATGCAGACCAATATAGCTGACCAAGAGGAGATAGGGAGAAATACAAATGCAGGCTTAAATTTTTAAAACAAACGTGCTCAGAGTAAAAAGACTCTCCTGGAAAATCTTCGCTCAAGCCTAGAAGAAACCATGGCAAGGCACGTGAAGCTATTCTCTAAGCAGCCTTTTATTCAGAGCCGGCTACGCAAAGATGATAGTGAGTGGAAGGAGAGCAGTCAGGAATCCCTAAAAGTGCTTTTAAAGGCATATTTTACCGGCTGTACTGGAGCTCCAAACACTATCGCATTACGAAGAAACTGGACAAACCCGATACAGGTTCCACATTACTTAATAACGTCAGATAAAATACTGTGGACTATAAACTCGATCTCGGGATATAAATCCCTTGGACTAGATGGTATAATTCCTGCCATGTTACAAACGGCCGAATCCCGAGTCGTTCTTTGGCTGGAGAATATATATAACGGATTTATCAGGCTAAATTATGCACCTGTGGCCTGACGGACAGCGAGGGTTGTATTCTTATCGAAAGCAGGTAAGAGCAGCCATCTGTATCCGAAGGACTACAGGACAAAAAGCCTAACATCCTTTGTGCTCAATGCTCTCGAGAAACTGATAAACTTGCATCTAAGAAATGATGCAGTCCAGCTAGCAACCAACCGACACGTAAAAGCGAAAGGCTCTCCATAAAAAGGACTCCATAATAATATTAGCATAAAGACTAAAGTAAAGCAAAAATGCAACAACAAATGTGAAATGGGAGAAAAACTGAGAAATTGACACTTCAAATCTCATCGCCTCTGTGGTGCAGTGCGCTAATGCGCGCTTGTACGAGTGTCACAAAAATTTTTGATGAAGCCTTTAGCACTGCCGAAATTGCAATAAAATTAGCTAGTGATTTTTTTCCTTTTCATATTGAAAAAACTTTGTTGTTGTTGTTGTTGTTGTTTCTTTAGAAAGATTCGCTAGAACAATTAATTGTTCTTACTTTTACCTTAAGCTCAATAAACCATTTTAAACTATCAAACAACTAGAATTTGTATTTAAATCATATAAAATCAACATACAATAATTATACATAATTTATATACTATCAGCCTTATTCATAATCTCATTTTAGAGGCTGCGTAACTTTAAACCAGCTTTAAACAACACATCGTTATTCATAAATGTTTTTCCAGCTAGTTTAAGATCTGCGTAACTTAAACGCCGAAATTTGCGTTTAAAGGCTGCGTAAACTTAACCTAAAATTTTTTATCGTCTTTTCGATTAAGGTTGATGTATATAATATTTATATAATAGACAAACTGCATTATAGACCTTTGTACTATACGTTTTTCAGTAACAGATTTGCAAATGTACAAGAATTCTTCATTTTTGTAAAAGAGTTTCGATTGTTTAGACACAAACCTTACAAAATTAAGCAATGAATAAAAAAATGTTTATGAATAATAATTTCAGCAAGGTTGCATAGAGGATGCGTAAAGCTTTAAATTGATTTAAACCATCCAAAATTTCAAAAATTGATTTAAACTCTTATCTAAAATAAATCAGTTGTAATATGCCAACTGTAGCTAAAAAAAATCTAAAAAAAATTCCAGCTAACTGTACAACAACAATTACATGGCAAATCTACATCAACAACGCATTGAGAATGGAAAGGTTCACAGCGGTTGTGCAACGTTAGAGGGGATGAACGAATCGGCGTCAGAAAATAAACCGCATTTTGCTTGCTGTTCTCTGTTTGCCTGGTAGCAAAATCTCAATTGGTGGAATGTCAAAATTAGACAAGGTAGTGTTAGGGCGGTGAGCCATGGACCGAAACTGTCAAAACGAAGTTGGCATTTCATACAAAATCAGCAAAAATTGTGCAATAATTTCATGCAAAAATACCAAAATGGCTGATTTTGACAGTTATGTTCACTAAGAAAGATAACACATTCAGCCCTAACACTACCTTGTCTAGTTGTACTATGAGTGGTGTCATCACGGCCAGTCAAACAAACACCAAATATCAAAAATTTTAAGTTTATTTTATTTTAACCTACAGCAGCTCTACATATACATTGAAAAAAAAGTATCATTTAATGTATCGCAACAGAGCAAAGGGAGGGGAAAAAAAGATGCGTCAGCAGAGGAACTTATTGATGGTTGCTTGCTACATTTGCTGAGCGCCTTGTAGTCAAGATCCAAGAGCGTCATTTAAAAACCTACTCGCTGTCTGTATTGATGACGAGAGTTACTCGCAAAATGACGATGTCGATGACGCAAACCAAAGATTTACCCTCTACCAAAATCGTTCAACGCGCCTAAAGAAGTTTTCACTAAAAAAAATAACGAAAGTGCTTGAGTTTGTGCGTGCGTGTGTGTGGGCCAAAGATCTCCCGTTGGTTGCATAAGCAAGTGCAGCAAAGTTAAATTAGCTTTCTTTGCTGGTGAACGTCCTGCAAGTGGCACCACCAGCAGCACAAGCAAGTGCAGTGCAAAATTTGTTGCTAGCCAACATCCTCCAAGTGCCATCACCAGCAGCACAAGCAAATGAAGCTCAAATTCTCCGCTTTCACGTTATTTAATTCATGCCGGAGTATAATGGCAGAAATTTGCCTCTGCGCTTGAGACATGCTGAAATGGTACTTCTGAAATATTGGAGAGTTGACTAGTCAATTGAATTGTGCTGACACAGCAAAAAAGAAAAATTTATTTCAACACACACAAATTTTATTCAACCTGATATTTTCTATCCTACCACGACTGAAAAGTTTCCTTTTGACACACACCCTTTATGAAAAAATTTATTAACAAAACAATAATAGTTGACAACTCTGAAAATAAAATGCCGCAGTGGTGAAAATAAAAAGCCACTGACAAATACAACAAATGTGAAAATTGTCAAATTTTGTTTGACAATATATAATAAAATAAGAGCATGCATGTAATTATTTGAATGTTCAACATATTCCTTTATCACAACTTAAAGATTAAAATGTTAAAACACTCAATCCATACATTAGTTTTTCTTGTTTGCAAACGAAGTTCCAGCAGAAAAAAGCAGAAAAAGAAGAAGATCGTTCCATTTTAAAGCGGGTGTTTGAGTAAATGTAAATTTTTCAAAAATGTTGACAAATACAACAACTGAAGAAATTCCCAAACTTTAAAAGCATATATAGACCAATATAAAGCGAATTAATAATAAGTTTTGGTTGCAAACATCTTATTGCAACCTAACTTAAGTATTTATATACTTACAAACAGATTATATGCATTAATTTCAGGAGTTGCCAAGTGATTTCTTTGTGAGCTTGCGGCCGATTAAGAACAAGAGTGATGATCATTGTTGATTTTTTTTATGCACAAATACATGCAAACATTTTTTTAATGTTATGTTTTCTAAGTTTCCTATCTTGTAATCTTTGCTGTCTGTATTGATGACGAGAGTTACTCGGAAAAAAACGATGACGCAAACCAAAGATTTACTCTCTACCAGAATCGTTCAACGCGCCTTAAGAAGTTTTCACTTCAAAAAAAGCTGCTCCAATTTTACCCTTCTTGAGAAATTTAAATTTTCATAAAGTAGGTACATGGCAAGAAAATATCCCATAAACTCTACATTTTTTTCTTCTATTAAACTCTGTTGATACAGTCGCAATTGATAGCTCCGTTAAAATCTGCCTGTTTCTCAAATACATGTTTGTCTAGAAGAAACCAGTGGCGTAGGAATCATCACATATTATGAACTTGTGTTTTTGGGGTTTTTATGGTAGCTTTGCACAATTCAACTATTTCTTTAATTTTTTTATGGATCCCATGCTTTTGTCCTGCATTGTATTATTCTATAACATATGTTTTCTGGTTTATATCAAAATTCTTCAACAAACACAATTTTTGTGTTGATGTGTTGTTTTCCGTGATCATGGTTATATATGTGGAGTATGGAGAATGCCGCATAATCTCACGCATGTAGTGCCAAACTTTTACCACACACAACAAAACACTTTACACAAACTACTTTACTTTAAATTTAAATTTAAGATTTAAGTCTTTATTTTTAAGATTTCAAAAATTATTATAATTTCTATCAGTTTGTAAGAATAATCTTAACAAGCTTGTAATAATAAAAATAATGGATTTTGAAAACAAATAGTTTGAATGATTTATTGAATATCATAGCAATTTATTTAAATTTGGCTTTAATATTGAAAGAAACAAAAAAGTTACGCAATGTTGAAAAGCAAAATCGTATTTTTTGAACTTGAAAAAAAAATTAGTACTAAAAACTAAAATGGATTTTGGAAAAAAGTAGTTCAAGTGATTTATTAAATACTAAACAAAATACATTCCGAATTGGTCTTAAATATTTGAAGAAACAAAAAAGCTACAGATTTTTTTAAAGCCAAAATCGAATTTTATTTAAATATAAAACAAAATTTTGGTACTAAAAACTATAGTTGATTTTGAAAAAAGTAGTTTAAATGATTTATTGAATAGCATAGAAAATAAATTTTAAATTTGGCTTCATTATTGCAAGTGACAAAAAAGTTACAGAATTTCGAAACGCAAAATTGTATTTTTTTAAACTAAAACTCAAAATGGATTTTGGAAAATAGTACTTCAAGTAATTTATTGATCTATCTTCTATATATATAAAAATGGATGTATGTGTGTGGGTATGTGGTTATATCACGTATAGACTCCAAAACCGATCTTTATGAAATTTTCAGGGAAACTGAAGCCACATCTTAAGAGTATTCCTGTGAGGTTTTGTAACGATTGAACGAGGAGGTGTGGTACCTCCCATGCCAAATTTGCGCTATCGATCACAAACCAAAAAAAGGATATAGATCAGACGGTTTCGATCGTAAAAAATTAAGATGTAGTAATTTTGTTCAGATGGTTACTGTCGGTAACTATACAAAAAATGGGCGTGGTCGCAATTACCGCCCCCAAATATATAAAAATGTTATATTTCAGTCGGCTTGGGTATAAGACTAAAATTTTGTAATTAAATTTGTACGGTTATTGTCGAAAACTTCACTAAAAATGGGTTTCCACGCCTCCTTTTACAGCCCACAAATAAATGAAAATTATTTATTTCAAACGGTATTGGTCGTATAAGACTTAAATTTGGTTATTTTGTCTGTGTGGTTGCTGTCAGCATTAGTACGAAAAATTGGTTTTCACGCCCTCGTTTTCCGCCCACAAATCAGTGAAAATGCTATATTTCAAGCAGTTTTGGCCGTATAAGATTGACATTTGGCACTAAAGTTTGTATGGTTACTTTCGGCAACTGTACTGAAAATGGGCGTTATCGCTATATAGCCACACCCACATTTTTAAAAATACTTAAAATTGACTACTGGGTTGATTGAGCTAAAATTTTGGCATAGTTTGTATGGTTACTGTCAGCAACTATACTAAAAATTGGTTTCCACGCCCCCCATTTACCGCCCAAAAACCAATGAAAATGTTTTATTTCAACGGTTTGGGTCGTATTAGACAACAAATTTTGTAATTTAGTTAATATGGTTACTCTCGGCAAGTGCACTAAAAATAGGCCGTCGCACTTTAGTTAAGGTATAATATACGTGTATAATATGCGTGTAACAGTAGCTTGTTTTCAAACATTTTTTTGAGATACAAGGAGTTGTTATATTTTTTTGAAATTTATACAGGTTATTAAACATAAAAAATACTTTATAAAAGTTTTTTTTTTTACTATTTTTATAAGGTCGCTAAAAATGAAACTGAAAAAAAAATATCATAAATGGTTACATAAAAACTACTTTAATAAATTTTTTGTTTTTTAGCAATTTTCTGGCTTTTAATAGAGGTTGTTAAAAATGAAATTGAAAAAAAAAACATCCAAAACTGTTCGATGGATATGGCCTTTCCCATGTATCTGACACAAACAATCAATGTCAAAGTATAGGTCAATAATTGAGCATCCCACCTACAAACGACCCCCGGGGGGTTTTTTTTGAAATTATGGTAAAAGTTTGAGTAAAAAGTTTTTTAAAAAAATTGATTTTTGCGCGCTTTTTTATCAATTAAAAAATAAAAGGAAATAGGTACTTGAATTTAGGTGGGATGTTTAAAGGACAAAATGAGAAACAAAATACAATAAGATTCATTGAAATTGAAGCAATAAATTTTGAGTTATCTATGGAACCATTTTGGATGTTTTCTTTTTCAATTTAATTTTTAGCGACCTTATAGAAATTGCTGAAAAAAATACTTGATAAAAGTTTATCAAGTATGTTTAAATAACCTGTGTAAAAAGAAAATAACAACTCCTTGTACCTCATAAAAATGTTTGAAAACAAGCTTGTGTTTTTCCAATTTTACACGTATATTATACCTTAAACTCACTTTTCGGGGGGGTCAGCGTAGAGTGAAGCAAAGTGCGCCAGGCTTAAGCTAAATTGAGCTGAAATTTGGGCAGTCGATTTGTTTCGATTACGAGATGGTTTTAAATAAAATTTAAAATATATTTTCTATGATATTCAATAAATCATTAAGGGAGTATTCCTGGTTGGAAGGCTGTTTTTGGACCCTTTTTGAAAAAATTCTCATTTGAAAACGCAAAGAGTTATTTAAATTCTGTTTGTTTATTGTATTAAGAACATATTAAATTAAATAAAACCTTTTTTTTTTCTTTGTACGAGGGCTGTTCAAAAAGTTGTCGCCCTTCAAAGTTGGGCGTCGAAAAAAAGCTATGCTGCTTGCAGCCCGCATAACGCAACTTCGGATCATCTGAAATGAAAAAAGTAAACAAAATCATCTATTCAATCATAATTTTGCGATTATTTTTTACAAAATGGCGGTCATTGAAAATTGAAAAACCTATTTTATGTCTTTGTTTTTTTTAGTTCAGTGTAAAAAAAATAATAATAATTGTTTAAAATTGTTATTGAGGTAGGAACAAGAATGGTGACAGTTTTGCGTCGATTGCACTTTGATTTATCGAAATCAGTTCAGAACTACGGGTGCAATTTTGGCCGCAAGCTCGGAAAACGTAGTTTCGAGATAAACGCGCGTTTAAGTTTGAAGTTATTTTTTTGCATCAAAATAAATTTGAAATGAAAAATTTGAGCATTTAGTTTTAGAAATTCAGCAATTTTGCGTCGATTCCACTTGGTTTCATTAAAATCAGTGTAGTAGAACCGGAGAAAATAAGAGATAGAGCAAAACTTAGGATACAGTTCTGTGGCTAGTTAAATGGTACACATTCTGGTGTGTGTAAATTGTCCTTGTGTGATGTATGGTTTAAGAGTTATGGCGGAAAAACAAGTTAAAAACTTTCAAATGGAGCTCAATTTGGTATCAAAATTTTTTTTTCGATAATGGAATGGATAATGGAATGAGGCTAGATATTGATAAAATAAGCTTCATTCATTACCAAAATAAAGTATTAAGCTTTGGAAAGCATTTTCTATTTATATTTAACCTAATTGTTCCTGGGCATAACTACCTAAATAGTAGCAGATTCTTCTTCATCAGCACCATTAGAACTTGGAATGCACTACCTTCTTCTCTTAAACAAATAATCTCTCGAACCAGCTTTAAACATGCCATTTTTAATTATTACAAAACTTTAAATCAATAAACCTATAATTCTATTTTATGCTATTTTTCTAATCTCATCTATGCTTTAATCTTAGCTATCTCCCTCTTTATAATTTACTTATTTTTAATTGCCGTTTGTATTACTTGAAAGTCAATAAGACCCTTAATTGAAATCAAATATTTGTTTAATTTTCAATGTTTCATATTGTATTTTTATATTTTTGCATTTCCTTTAAAATTTTATTGTTAATTGAAATATTTCTAATGTAATGTTAGTTTTAAGTTACTCTTTATAAACACGATGTTTATGTTTAATGTAGTACTATAAAAGACTTAGTCTTAATGTACACCATAATAAATAATAATAATAACAATAACAATAATAATAATAATAATAATAATAATAATAATAATAATAATAATAATAATAATAATAATAATAATAATAATAATAATAATAATAATAATAATAATAATAATAATAATAATAATAATAATAATAATAATAATAATAATAATAATAATAATAATAATAATAATAATAATAATAATAATAATAATAATAATAATAATAATAATAATAATAATAATAATAATAATAATAATAATAATAATAATAATAATAATAATAATAATAATAATAATAATAATAATAATAATAATAATAATAATAATAATAATAATAATAATAATAATAATAATAATAATAATAATAATAATAATAATAATAATAATAATAATAATAATAATAATAATAATAATAATAATAATAATAATAATAATAATAATAATAATAATAATAATAATAATAATAATAATAATAATAATAATAATAATAATAATAATAATAATAATAATAATAATAATAATAATAATAATAATAATAATAATAATAATAATAATAATAATAATAATAATAATAATAATAATAATAATAATAATAATAATAATAATAATAATAATAATAATAATAATAATAATAATAATAATAATAATAATAATAATAATAATAATAATAATAATAATAATAATAATAATAATAATAATAATAATAATAATAATAATAATAATAATAATAATAATAATAATAATAATAATAATAATAATAATAATAATAATAATAATAATAATAATAATAATAATAATAATAATAATAATAATAATAATAATAATAATAATAATAATAATAATAATAATAATAATAATAATAATAATAATAATAATAATAATAATAATAATAATAATAATAATAATAATAATAATAATAATAATAATAATAATAATAATAATAATAATAATAATAATAATAATAATAATAATAATAATAATAATAATAATAATAATAATAATAATAATAATAATAATAATAATAATAATAATAATAATAATAATAATAATAATAATAATAATAATAATAATAATAATAATAATAATAATAATAATAATAATAATAATAATAATAATAATAATAATAATAATAATAATAATAATAATAATAATAATAATAATAATAATAATAATAATAATAATAATAATAATAATAATAATAATAATAATAATAATAATAATAATAATAATAATAATAATAATAATAATAATAATAATAATAATAATAATAATAATAATAATAATAATAATAATAATAATAATAATAATAATAATAATAATAATAATAATAATAATAATAATAATAATAATAATAATAATAATAATAATAATAATAATAATAATAATAATAATAATAATAATAATAATAATAATAATAATAATAATAATAATAATAATAATAATAATAATAATAATAATAATAATAATAATAATAATAATAATAATAATAATAATAATAATAATAATAATAATAATAATAATAATAATAATAATAATAATAATAATAATAATAATAATAATAATAATAATAATAATAATAATAATAATAATAATAATAATAATAATAATAATAATAATAATAATAATAATAATAATAATAATAATAATAATAATAATAATAATAATAATAATAATAATAATAATAATAATAATAATAATAATAATAATAATAATAATAATAATAATAATAATAATAATAATAATAATAATAATAATAATAATAATAATAATAATAATAATAATAATAATAATAATAATAATAATAATAATAATAATAATAATAATAATAATAATAATAATAATAATAATAATAATAATAATAATAATAATAATAATAATAATAATAATAATAATAATAATAATAATAATAATAATAATAATAATAATAATAATAATAATAATAATAATAATAATAATAATAATAATAATAATAATAATAATAATAATAATAATAATAATAATAATAATAATAATAATAATAATAATAATAATAATAATAATAATAATAATAATAATAATAATAATAATAATAATAATAATAATAATAATAATAATAATAATAATAATAATAATAATAATAATAATAATAATAATAATAATAATAATAATAATAATAATAATAATAATAATAATAATAATAATAATAATAATAATAATAATAATAATAATAATAATAATAATAATAATAATAATAATAATAATAATAATAATAATAATAATAATAATAATAATAATAATAATAATAATAATAATAATAATAATAATAATAATAATAATAATAATAATAATAATAATAATAATAATAATAATAATAATAATAATAATAATAATAATAATAATAATAATAATAATAATAATAATAATAATAATAATAATAATAATAATAATAATAATAATAATAATAATAATAATAATAATAATAATAATAATAATAATAATAATAATAATAATAATAATAATAATAATAATAATAATAATAATAATAATAATAATAATAATAATAATAATAATAATAATAATAATAATAATAATAATAATAATAATAATAATAATAATAATAATAATAATAATAATAATAATAATAATAATAATAATAATAATAATAATAATAATAATAATAATAATAATAATAATAATAATAATAATAATAATAATAATAATAATAATAATAATAATAATAATAATAATAATAATAATAATAATAATAATAATAATAATAATAATAATAATAATAATAATAATAATAATAATAATAATAATAATAATAATAATAATAATAATAATAATAATAATAATAATAATAATAATAATAATAATAATAATAATAATAATAATAATAATAATAATAATAATAATAATAATAATAATAATAATAATAATAATAATAATAATAATAATAATAATAATAATAATAATAATAATAATAATAATAATAATAATAATAATAATAATAATAATAATAATAATAATAATAATAATAATAATAATAATAATAATAATAATAATAATAATAATAATAATAATAATAATAATAATAATAATAATAATAATAATAATAATAATAATAATAATAATAATAATAATAATAATAATAATAATAATAATAATAATAATAATAATAATAATAATAATAATAATAATAATAATAATAATAATAATAATAATAATAATAATAATAATAATAATAATAATAATAATAATAATAATAATAATAATAATAATAATAATAATAATAATAATAATAATAATAATAATAATAATAATAATAATAATAATAATAATAATAATAATAATAATAATAATAATAATAATAATAATAATAATAATAATAATAATAATAATAATAATAATAATAATAATAATAATAATAATAATAATAATAATAATAATAATAATAATAATAATAATAATAATAATAATAATAATAATAATAATAATAATAATAATAATAATAATAATAATAATAATAATAATAATAATAATAATAATAATAATAATAATAATAATAATAATAATAATAATAATAATAATAATAATAATAATAATAATAATAATAATAATAATAATAATAATAATAATAATAATAATAATAATAATAATAATAATAATAATAATAATAATAATAATAATAATAATAATAATAATAATAATAATAATAATAATAATAATAATAATAATAATAATAATAATAATAATAATAATAATAATAATAATAATAATAATAATAATAATAATAATAATAATAATAATAATAATAATAATAATAATAATAATAATAATAATAATAATAATAATAATAATAATAATAATAATAATAATAATAATAATAATAATAATAATAATAATAATAATAATAATAATAATAATAATAATAATAATAATAATAATAATAATAATAATAATAATAATAATAATAATAATAATAATAATAATAATAATAATAATAATAATAATAATAATAATAATAATAATAATAATAATAATAATAATAATAATAATAATAATAATAATAATAATAATAATAATAATAATAATAATAATAATAATAATAATAATAATAATAATAATAATAATAATAATAATAATAATAATAATAATAATAATAATAATAATAATAATAATAATAATAATAATAATAATAATAATAATAATAATAATAATAATAATAATAATAATAATAATAATAATAATAATAATAATAATAATAATAATAATAATAATAATAATAATAATAATAATAATAATAATAATAATAATAATAATAATAATAATAATAATAATAATAATAATAATAATAATAATAATAATAATAATAATAATAATAATAATAATAATAATAATAATAATAATAATAATAATAATAATAATAATAATAATAATAATAATAATAATAATAATAATAATAATAATAATAATAATAATAATAATAATAATAATAATAATAATAATAATAATAATAATAATAATAATAATAATAATAATAATAATAATAATAATAATAATAATAATAATAATAATAATAATAATAATAATAATAATAATAATAATAATAATAATAATAATAATAATAATAATAATAATAATAATAATAATAATAATAATAATAATAATAATAATAATAATAATAATAATAATAATAATAATAATAATAATAATAATAATAATAATAATAATAATAATAATAATAATAATAATAATAATAATAATAATAATAATAATAATAATAATAATAATAATAATAATAATAATAATAATAATAATAATAATAATAATAATAATAATAATAATAATAATAATAATAATAATAATAATAATAATAATAATAATAATAATAATAATAATAATAATAATAATAATAATAATAATAATAATAATAATAATAATAATAATAATAATAATAATAATAATAATAATAATAATAATAATAATAATAATAATAATAATAATAATAATAATAATAATAATAATAATAATAATAATAATAATAATAATAATAATAATAATAATAATAATAATAATAATAATAATAATAATAATAATAATAATAATAATAATAATAATAATAATAATAATAATAATAATAATAATAATAATAATAATAATAATAATAATAATAATAATAATAATAATAATAATAATAATAATAATAATAATAATAATATAATAATAATAATAATAATAATAATAATAATAATAATAATAATAATAATAATAATAATAATAATAATAATAATAATAATAATAATAATAATAATAATAATAATAATAATAATAATAATAATAATAATAATAATAATAATAATAATAATAATAATAATAATAATAATAATAATAATAATAATAATAATAATAATAATAATAATAATAATAATAATAATAATAATAATAATAATAATAATAATAATAATAATAATAATAATAATAATAATAATAATAATAATAATATAATAATAATAATAATAATAATAATAATAATAATAATAATAATAATAATAATAATAATAATAATAATAATAATAATAATAATAATAATAATAATAATAATAATAATAATAATAATAATAATAATAATAATAATAATAATAATAATAATAATAATAATAATAATAATAATAATAATAATAATAATAATAATAATAATAATAATAATAATAATAATAATAATAATAATAATAATAATAATAATAATAATAATAATAATAATAATAATAATAATAATAATAATAATAATAATTAATAATAATAATAATAATAATAATAATAATAATAATAATAATAATAATAATAATAATAATAATAATAATAATGATAATAATAATAATAATGATAATGATAATGATAATAATAATAATAATAATAATAATAATAATAATAATAATAATAATAATAATAATAATAATAATAATAATAATAATAATAATAATAATAATAATAATAATAATAATAATAATAATAATAATAATAATAATAATAATAATAATAATAATAATAATAATAATAATAATAATAATAATAATAATAATAATAATAATAATAATAATAATAATAATAATAATAATAATAATAATAATAATAATAATAATAATAATAATAATAATAATAATAATAATAATAATAATAATAATAATAATAATAATAATAATAATAATAATAATAATAATAATAATAATAATAATAATAATAATAATAATAATAATAATAATGATAATAATGATAATAATAATATAATAATAATAATAATAATAATAATAATAATAATAATAATAATAATAATAATTGTTGTAGTTTGATGAAGAGCTCAATTAAGCAGTCAAAAATAAACATTATGTAATATCCTTGTTATGTATCTTATTTCACTCATTATCCTATTAAAGTACGGTATCTGTCATTTGTGCTAGTAAGTCTTATTTTCTATGTCTGTTAATACCGTATCTATTATTTCGTATTAGTCAAAGCTTTAAGTATATAAATTTATGTAAATGTAATTGTAGTTTAAATCTGGCTGTTAGGAATTTTCTAAATGTTGTTAAATTCTTTTACGTCCAGCAGCCAAGAAAATAAGTATGGTTTATTATATTGTCTGAATTTGCTTTGTTTGAATGCATGTTGTGTTATACTATTAATCTTATTACTAAATTAACGCTGTAAAATATTTAAATCTTATATTTTAACAGAGAATAAACTAACGTCTAAATCTTATCAATTTCTCCGCTATTTTTATTTAAAATTGATTGGGCATATTCACCGGCCGTTGAGCAGAAAGCAACAATAATAATAATTATAATATTGTAATAATAATAATAATAATAATATTAACGGGTACATTTTTTAAGCACTAAAAAATCAAAACCCAATTTTCTAACGGCTATATCTCCTAAACTATAAGAGATAGAGCAAAACATGTTAAAAACTTTCAAATGCTTCCAAAATCTAAACGGTGTGTCCTAGAGAGAAAATTAGGTATCAAAATTTTTATGTCGATACGTCGAGATATCGATAAAATAAGCTTCATTTATTACCAAATAAAGCATTAAGATTATTGTGTTGCGTTTGCATACATCGCCGGGTAAATATACATCCCTTTGGAAAGCATGATCAAAATATAGAATTTAATATTTAATTGAGTAAATGGATTTATTTAAAAATATGACATCGTAGACAAAATCAAAGTCAAGTTAATTTTGCGAGTAATTAGTTCTACAAAAGTTCATATAAAGTAACTCAAAAGATCTTCTAGGACGAACAGGAACTTTGAAGTATATCTTACACAGTTAAAAGGGACTGTTAACATATCCATGTAAAAGGTTTATAATCCAACTAACATTTAGCATAGTTCTCCGATTCTTCAAAGTAGGAAGATTTACTAGCTGTAGTCGATATTCATAGGGTGGTAATTGAAAGTATGTATCTCTATACAGATTGACGGAAGAAATTGTTTTGAACAGATTCAATATCGGCAATATAGCACCCATATCGAGGACACCAATCAACTGATGCATATTCGAAAATGGGCCTTACTAGTGACGTGAATAAAGTTTGGCTATAAAAGTGTCGTTAAACTCCTTCGAAGAGAGTGCGCATCTACTTAGTCATTACCCATCAGGGCATTGAGGGGAACTAGATGGCAAGCGGTCTAGCAAAGGAGGGCTCTGGGCTGGGAGACAGAATTAGCAGATCACGTTCCTACTCCGCTACAAGAGTTTTTCAGGAACCTCGAAAAAAGAGCCACACAAGCAGTGAATCGTATATGGAGAGATAAAACATCGTGCAAAACCTCAAAAATCATGTGCAATGCACAAAGCGAAAAATGAACTCTGTTCATCTTGGCAGGCTCACGCAGAGACTGCAGAACACTAGTGATTATTCTCCCTGGTCACTGCATGGTGGTAGCCTACGCGACGAGGCTGGGCATCACCACAGATGAAAACTGCAGGATGAAAGTGCAAGGAACCAGACACAATGGAGACACTAAAGCACCTACTATACATATGCGCTGCCCTACTCAGGTCGAGACTAAAATACCCAGGTTCATCGACGGTCCTGTCACTAAGTAGCCAAAATGTCTTGCGAATTCAACGCAAATCTTTATAGGCTTTAACTAACCCCAAAGGTTCTTTTGATTGCCTCCGGTACTACTAAGGACCAGAACTGGTCCATGTGGGCCTACGTCAGAAGGCAACAGTGATAACCTAACCTAAATATGTTTTGTGTATATAACACACACTTTCACCACTATTTCTAATCGCAATTCAGTTAAAATTCAGAAAAGTTTAATTGATATTTAGAAAAGATTAAATAAATTTCAGAGAGATCAAGTTTAATTCAAAATTTAATTTGAAAATCCGAATAGATCAATTGAAACACACAAAACTACATTTGAAATTAAAAAAAGACCAATTTATATTCAAAAAAGGTCAACTAAAATTCAGAATAATTTGATCGAAATTTAGAACAGATCAATTGAAATAATGAATTCCATTTTAAATTCAGAAAAGAACAAAGAAAATTGATCAAATTTAAAAGATATCAATTGAAATTCAAAAACTAACAACTAAAATTCAGAAAAGATTGAAGATAATTGGACTTCATAAAATGTCATTGAAATTCAGAAAAAATCAATTATTAATCAATCATAAATCCATTTTAGATACAGAATAAGTCCATTAAAAATAAAAGAAAAACATTGTAAATCGAAAAAAGTCCAATTGAAATTCAGAATATATTATTTGAAATTCAGAAAAAATCAATTGAAATTCAAAGGAAAGAAGTATATTCAGCTGTCTAAGAAGTGTAAAACACTCCAAGACTAGTGTAAATTTTTTATTAGCGTTTTTAATCAAAATGAAGATTTAAGTGTATTAAATGAAGTATTTCTTCACTCAGAAATATTATAGTGTTTTAATTCCTCTTCAAAACGATTCCTCTTCTATTTTTGACTGGTCCGAAGTTAAGATACCTCTAAAGCCGTATTTTAGTTTACTCGAAGTCTTGAATGTTGTATTATTTTGGTAACGTCTCATTTATAAGGCGTGGTTTTTATCCAAATATTTCGCATTTGAAACTCAGAATCCTTTTTATTTATTAAAGCTTATGTGAGAAATATTAAGTTGAAACATTAATGTTTTTGAAATTTATAAAGGATTTACTTTTATGATGATGTCACTTTGTATGGGAGACGGTCAAAATTTTTAGAAGATTAAAACAAATGCTTAAGCCATTGTACTAATTTTTGTGAATTTTGAGGAGGATTTTTTGGTTTCATAAAGTCACTTTATTACGTAGACGTGGTTTTCATTGGATTTTTACAAATTGCATACTTAAAATGCATATGGCAGGTTAACGCATGTGCAAAATTTAAAGTCATTATATTAATTTTTGTGGAATTTTACGAGATTTCACCGTTTCGATAAATTCACTTTGGTAGGTTGTGAGGCAGGTGTAGATTTTGCTACTTTCGAGCTTGATCTTTATTTTTGAATAAAAAGCTTACATATTAAATTTCGTTCGTAACGATAGCTCTAAAATTGAATATACCCACACGCCTTTTTATATGAGTGAGGGTATACAAATTACTTCTCAAATTCACTAAAATTTCGGATATATTTTATAGATTTACTTTACCCTCTAGTAAGCCTTCCAGGATTTTTTTCACATTTTTCAATTGAAAGTTTAAAACACTACTCTTAAAAATAGTTATAGAGTTTTAAAATATTGTATGAAAACTTTTCTTGAAAATTTTACTTTAATTCATTTTCGACAAGATTTGTCTACAACTTATATCTATAAAGAAAAATTAATATACTTGTATTTGTTTGTATTACTGGCATTTTTTATCAAAAACCTGAATCTTCCGAAATTTTGTAATCAAAATAAAAATATATCAAATGGCTGGATAACGCAACACTATCTTTAAAAACGGTTCACACTCCCATTTATTTATTTTTTTCATACTAGGTACGCCTAAGAACTCTGAAGATCTTAAAACCTTTTTTAAACAATAGTTTTTTCTTTTTTATTTATATTTTTAATATAACAGAACAATTTAAAAAATTTATTTATTACAAAAAAAAAAACTTATTCCATACCTTAAAACTTAAAAGACTCTCTAAACTATGTTGAATAAGTAAGTACATCTTATTAAGTAATGCTTAAAATATTTCTCGAACTTAAAAGTAATCGTTGGCAGTTTAGGTATTTATACAAATATTTTAGTTATTTTTTTCTCTAAGAAGTCTAAATAAATAGCATCATTTAGGTATTATTATTTGAAACATACTGGTCCAAATTTATAGCCAAAAGCTTGATCGACTTTACCATAGTCGAGCGGTAGAAAATCAATGAGCGGCAAGAAGTTAAGACGTTTGGTCAGCACCACAAACACTGTAGAGCCTGCGACATTGGCAGCCTGAAAGGAATTTAAAAAATATATGTTAATAAATTAACAGGTGATATAGCCTTTTAACAACATACCTGACACTCATCTTTTAGTATTAAAGGCACAACTTGTGAACCTTGACGCGTTATCTCCATCTCATTTTCACCCATTAGTTTGATAGCTTGACTATAGTCACGTTGGGGCTGATTAAACCACGCCACGGAATTGACGCAGGAATAGGTAAAATTTTGATAACCTTCTTGTGAGAGTAACCGCAGGAAAGTCAATTGGACTGAGCCTACACCATCGTAGGTAATTTTTGTCGCACCATTCAGGTTGGAGAACCAGCTGTGATCACCAGCACCGCTTCTACGCCAAGGCACAACCGGCATTTCCGCAGTATGTACATCTGGGTAGATACAAGTTTCTTGAGTCATCATATTGCAGTACACGTAGATGGCATCGTCCGGCATGCCGGCATTTGGATCGATCCAATACCAACCATTCTCAAATTGAGGATGGGCATAGTGTAGATCACGACAGGTGCGCACCGGATTGTCTTGTGTGCCTGTTGGTTTACGCATGCGATCTATTTCTTGTCGCATACTATAAATAGCGCTGTATATGTCCACAAACTTGGGGTTGGCTTCATTTGAAGTTTGCTTCTTCCTATTTTTCTTTCTTCGTTGCTTCTTTTCTTGTTCGTAAGGGTTGGAACTGAATTCTCCTATTAGTTCGTTGAAATCGTCGTCCTCATCAAATGGTACAAAATCTTCGAGTAAATCAACGTCACGCCTTCGACGCGTTTCCGCCTTTGTTGTGGAGAACTGTTGCATTTGAAAGAGCAGCTCTGGCGGTATAAGTGGTGCCTCTGCTGGCGCACCAGGTGGTCCTGGTGGTCCTACTGGGCCCATCTCACCTTTATTTCCTGCAGGTCCTTCTGTACCTTTCGGTCCTGGTGGTCCATTAATGCCCGGTAGACCGTGTGGGCCGTCATTTCCTTTCAAGCCCATATAGCCCATTGGGCCAGTGTCGCCCTTTCGTCCTTGCGGGCCTTGTAAGCCGCGAAGGCCTCGATCACCTTTCTCCCCTTGATCACCCTTCAAGCCAATCATGCCTAATTCTCCACGATGTCCTTTCAAACCACGTCTTCCACGATCGCCTTTGGGTCCAGCTGGGCCATTTTCACCAATTTTTCCTTCAGTTCCTGGAACTCCAGCTGATCCGGGTATACCGCTTTCACCTACCGGTCCTGGAAGACCTCGGCTACCTGCTGGTCCTTGCAGGCCGGATGCGCCTTGAGGTCCTGGCATTCCTAATGGACCAATTGGTCCTAAGTCTCCTTTATCGCCTTTCTCACCTGTTAATCCAGGACTTCCCTGAATACCAGCTGGTCCTTCTGATCCCTGTTTTCCCGGTGGTCCGGGTTCTCCAACTCTTCCTTCAGGTCCAATATTTCCATCAGGTCCTGCTTCTCCAGGCTTACCATCTTCACCTTCAGGGCCTATATTGCCTTTAGGTCCTATTAATCCGGGCTCACCTCTATTGCCTGGATATCCTCTAGGACCTGCAGCCCCTTTTGGTCCAGCTGGACCTGCAATACCTGATCTACCTGGTGGTCCAACCAAGCCCGATTTGCCTTCTTCTCCTTTGGGACCAAAAGGCCCACGTTCGCCTTGCTTTCCAGCGGGTCCTACTTGACCAGGAAGCCCTTGAGGGCCATCAGCTCCAGTTGTTCCTTGAGGACCTCGAGGTCCAGGTTTGCCAAGTTGTCCCATAACACCTGTTGATGTATGTGATCAATTTCAATTTAGCAGTACTTGTTGCGTTCTTACAAACCTTTAGGTCCCCTTCTGCCTGTTTCACCTGGTGGTCCAGCTGGGCCAATAGGTCCCATTATACCAAAGTCACCCCGTTCTCCTTTAAGACCTGCAGGACCAGGTAAGCCTTGTACACCTGGTTTGCCAGGTGGTCCGGTCATCCCAGAAATCCCATCTTCACCCTTTATGCCACGTCGACCTATTTCCCCAGGAGGACCCTTATCACCAGGTGCACCTGGTGGTCCAGCATCTCCACGAGGACCAAGGGGACCGGCTGAACCTGCTGGTCCCTAAAACGAAATAGTTTTAAATATAATGCAGAGTTGTATGTTATAGATTTTTACAATTTCTCCCTGGCTGCCCTTGAGACCCTTCTCTCCAGGTGCTCCCAGTTCCCCTTTATCACCATCTTCTCCTGGCGTGCCCGTAGGGCCAGGAGGTCCTGGTAGACCTCTAAGCCCTGATAGACCGTCTCTTCCTGCTGGGCCAATCAAACCCCTTTCTCCAACTTCACCTTTTGCACCAGGTGCACCAACATTACCTGGTGCCCCCGGATGACCTTGACCTCCTTGGGGACCCATATGTCCCGTTTCACCTGTTTGACCTTTATCGCCAGGAAACCCTGGAGAGCCCATAACTCCTTGCTCTCCTTTCAGGCCTGGTAAGCCGGGTTGTCCTTGATGACCACGTTCTCCAGGAAAACCTGGCAGTCCAGTTGGGCCTTGAGGGCCTGGGTTTCCAATTGTACCCATTGGTCCAGGAAGACCTTCTTTACCCGCTTCACCTGGTAGTCCTGCTTCTCCAGGTAGTCCTGTCAGTCCCTGGGGGCCTGGCTCACCTACAGGTCCCATATCACCAGTTGCCCCTCGTGGACCAATAACACCAGCTTCTCCGACAGGTCCCGGTTTTCCAGATTCACCCTTAGGAAAAGAAGGATGATTTTTAACTTCACAAAAATTAGCACTTCGCTTACCGGCTTGCCACGTTCGCCTGGCAGTCCTGCTATTCCATGCCTTCCATCTGCTCCTGGAGGCCCTGGTAGGCCAATAAAACCCCTCATGCCTTCTGCTCCCTGTGGACCAGTTTCACCCTGTGGTCCTGGAGCCCCTGGCTGACCTGAATCGCCTTTTGCACCAGGATTGCCATCATTTCCACGACGTCCTCTTGCACCACGGAATCCACGTGGACCTGTTTCACCTCGTTCACCTTGTTGACCCTGTAGTCCACGTTCGCCTTTTATACCAGCAGGACCAGTAGCACCAGATGCACCTTTGTCACCCTTATCGCCAGAAGGTCCGGGATAACCTTGAAATCCTTGAGGTCCTTGTTTGCCTTTTTCTCCAGTGGGACCTTGTATACCAGTTTCTCCGCGTGGCCCTTCAAAACCTTTGGGACCTTCAGGTCCCTCTAAACCTGGACTTCCAGATGCACCAGCTGGACCACGTTCACCAGATGTACCCATATCCCCTTTCTCGCCATCAATTCCTCGTTCGCCGGTGTCGCCTTTATCGCCTATCGGTCCTCTAGGTCCATCATCACCTTTTGGGCCACGTGGGCCTGGAAAACCAACAGGACCTTGAACGCCATTCATGCCCTGATCTCCTTTAGGGCCAGTTGCCCCTGGTGTGCCAGCTCTTCCAGGTGAACCATCAGCACCAGGTAATCCTGGCAATCCCGGTTTTCCACTTGGCCCCGCTATGCCAGGAGCACCAAGATTACCTTGTGATCCAGGTGCACCGGGTGAACCAATCGGACCTTGTATACCAGGCGGGCCAGGTTGACCCGATAGTCCCGTGCTACCCTTTGCACCCTGAGCACCTTCATTGCCTTGAATGCCGGGATTTCCAACTATGCCTGGGAAACCGCGAGGACCTGGAAAACCACGTGGACCCTAAACATAAAATAACACAACAATTATCTCAAAATTATGATTAGTCCCAAAGAAATTACCAATTCACCCGGCAATCCAGGAAGGCCAGGGGGACCTTCTTCTCCGGATTGTCCTTCAACTCCCTGTTGCCCTTTTTCACCTGATTGACCTGGTATTCCTCGATGGCCTTTTTCTCCCGGGAGACCAATTTGGCCTATTGGACCGACTTCGCCCTTTGGTCCCTGTGGTCCAACAGCACCACGCTCACCATCGCGACCAGATCTTCCTCTGCGCCCCTGACGGCCTGAGGGACCAGCAGGGCCCCTCAAACCACGTGAACCCTGTCGAAGAAAAATATTCTGAAGGTCAGATAAAATGTCTTAGGCATGAGACTGCATTTTTTTCAAACGTTTAACATACCGGCTCACCAACATCACCTGGTTCACCTTTATTTCCTTGTATTCCAGGAGATCCCGATGGTCCAGGTTGTCCTGTTAGTCCCATGGGACCTTCTGGACCACGCAGAGAAATCTGCGAGTAAAAAATTTATCAGATTTCATTCGATGAAAAAATTTTAATACGATTTTTAGTATCTCCCTTACCATATGCTGAGTAATCATTTGTCTGAGAGCCTCTGCTTGGGAATCGGGTCCTTTTTCGCTTCCCCCTTGAGAACTCTAGAAATATTAAGGCCGTAAATAATAATTTCAAGATAATACAAAAACCGAAGCATACTGGCACTACAAAAACATGTCCTGATGATCCTTGCACACCTGGTTGACCCGAAAGACCATCTCTACCTGGTTCTCCTTTAGGTCCACGTTCTCCAGGTGGTCCTGGAATGCCAGTATAGCCTCTTGGGCCCGGATAACATGGGCCAGAATCAAATGGGCCCTGCAAGCTTGATGAGTTTCTCTTTGCTTGATCCGAATCGTGTCCAACTCTTCTACCTATTGCATCTTTTTTGCCCTTCTTCTTGGAACGGTCCTTATTAGCTGACCCATCAACTTTTTTGTCCAAATCATCAAGATCCACTTCGTTTGAGATTCCGTTTTCGTAGTCGTTTGATTTTTCAGGAAAATAAGTAGCAAAATCTGTTTGATTTTTCTCTGGCGAATCTGTATGATGTACGTTATCGCCATCTACATTAAAACCATTCATGTCATTGTTGGGACCAACACTATCTCCATTGTCTTCATCAAAATTGTTTTCAGATCTGCCAAATGTTCCAACACCAGGACCATGTTCTAAATCTTCCTCAGAGTCGAAACCAACCGCAGCTCCACCATTTAGGCTGTCTTCATATCCAAGACCAAAGCCGTTGCCTGCACCACCAGCGATTCCATAACCACCTTCTTTTGGACCACTTCCTGAGCCCAGCCCAAACCCGTTGCCTATACTACTAGTCATTCCATAGCTACTTCCAGCTACCCCACTTTGGCTATGTTCTGATCCAATACCAAAAGCATTTCCAGCAACAGCATTAATTCCATAACTATTCCGAGTTCCTTCAATTTGGCCTCCTCCAACTTCAAAACCAAAACCGTTGCCGACTCCTGCGCTGATCTGATTTGCTGGTTCACTTCCAGTACTAACTCCAAAACCACTACCAGTTCCTCCACCAAATCCATAACCGCTATTAATATGACTTTCATAATTAATACCTTCATGTCCACCAAGTCCTTGCATTTCTACGCCACGATTGCCTCCCGACAAATTTTTGGATTCTCTCATCGAATTTCTTTCCACACCTTCTGCGATCTCAGCTTTAGGACCAGTTGACGAACTACTTGAACTCCAAGACCATGATCCACCTTCACTTGGGCCACCATAACGTCCTGCTCTGGTTTCTCTATTTTGCGACATGCTGCAAGGAGTGGCATACTTTGTGCATACTTCGTAGCCCGCTTCTGACGTATCCGTAATGGTCATCATTTGAATGTCACCCGTAAAGAAACCCTCCTCGCTGTTCATCTGCACACCAGTCAATATCAGACCATTTGTCGCTATTGTACTTCCACGTCGACGTTCTAAGCGCCGTGTCACTTGTTTAGTGCAGTCAACGATCAATGTAGCTGCCGTTCCCTTCACGCTTATACCGATACGATGCCAGTTTGTGTCACTAACGCCAATGCCAAAATTAATATCGTTCCGCTGATTGAAGCCGGCATCGATTTGTTCATAAGTCATGCCAATCTCACGCCCGACGCTAATGGAGAGCACCTCCTCACTCTCGTCGGAGTATATCGTAAAGACGGGTGCTTTTGATTGGTTCGTACGATTACTACGTAACGTCAGTAATATAGAAAAATCTTCAGGGAAACTTTGGGGAAAAGCTTGCGAAGTTTTGACGGTAAGTATGGCGTCTCTTGAAATACGGTAAGCTGGTGCTTTATGTATTTGATATGGGTTACGTTCATCGCCGCACATGCCAGACACTTCTTTGATGCCTGGTGGCAGATCCGGCAAGCCAAATTCTTTGATTAAATCGACCATGCCATCTGTAAAAATAGAAAAAAAATGTTATTAGAAAAAAGTAAAGGCTTATTCTAAAAAAATAAACTAATGTCGTTCTGGGTAGGAGAAAATCAGTCAACTCAAAGATCAAAATTTCACAACATATAAGCTCTTTGCTTTTTTGTGGCTTTGATAAATGATGCAATTCTACCAAATTTTCACTTCGAAATATTTATCCTGTTTAATGACAGCGAACGAAAAAATAGTAATTTTGGGATAGAATCATTTGCTATCACGGTATTAAGAGCAAATGCAACATAATACGAGGTATGATACGGTATGATATATTTTCCAAAATATATATGGGTCATTGATACTTTATTGTATACAGATAAGATCTTTTTTTTTTGTTGCGACGACCATTTTAAACGCATTTATTTAAAAAAACTTGCTGTCGGCATAATAATCCATCATAACATGGCCGAATGGACGATCATCACTTTAAAACTGGGGACTCTCGTACATCTCAAACATATCCAATGCAGTGTTCCGCTTTGCGTAAGAACGGATTTGTAATGCTTAAGGGTCGACCATGTAAAATAGTTGAGATGTCTACATCGAAAACGAGAAATCACGGCCACGCTAAGGTTCATATGGTTAGCATTGATATCTTCTCAAATAAAAAATACGAAGATAAATGCCCATCTACTCACAACATAGATGTTCCACATGTTAAAAGAGAAGATTGCCAGCTGACTGACATAAGCGACGATGGATTCTTAACACTAATGTCTGACAATGGCGAAATTCGTGAAGACCTTCAGGTTCCAGAAGGAGGCCTTGGAAACTCTTTACGAAGCGATTTGGAAAATGGCAAAAATCTTCTTTGCACTTACTGGCTCGCACAAGACAAGTAGGGCAGATTTAAAACATTTTATAAAAGGGGTATTCAAGATTCAGTGCAATTGCCAGTGCAGTTGAGGACTTGTGTCCTCAAAAAATCTGCACAAGTGCGCATTGAAAATTTTGACAGCTTTGAAAAAAGTTAATTTTTTTCAATTTTGTATTATTATCATAAATAAATTAATTTCTCCATGAATAAAAAACCTTTAAAGCCGGAGAGTTTATTTTATAAAAGTCTGATTATATACGCGCCGACTTTATAGGTTTTTATTCATGGAGAAATTAATGTATTTGTGTTAATAATACAAAATAAAAAAAAATTATAATAATAAAATTTCCAATTTAATACTATATATAAATAAATTATCAAATTTGACCAAGAATTAATGTGAAAGGTTATTTAAAATTATTTTTTACTTTGAAGTGGTTTTGAAGCTGTTTTTTGTTTTTGTTAAAAAGTTTTTATTTCTTCCTTTTTAGAGATTATGATAACAATTTTTCTCATTCTTGTAACGAATTTTCGTACCCTAGTGTCAATATTAACTGAGGTACAGTATTTTTCTTATATTGCCACGCCCTTTTATCCAATAACGGCCACTTTCTTGACCATACATTTTCATAATTATGCCTACCCCCGTACCTAATTTCAGTATCCTAGTGTCAATATTTGTAATAATATAATATAATTTGTAATAATTGATCCTACCCCTGTACCTAATTTCAGTACCCTAGTGTCAATGTTATTCGAGTTACAGCGTTTTTTTAATATTGCCACGCCCTTTATAAAATAACGCCCACCTTTTTTTAACATAACTTTTAATAATTGTGCCTACCCCTTTACTAAATTTCGGTACTCTAGTGTTAATATTATTCGATATACAAAGTTTTTCTTATATTGCCACGCCGCTGTGTCGAATACTGCCCACTTTTTTAGACGGGCACCTCCGCATCTAATATCTCTATCTGTTGACGAAAAATTGTGGCAATCGGGTAAGTACTTTAGGAGTTATCGATGTACATACATTTTAAATAAAACCAACTAACTTGAGAACCTCCTCCTTTTTGAGGTCGGTTAAAAAAACACATATTTAGTTAAACATGCATGTTGTTTTTTTTAGGAACATCTTAAATAAAGTTGTTTTTTTTTCCTATTTAGAAAGAATTTCGTGAACTATTTTGAATAATTGAATTGAATTAAATTGCACTTTAAATTGAATAACAAGATAAATATACTCTTTTTTGTTTTTGTTCTGGCCCCACAGACCAGACAAATAGAAAATTAGAAACAGATATTAAAAACGTTTTGATTTTATTAACAAATTTTTTCTGTCTTACTTCGACTAAAAACTTCAGGATATTAAGGGCTTTCCAATAAAAAGGATTTTCAAAGAAAATTTTTCACTTTGTATTTTTTAAAATTCTTATTTTTCTCTTAAATTTCATACCAAATTTGTCATGATAGTATAAGATTTTCTTCCTTAAACAATTTTTTAAATAAATAACCTCCTTAAAATAAAGTCCTGTGGAGACCAAACGGGAGGTGTCCCGAAAAAATAATTGCATATTCGTGATCTCCATATACAAAAATATGAGATATCATTCAGAAAGTGGGCGGTATTTTTTTCGTGTTTTACCGTCTTTATCGAGGAAAATAATTATGTTAATGCCCCGATATAAATATAAATTTTATCGGATATAAATTTTTTTAGAGAAATACAATTTAAAACATTTTTTCATAAGTTCTTGAATTAAGTTTTTTAGAGGATTTTGCATTTTCAAAGGGAATTCGTTTTTTATTTAAATGTGAAACATTAGGGATATTCACGGGTTGATGCGAAACGCAGTTGAGACGATGCGAAAATGCATGATTGCTAACTTTCACATCACTCTAACAACAAACACATTGGAAGCAATTTTGCAACTCTTCTTTAATTACGCACTGCTCAAACCAATTGCGAGAACGCACAAGCAGTGATGCTGCAAAGTGATGATTCATGTTTTGGTTTTTTTCAAACATAGCCCCCCCCTGGGTAAAACTTTAAAACGCTTAGGTTTGTACGTTGATTTTAATAACTTTTTATGATTTTGAAATGAGGTGACAATCAAGGTTGCCAGTAATGTTGAAAATATCCCATTCCTGGTAATTTGAATTGGTCTTGGGAATTTTTTTTG
Source organism: Dichetophora obliterata (assembly GCA_963920525.1). Taxonomy (NCBI): domain Eukaryota; kingdom Metazoa; phylum Arthropoda; class Insecta; order Diptera; family Sciomyzidae; genus Dichetophora; species Dichetophora obliterata. The sequence continues at coordinate 42,553,033 of OY986436.1, read as the reverse complement.
TGAGAATTCCCATGATACTTTGAATCCAGCGTGATATTTTTTAAATTTCGTGGGAATTCAACGTGGTATTTTTTAATTGCATGGTAATTCGGGAATTTTCTTCTTCAAAACTAATTTTTCTCTTTTATTAAAGCATAGTCAAGTCTCTATTCAAAGCATATTACTCAAGTCTCTATTAAAAAAAATGACATCTGCGAAACAAGCGTGCAAATTTCCACAACATTTTCGTCAGAGCAGTACTCTGTTCCGCTGCGTGAAATTATCTCAACAGGTTTCTGAGAAACCTTTTTAACGACAATTTAATTGTGCTGCCTATTTATTTTGAAGTGAAAAGAGAGACTCTCAACTCTCTCTTTGAGTTTCTCTGAGAAACGTTGCAAACGGAATTCCTCGCAACAAAATATGTGTCAGAATTTTCACGCAGCAAATAAATAAATGTTGACTGCGAAATTTCACGCAAGCAAAAATAGTACTATACGTAAGCAAAAATTTAATAATGGTATTCGATGAACGACGTATATATACAGAAGCGTAAAGCTATAAGTTTACGCTGTACATTTTCTCGAAATAACCCTTAATAAAAACGATTCATCCATCATAAAAAGTAATCAGACATTTTTTGACATATGACAATACTATCATGAACTGTTGATTTTTATGCGAGAGTAAAGCTTTCAAAAATAATGCTAAAATTCAAAAAATAAGAAAAATATACTTACTACCGAAACAATAATAAAAAATATTTGCAAGTCTACTTATCGAATCCATTGGTTTTGAATTATCTTTTAAAATGAAAATGAAATCACAGTTGACATCATACGCTCTACTTGCACCGCATTGTCGTAGATGCATTTGTAAAATCTCTTACGTTTTTGTTGTTGCAAATACGTTTCAGTTAATATATCGCTCTTACGCTATTAACATCACAAATACGCCATTCATTGAATACCATTATTATTTCTTTGTTGTATTTCTAATTTTTTTTTTTATTTTTTTATGCATATGGGATTTATTGCGATATTTTTTAATGCTTATGGGATTTTTTTATGCATATGGGATTTTTGGTGGTATTTTTAAAACGAGTGGTATCTTCGTGGTAATTTTTAATGATCGTGGGTTTTTTTGGTATTTCTTAATTGCGGAGTGAAGTTTTTTGTTTACCTTAACCATGGGAGTTTTCGTGGTATTTAATTTATGTTACTGTGTGAAAAAGGTAATTTTGGTGGGAATTTTTCCGAATTTCGACTGGCAACCTTGGTGGCAATATATTTACTTTTCATTCGACATTTCATTTTATTGCATAATTAAGCAGTAATTGATCTTCACGCGTCAGTGCGTAAATATCTTGCATTTTCGCACTCTTGCAATTCACAACAACCCGTGAATACCCCTATTATTGTAAGCAAAACTGGGTACATCAATTTAATTATATTATAAGCTAGCAACAAATCTAATAAATGTCAATTAATCTCTATGTATATATGTATATATATTAGGGCGGGTCAATTTGTATGGACGAATTTTTGGAGGTCTGGCTCAGCGAAATTCGTAAAATACATGTAATTTCAAGACTTTTTCTCCACTACAGCATATACAAATTCTGAAAAAAAGCTGTGCGGACTTTCGTAAATAGATTTTGTTCTCAATTATAAAATATGAATGTATGAATGTATGTGTATGAATCTATTTACGAAAGTCCGCACAGCTTTTTTTCAGAATTTGTATATGCTGTAGTGGAGAAAAAGTCTTGAAATTACATGTATTTTACGAATTTCGCTGAGCCAGAATTTGACCCGCCCTAATATATATATATATATATATAGTTCTTCTTTACGTGTGCCTGTCACTGAACTCCTCCTAAACGGCTTGACTGATTTTGATGAAATTTTGTGTGTCTTTGAGTGGGTCTCTAGATGGTTTAGGTAGTGCTACAGTCGGGTAAACAACCATAAATTCCTTAGCTACTCATAAAGGTAGCATTAAATTTTGTATAGAGATTTTCAGATACGATTAGTGTTTTGGCGCTATCTATTTTAATCTATCTGTAACACCAGAAGGCGCTTTAGTACAAATCTTTTACAAAACCACCAAAACTCCTTAACCGCTCATATGATAAGCATAAAAATTTGTATAGAGAGGTTTTTAGGTATGATGAGTGTCTTGGCGTTATCTTTTTTTATCTTTCTAGAATACCATCATTTGATCATGGACTTTAAGCAAGACATGCTCTTTCCGCTAACTACCGGAAAGGTCACAACAATGTTTGCTGGACCAGCTAGTAGTTAGTTGCATAACTTGCCAGTCTCCAAAAAACCATCAACAATTTTAATTTCTTGCAGAACATCGAATAAAACTTTATGTTTCAGGTACTTAGTAATCAGTTCACGTTCAACTCATCATTGCCGCTAAAGTTCATAGCATCAATATTGGCATCCAATCAAATGACTGAATGACGCCATTCAATAGATTTTTAATAATTGAAACAAGCATTGACACAGTCGCCCAGTTAGACTCAGCAAATCTGTGGCAAAAACATAACAAACACACTTTTTTAAAGTAAGACCAGAAAATGCATATGCAAAAAACTGCTGATGAATAAAGATAGATAAAGTCGTAATGATAAAAGCAGTATACGAGGGCGTCATGGACATTGTATTAGGCAACGCCGTAGGTAAGGGGGTTCAGAGGGTTCAAAACTCGCCCCCCTTAGCACTCCAGAATATTTTTGTACATTGAAAAAAAACACAGATTTACTTTTGCTAAAACATGTACGTAAATTGAAAATTGTGTATAAGTAGTAGGCAAAATGCATGGCCAATTTGTATGTAAATTTTAAATGTTTCGAAAATGAAAAATATGACTAGTTAAAAACGTGAAAAAATGTTAATACATGATAACTTTAAATAACTTGGTCGTTATGACATTTTATACTAGATGTGAAATATTTTGTAAATTTCGAGTTTGGATATTTTTATTAAAAAAATTACATAAAATCCAAAATTTTTAAGAACGAAATCACGTATGACTATGACATAGTCTTACTGCATGTTTATGTAAAACGAAATGAAGACTGAACGTCGTGAAAGAAACGAGCAACAATATTTTTTGATATGGAAAAATGTATTGCTTACCGTGTCCCGCACCACGTTCAGTGCGTTCGTTTCGTTTTACATAAACATGCAGCTAAGCTATTTTGTGCAAAAAATTGCATAAATCAAAATTCGGATACAAAAGTTATAGCTGTTGAAACTTTGTTTTTTTTTTCAAAAATGCTCAAAGTGCCCGTTTTTGGCATTTTGAACACAAAGTATTTTTTCAGAAAACATTTCAACAAATTTTCACAACAATTTCTTAAAATTTTAATTTTTAAGATTTTTTTTCTGTCATTCACAAGTCTGGTAATTTTTATCCGATTTTTATATTTTACAGCTTATTCTTAGGAGCAATTATATAAAAAACTAAGTGCATACCAGTTTTATGCGCAACAGTTAAAAAAATCGAGAAATATGTAAAAAGTCAAAACATTTTCGAATTTTTTTCAATTTTAAGCAAAACAATCAACTCGGTCACTCGGCGTACATGTTGGTTTTTATCCCAAACGTCACTTTTTAACTAGTCATATATTTGATTTTAAAAAAATTCTTGAAAAAAGCTATTCTAATGAGTAGTTTGGTTAAATATAAAGTTAATTATAATTCATATAAATATTTGTCTTGATTTTTTGCCTTTATATTGTTGCTAACTTACTAAAGTTTGCCGAGCGTATGCATATAAATTGAACAAAATCATTCTGAACCAGGCTGTGAAATTAAAATCAGAATGAGCGTTATTAACTTAACGTAAAAGTGCATTTCATTGGCACATTTGTTTGTTGCATGATTTCTTGAGCTATGTGTGATTATCGCCAAGTGCTTACAAGAACTTTTTACCTCAAATTCTATCGGTGACACTTCGTCTCAAGCAAACCAATACATGTGCACAGTTACAAGTCCAGAATTTTTGGTTGCAATCCATTTAATACATAAAATATTTTCATTTACATCAAATCTGACAATACAGTTGCAAAAAATTGATAAAGATCTAATAGAATGCTGCGAGCATATAAATTTTGTAGACCAAGCTTTGTGAACATTTTTGGAAGAACGATAAAGAAGCATTTGAAGATATATTTAATAAAACTGATATATGCTTTTACTAACTTGGAATGAAAACAAGTAAGCCTCGTTTGTCAACGAAATGAAACGTTTGTCAACAATGAAACGACAGAAATAGCAGATTATTTTTATTTAATTAAGCTATTCATTCCTTTCGTATATCAGTTAGTTGATTGAATGAAATCTCGATTTCCAAAGCACTTTCAAATAATTTCAATTTTGAAAACATAAGTCCATCAAAAATAAATAAGTTGAATATTAAATCCGTCCATTCAAACTGCTATAAGGGTATTGTATCCAAATTAAATCGATATAGAAAAGTTAGGAACTGAACTTGAGCTGGGTTAGGTAAGGTTAGGTTAAGGTGGCAGCAGGTCATGAGACCAGCCTACTTAGACCATAATATTGGTCCGCTGTGATACCACCGAATGGAAGAAGGGAGTAATCAAGTGAAACTTTTGTGTAGAATGTTCTGTATGTGACAGAAGAGTAGAAATATGTGATATTAAATCTGAAGCAAGCGTTATGCCTTGACTTCAGTCAAATCAAGTTACTAAGCGTTCCTCTCCACAAACTTTTTCTACCACCACCAATTACAACTTTTCGTCGTAATTGATGTGTCTTAAAGTTCCTTTGATTATAAATAAGGAGAGAAAAGTTATAGCTAAAACCATGGCCCGGCCAGGATTCGAACCCGGGACCTCTGAATGATAGTCAATCACGCGAGGCCACCGAACTTGAGTTAAAGAAAACTTAATGGACCAACAATAGAAATGACGGTTGCAGAACAGCTTTTGAAACACTTAAATTATTATGTGGCTACAAATGTAGTTGTCATAAATGGATGTTTCCGCAATTTAACAAAATTCTGGAAATAATTGTTGCTTTGCTCTGCAGTACAGCTTACAGTAAACGTTCCTTTTGCACTTAAAAGTTTTTAAAAAAATTGGATTCGAAATGCCACTAGAAGGGAATACCTTACTGCTTTAGCGCTATAAAATAAAAGACTCATTAAGGATATTTCTGTGAAAGAGGAAACTGTTATCAATAAATTGGCTTTCTTCCTACAACTATGTAAAGGGTGTCCCAACAAGAGCGCAATTTTTAGATTTTAAATAAAACACAGATATTTAAAAAAAAAAATCGTGAAACTTTATTATATCGTAAAGTAGACAGAATGAGGTTATGTATGGAACAATATATCGTGCAGATGGCCGCCGCGGCTTTGCTGGCATACACGCGATTTTTTAATGAAATTTTCAATGACCGTTTTGCATAAATGCTGCGTTATTTCATTAATGCAGCGTCCAATTTCCTCTTTTAAGGCTTGAGTCGTCATCGGCTTATTCGCGTAAACCATCGACTTCAAAAAACCTTAAAGAAAAAATCTAATGGTGTTAAATCGCACGATCTAGGCGGCCAATTCTGATCTCCAAAACACGAAATAACACGACCGGGAAATGACTGATGCAGCAATTGAATTGTTTCTCTGGCTGTATGACATGTGGCGCCGTCTTGTTGGAACCACATGCCCTCCACATTCATTTCTTCAATTCTAGGCAAGAAAAAACTGGTTATCATTTCACGATACCGAACACCATTGACTGTTTGCGCTTGGCCTGCCTCATTTTCATAAAATAAGGTCCAATGATTCCTCCAGCCCAAAAACCACACCACACAGTGACACGTTGAGGATGCATTTGCTTCTCGTGAATCACTCGAGGATTTTCCTCACCCCAAATGCGACAATTCTGCCTATTGACGAAGCCATCAAGATGGAAATGGGCCTCGTCACTGAAGATGATTTTAGCGGCAAAATCAGCATTTTCATGTTGTCTCTTCAATACCCAATTAACGAACTCCCTTCGCTGGTCAGCTGGCTTCAGTTCCTGAGTCAATTGAACTATGTATGCATGAAGATGCAAATCTTTCGTCAAAATTCGCTGCATAGTGGATTTGGAGACACCAATTTGCTGAGCTCGGTGTCGAATTGAGGTGGATGGAGTTTGAGCGACATCATCACGTACAACTGCGACATTTTCGGTCGATCGACCTGGTCGAAGGCGCGTTGTTGTCTTTACATCACTAACAGACCCAGTTTCGGCAAATTTATCCATTAATCTCTTTACAGTTGACTCTTTTGGAGCATTATTGTGACCCCAAATTGATCGCAATTTGCGAACTGTAGCCGCAAAACTTTCACCATTTTGATAAAACAATTTCACAATGAGAATGCGTTGTTCATTCGTACACAATTGTTCAAATTTCAAACAATGACACTTCGAATGGCGCCAAATTTAAAAATTGCGTTCTTGTTGGGACACCCTTTATATATATGTTTATCTTTTTAAAATATCTGTTTTCGTTGCTTTACTTAACTAAATATCTGTAGTCCTGCTCAAATCCGAGCTATTGAAACAGTTTTGTATGTTTAGTATTAAAATAAATAAAATTTCATTAACTCTTTTCACTTCGAATGTTAAAATCGGTTAAAAAAATTGGAAAGAAATACCTTCAGAAATACCTATGGAAATGAGAAAAAAAACTAAAATTGTTTTGCTTCACTAAACCCGTCCCCCCTTATGAAATACCTATCTATGTCATTGGTAGTAGGGACACCCAAACATGTTTAACAAAAACTGCCCCACGAGCGTGCACAACATAACAGAGGCTTAAAATATTCTGCAGATAGCAAAAAATCTTATAGTTTTTAATAAAAAAGCAGCCTCGAGTGCAACCATTAAAACAATTAGTTTAATTGATACTTTTTTATCGCCCTTTTCTTCTATGTTTCTGTTCTTTTTTTTATCTCGAATGCATGCATATTTATGCTTTTTTTTTTCTTGTAGCTGAATATATCAACAGTTCAAAATCAATAGAAATGCATTTGAAAAATTGTTTGCCTGCCTTCAATTTGCTGATGGTGACACCATTAAAAGTGTCGCACAGTGTGTGCGCTCGAGAGTGTGTTATGATAATTAAGTTCAATATGGCCGCCAAATGCTAGCGAAAATTTCTAACTGAATTTATGTGAAAATTTATATGCCATTTATATATGCTGAACGGTTGCTATTCATTTGACAAATGTGAATTTTATTGCAAATGAGGTTAAGTGATTCCTGACTGAACATACGTTGACCCATTTAAAGTGAGCTCAAAAGTGTTTTTTGTTTTCTATCATTTAATGCTATTTAATGTGCTGCTTTTCAATAAAACAAGCGGAAATGCAAAATACAAAAAAATTGAATTTGACACTTTTCATGTGATGATTTATGTGATACTGCATTTAAAAAAAAAGTGGTGCGGCCGGGGGACCCCCGTCAGGACCGAAGTTCCTTTGTATTTATTTGTATTTGTATTTATTTAGTTACAATATGTTGACATTTAAGACTTACAGCCCTATTCTGGTTGTTAGCTTAACAAGAAATAGTTAAGGAGCTCTTGTTAAGCTGATTGTTATGTTATGTAAATATTGGTATTCTTAAAAGTCATTAACAACATAAAATCTTAAAAAGCTTTTAAAGTTCACCATGCATGGTGAAAATCGATAAGCCTATTGAAAGAAGAGATGCACTATATATACAGATGCTTCGAGTGCAGCTTGTGACTTTGCAAGCGCTTGAAAAATTTGCCACGGCTACTTAAAGATTTCATTATCAACACTTAAAATAAGTAAAAAATTCTTCCATTTTTCAGTTTAATGTATTTAAACTCAATATTATATTATAATTTGTATTTTTTTATTATTTTCCCAACAATTTTCTATCTAAGCATATACATTTCATTACAGTTAAGACTATTTCTGTTAGTAACAAAATTGTAAGGAAAAGAGCTTTTAAATTTGCAGCAGAATATAAAACCTTAACAAATTGTTAATATTAACTATTTTGTTAATGTGGTGAGCTTACCCTACAAGAAGACTATCGGTTATTTAACTAAGCAAAAACGGTTTTTCTAAACTGAAATATCGGTTACCTCTTCATACAGAGTTTCGGTTATGCTAGGAAGAGCCTCGGGAAGAAATTAACCGAAACTCGTGTATACGTGTGATCTGGCATCCCTTTTTCACACGTATCAATTTCCAATACCATTGAAATATAGCCGTCTCGCTCTCTCTCTCGTTAGGGTTAACATAAATACAGGTTATAGGTAACCAAATCTCACCAGATAAATCTAACCGAAAACTCAGTTATATGTAACCGTTAGAAATAACGTAAAAATCAGTTTTATCTAACGTACCTCTTAAAAAATAAAAATGCATGCAATTCGTTGGTGTCTTGAAACAAATGGTTTTAATTTATTATAACATTTTTTATTGTTGTTGTTGTTGTTCTTACTGTTATTGCTGCTAATGCGAGCCACTTCTGTGCCGACGACTTTGGGAGTGGAATTAGATGTGGCGAATGTTGAAATGCTCACTGCATTCTTGATATTGGCAAGCGTGCTTATTGGCTCATCCTTCTTTGATGGGTAGCAGCGTTCCAACAGTAAGCAATTTAAAGATATTTAATTTTTTTATTGCAGAACTTGGTTTTTGTTAGCGAAACCAGGAATGGTAAACTACAATGGCGGATATGCAAAAATTGGACATGATTTTTAATAATGATACCTTCTCTTTCTTTCACATGCACTTGCTAAAATCTTCATATTTTTCCCTGTTTCACAATTTTTGACACTGAAATGAGTATGAGAATGTGGTTGTAACCAGAAAAATGTATGTGATTGTGTTAGAGTTTTGGTTAGCTATTTCTTGTAGGGTAGTTAAGCTGCCAGAATAGGGCTGTTAGTCTTTTACATGCCTCATTTATAGCATACATAACAACTTATAAGATTAAAATATTTTGTGAATTAATTTTACATTAGAAAAACAAAATATAGAATTATAAAAAATTCAGAACTATTTAAACAAATATTAATATAAAATTAAAATTAAATATTAACATACATTAGTTTTTGAACAAGAAAAATATTAATTATAAATATATATTAAGATATTAAATGTAAATATTTTAAATTTGCTGTTTGCTGTTTGGCAGTGAGTTCCATAGTCTTATTGCACTAACGAAAAACAATCTACTTGAGCTAAGAAAGTTATACTGAGGAATAATTAGGTTCATGCTTCGACTTGATCTTCAAAATTTAAGCTTCTCAAAAAGATAGTCTGGGCATCGCGGGTGGATGATCCTATGCAGGAAAATGCAGTTTCTTGCCTCAAGATAATTGGTTAAGCTACGGCCTAATAACTGATGAGTAAAGCGTGAAATGTGATCAGACCTTTTAATTCCGTAAACATAGCGTGCAGTGTTATTAAAAGTAACTTATAGTTTTTGCAAAGATCTCGAGGCCGTTTTGCTATAGACATCTTCCGCGTATGTAATAATTGGCAGTAATAGCGTTAATACTAGTTTTTTTTTTTTATGTCAATAGGTACAAAATCTGCAGTCACTCGAAGATTTTATAAGACATAGTAAATTTTACTGACGCAGGAGTTAACATGGTCATCGCAAGACAGAGAAGAAATACTTTTATAACCAAGATTTGTGGCCTTACATACGAATTTTAGCTGCACGTTACTAAGGAGAATCGGTGGAATATCTAGATTTTCAAATGCAGTCTTTGAAACCGGTAGGACATACGATTTGAGAGGGTTTAGCATCAGTTTATTAAGACTCGCCCAGTCTGCCACTATATTTAAATCTTCATTAACTTTTTCAAATAAATCTTCAACTAGTCCAAGTGGCCTGGACAAATACAGTTGTAAGTCGTCAGCATACGCATTGCATGATTGCATTTACTGAAGATATCATTTATAAATATGGTGAAAAGAAGTGGGCCACGAACAGAGCCTTGTGGGACTCCACTCGTGGTTCTTTTGTAAAGCGAGAAATTTTTCCCTACCCTGAGTCTTTGAGACCTGCCATCTAAGTAGCTATGCAAAAACCGAACCGAAGCATTGGAAAACCCGAAGTAAATATCAAGTTTTTTACAGAGTAAAGTGTGGTCTACACTATCAAATGCTTTAGAAAAGTCTAATAGACAAAGCAAACACAGATGACCCCTATCATATGGCAATCTTATATCATCTAGAATTTTTACTAAAGCAGAGGAGCAGCTTTGTCCGAGCCGTTCGTATATAACTACTTTTGGCCTGATGTCAATGTTTTCCAATGCTTCGGTTCGGTTTTTGCATAGCTACTTAGATGGAAATTTGGAAATTTGGACAGAAATTTGCTCAGCCATGAGAGATTCACATGCTTTAGAAACTGAAGACAATAGGCTAATCGGTCAAAAATCGGATGATTCCGAAGCATTTGATTTTTTTGCAATAGGAATGACTGTCGCCACTTTCCATATCTCAGGGTATCTCGAAGTTGTAAAGCAGTGGTTTATTATGTGTACGAGTGGACTTAGTACATAAGGCAATATGCATTTCAGAAATTTTACGGAGAAACCGTCAACACCAGTAGCATTCGATTTAAAATTTTTTATGCAGCGCACTTCATCCAACTCGCTAACTGTATTAAACTGAAATTCAAATGGCAAGTTATGAGAAACATACTCACCATAATCAGGCGTGTCTATAGATGTAGAGTTAGCAACAAAAAGGTCGTTTAATATGTTAGGATCAATGTGGCATGCTTCAGATTCGTTATTGCATATTACTAAGCCCTTTAAATAGCTCCAGAGCTGTTTTGAAGGTAGTTTAGGATTTAACTTTGATGAAAGAAACCACTTTTTTGAGATCCTGATGGCGTTTGTAGCTTCATTCCTAACTTGCGTATAATTCTGCCAGTTTTGTGCAGTAGGATTTCATTTCCACTTAGTGTAGACTTTGTTCCGTTTTTTAGAAGCGATTGTACAGAATGTGTAAACCAAGGGCAAGAATTATTGGCTACGTGACGAGTACGCAGGGGAACACGATTATCAAACAAATAATCCTTATGCTTTTTCTCCAACGTCTTATTTTATATAATTTTTCAAGTCAAATATTTTAGGAACTAAATGTATTTATTTAAATGTAAAATTATCATGAGAGATGAAAACAAACAGCTATGTTTGTTTCATTACGCAACAAGGCGTTGAATATTGAACATTCATCATCTTCCTCGTATTTAGCTTAAATTGATTGAAAAGTTGGAGTGAAAACTGAACTTACTGAAAAAAACAAAAAAACCACATTTTTAGGGTCCACCCTAGTGTCAAAGAAGCTTTTGAAATTCTTACATCAGATTCGAAATCAGCGACCAGCGCATCTACAAATAGTATAAAATAAAAACCCATTTTTAGGGTCCACCCTAGTGGTGGATATCTGCTGGTCCCGAAACCACATATGAATTACAGCTTCAATCAGTTTTATTTTTGTTGTGCAATCTATCCTACGAAATCTAGCTTTTGCAATAGCCCACAGGTTTTCAATCGGATTAAGGTCCGGTGAGTTTCCTGGCCATTGGATGCATGATATCTTTTTGTCCTTGAAATATTTCATCATGATTATGGACACGTGACATGCAGCCAAATCTTGATGAAATATTGCTTGATCGTTGGCATCAGCTTTTCTTAGTTCATCTTTGAATTTCTGTTCTAGGAAGTCTCTGCATTTTTGCGAGCTCATCATGCCTTCGATCTTCACAAGGTATCAGGTACTTTTATAAGAAGAACAGCCCCAGAACATATTCTTTAACGGATGTTTAGCTGTTTGATCAATATGAGCTGTCGTTAGTTTTTCGTTGTCACTTTTTCTGAGGAACGAGATCGCTGTCCTTGTATGTATCAAAAATGGCACTCATCCTTTTAGTAGGAGAATAACACCTAGGGCATCCAATACCGGGAATAATTGTTACTTTGCCAGAATAGGGCTGTTAGAGTCGACACTAAACTGACTATTGTTAAGGTCTATTATGTTATTTTGTACAGACAGTTTAAGAAAGGTTCTTATTTTAAAATTTTTTAAAACACATAAATTTTTTCATTAAATTTTGTGTAGGAATATTTTAGAATTTTTTTTTTGTAGAGGCAATCCCGGGATTAGACCTTACAAGGTCCGGGACTGGATGCCCTAAATACTACCTAAGAAAAAATTTATGTGTTTTTAAAAATTTAAAAATAAGAACCTTTCTTAAACTGTCTGTACAAAATAACATAATAGGACTTACCAATAATCATTTAAATGTCGACTCTAACAGCCCTATTCTGGCAAAATAACAATTGTTACCTAGTATTTTTAGTATTTCTATGTGTTTGTTGTAATTTTTTTATTTCAAACAAAATTTGAAGCTCAAAACTAATAAACTTTGATAAAAATTGTCACCTGCTTTTCAGAAAGTGAAAATTTCATTTAAAAATTTTGTTTTTGACCTTCAACACTTGTTTTGAAAACAAAAATTAAAACAAACACATATAAATATTAAAAATACTAGGTAACAATTGTTACTTTGCCAGAATAGGGCTGTACATTTAGTGTAAGCTTTTTGACAACAAATTCTATATAAAGAATGTCAGAATAGTTCACACTCAATTTAGAGTTTGCAGTAAATCGACTATTGGTAAGGCTCATTGTGATGTGATACAAAATGTGATTTTAAAAAAACAAGAATAAAAATCTTTTTAACCAGCTGTAAAAAATATGACTTGATACTGCCTTAGAAATACCGAAATGTGACCTTAAAAATTAAAAAAAAACATAACTTCCTTAAACAAACGGCACAAAATATCACAAAATTCTTACTTAGATATACTAAAATTATAGGCTTGGGTAGTTCACGAACGAACTAGTTCAATTGAACTATTCGCACTCATGAACTGTGTAAACTAGTTCGTTGATTCTCGTTCTATTAGTTATTTTAGTTCAATCAATTTTGCAGCGAGTCAGATCGAAATGAACTAGAAAAAATTTGGAACGGTAAAAAATAACTTTTTTGCAAAAACAAATTTTTGTGGCAAATATTGTGTGGAATGCCCCATGTGTAGTATTTTTATGTAAATTTCTTCTATGTCCGCAGTTAATGATTGATTCAGTCATATAGTTCGTTTCATTTTATAGATCTGATCATGAAGGAGCAAACAAAACAAACTAAAAGACCTATCGAACTAAAAAATTCAACGAGCTAACATACCTAACGTCCTAAAACACCAAATGAACTATAAGACCTAACGAACTAACAACATGAACGAGTGCACGAAAAGAACTAAAAGAGCGTACGAACTAAATGAACTAAAAGAACTATATGAACGAACTAGTTCATTAAACTCAACTGAACTAAAAAGAGCGATCTTCTTAGTGAACTAAAATGCCCAATCCTATAAAATTATTATACCATTCAATTTTTATTTCAATTTTAAGAACATGTGCAAAAATTTCAATGATGCTACCTAAGAAAAACCTGAATGTGATTTTAAAAAAAAACCTTTCTTAAACTAACTGTACAAAATATTAAAAAATACTAACTGAGAAAAATTAAAATGTGACTTTACAAAATTAAAAAAAATATTCCATAAACAAGCTGTACAAAATATCAGAAAATTCCTACTAAGAAATATTAAAACTAATAAACTATTTTATTTTTTTCAAAAATTTTATGAACCTTCTGAATGGTCTCATTTAATTAACTTTTTTTAAAGAATTGGTCCTTATTTTTCAGAAATAAACAATAAATACTATCCAAACATTTAATCAAAATTGTGTTTTTTAGTATTTTAAAATCTTCTGCAATGTTTTGTGTTGTGAAACAAGGCATAACTACTTTGAAACTTATATAGGTTTGTCAAACACGGGATTAGTCCCGGGATCCCAGGCCCAATCACATCATTTTTTCATCAAAACCGCAGTCAATAACTGTTTTCTTTGAGGTCCGACTGTTTTTCTTCCTCCTTCTATAAGTCGTTTTCGTGCGGTGAAGACATGAACAATAACTCCAGCGTGCGCAAAGTCTTGCTGAAGTTCTTGGCTGGTTTTCCTAGGGTTTAGTTTGTTTTCCCTTATCAAAAAATATTCATTGCTTGCTGTTGTTTTCTTCTCCTTTCACATTTTTTTTTCTGTTTCAATCATCCCAGTGTACCTTTTTTGCTTCAAAATCTTGTTGACAACTCCTGAACTCAAGCCACATTCTTTTGCAACATCTCTTTGAGTCACTGATGTGAACAAAGTTACAATTTTAGTACGCTTCTTGGGAGCAATAAACATCTTCCAAAATAAAAAGCAAATTAAGCTTTATTCAGCAAAATCACAATAATTCGAAAAAAAATAATTTTCAACGCTTATTTAGCTTACACGGTAAGCATTCTTGGACTAAAATTTAGTTCCACTAAAATATTACTGCATTTTTTTATAACTTGCAGTTTTATATTTAAACTTTTCATATACTAACTCATATTTAACACTGTACTAGAATTTAAACCAAAATAAATATTACAGTATCCATTTCAGCTTTTTCAATTTTAACCTTTTTGGTTTAAATTTAAGTACAATTCTGTGTTACTTTTTTTTTGTTTTAATACTATTTATACTAAATTCTAGTGCATTTGAATACTAAATAAAAAGTTAGCCTGGCAATGCTGCGACTAGGTTCATATGTTTGTTTATCGCGCTTGTTATGTATAGTAGACCGTCCCACTTTTTCAACGTTTTTCGAAAAGTTCCCGACACACGTTGATTTTGGATTCTACTCTTAAAAACATTAATTTTGGTATATAACACTTTAATATTAACTATCGGCAAATAGTCGCGCAGTCGGCTTTTTAGCTAAAAATTCATTTTTTCGAAAAAACAAGAAATTTCTTCTTCAGTATTTTGCATATAACTACAAAACTAATGAAACCATTTTTATCAATTTAAACTAATTTAAAAGCTAATAAAATTATTCATCTTATGCTATAAGAAACATTGTATTTCGTTCAGTACATTTTTTTAAAAACTCTGCAAAGTGAAATTTTAATTAAAATTTTTTCGAAAATTTGATAACTTCAACTCCGCGTTACAAGAGCATGAGAAAAATGTTTTTGATTATGTAAATTTCGTATTTTGAGGAACTTTACATCAAAATTTTGATGTATAATTTAAAGATATATGAAACGGTACTTTTACCAAAAAGCAACACAACTGCACAGTGAATTTTTTTAATTTTTTCAACAGTAAAAAATTCAATTTAATTTTATTTACCGTAGCTACATAAATATTTATGCAAGGAACCATAAAAAAAAATTATATGACATTAGTTTTAATTGCGAAGTATTGTATGTTTTCTGTTGTCCGGATGATTTTTATTGTTATGTTCAATTACTTGAATAACACAATTTTGCTGTTCTGGATCCATTGTCCACGTATTATTTACCATATAGCCCTATGCTCTTTCTGCTGGATCATTTAAAATAAATAAATTTTTAACAATTTTTTTAAATCCAAGAAATTTTCATTCGTACTCTACAAGGAAGGATGCACCTTAATAAATTCCTTACAAGAAAAAATATTGAGAAATATTATAGTATAGTAAAGCCAGCGAAGGTCTCAAAGGCCAACTCATAGCAGAAAAGATGTATAACAACAACAAAAATAACAGTAGAATGCAATTCAATGCACCGTAATGCTGAGAATATACTAGTGTTATTCACAATCCAGTGCAAATGGTCTTGGACCATGGTATCATTTGCAAGATGGTAAAACATATTTTTGCTCTACACTAAGAAAATAAAAAGGAATACATTTACTACGCTATTGCATATTTACAACACTAAAATCAATAGCTAAGATTTACTATACATTGCAATACTAAATTGCAAGCTGACAGCTGATTATAAAAAAAAGTAAAGGCGAAAAAAACTGTTATGAAAGATAAGCGAATAAAAAAACAATTAATTGTGCTTATATTTTTTCGACATGAAATTCATCAATAAGCTGTTTTGCAACAACTGTAGCAAATTATATCAAAAAGACAATTGATAGGAAATTTTTAAAATTTTTTACAAAAGCACAAATTTCATTACATCCGAATTGTGAATTGTGAATTGCCCTACTAAAAAACAAGAGCATTAAGGTCCGTGCTTTTTTTAGATTGTTGTTGTTTTGTTTTGTTTGTTAGATTGAAGAATGATCAATAGCAGATCAATAGCATAAAATCCGTGGTCTCAAGGAAGAATGACTAAACTCAAACTATCGTAAAAAAGCGATACGCCATTTTCTTTGCTGTCAATCTTTGGAAGGATGCAGGAAAACACTTTTTACACATAAGAGAGTATCACTTATGTCTGCACACATATTTCGTTTGTAATGATTCATATATTTCGGGAAAAAGGTTGGAGTTAGCAATACAAAAATATCGTTTTTTTCCGATACTTTGATACCTCATTATTCTTTGCAACAAAGTTTAATATCTTGCAATTAAAGCTAATATCATATACATATAACTTTTACAGAACTTTTTATGAAGCTACGTTTAATAAAAATAAAATTGAATGTTTTTCGAAAAAATTCACTGTGCAGTTGTGTTGGTTTTTTGAAAAAAATACCGTATCTTCGAATTATACATCAAAGTTTTTGCTGTTAAATTCCTTAAAATACGAAATTTACATAATTGAAAACTTCTTCCTCATGCTCTTGTAACGCGGGGTAATGTGAGTTGAAGTTATCAATTTTCGAAAAAATTTTAATCAAAATTTCACTTTGCAGAGTTTTTAAAAAAATGTACGGAACAAAATGCAATGTTTCTCATAGCATAAGATGAAAATTTTTAATTAACTTATAATTAAGTATAAAATGATAAAAACTATTTTATTAATTTCGTAGTTATATGCAAAATACTGAAAAAGAAATTTCTTGTTTTATCGAAAAAATTAATTGTATGCCAAAAAGCCTTTAAGCCGTTTGCGCGACTATTTACCGTTAGTTAATATTAAAGTGTTATATACCAAAATTCATGTTTTGAAGAACAGAATCAGAAATCAACGTGTCCCGGGAACTTTTCGAAAAAGCCAAAAAAATGGGACGGTCTAATGTATAAGCCAATAGCCCGGTGGTTAGAGTAGAGAGTTTACAAACTGAATGTCGTGCGTTCGAATCTCGTGGTGGTTGTTATATTTTTATTTTTTATTTTTATATTTTATTGCACGGCTGTATTAAATTTGAAACCAAGCTGAAGTAAGCCCATATTTTAGTATTTTGCAAATACTAGATTTGAAACTAAAGCTGGTGTGGACTTATAGCTAAGTAGTACAGAAAAGTTTAAATTTTAGTACAAGATTTCTAAACGTGTGATATGTCTCAATACTGACAGAGTGTCGTAACAATAAAATAAAATAGACTCTACTTTGACATGCAATCAAGGGCGTCCGCAGTATTTGTTCTAGGGGGGATGGGGGGAATAGCATAAAGCAGTCTAGAATGCACATAAAGAAAATGTAACCTATATAATTGTATTTTCTGAGATTTTTGGTACTAATTTTGATATCATGATACGCCGGTGTACACACGCTTGTATACATAAAAAATTATATACATATATTTAAAAAATGGGGTCAAAATTCTTCTCGTGTCATGCCCGAAACATTTTCATATATAAATTTTTTCATGTAACTTCAAAAAAATTTTTTTCTTAACAAATATTCTTAGTAATTTCGTAAATGAAATAATGTGAGGTCTTCTTTATCCTTAAATAAAATCGAATTAATTACTATTTAGCCCCCAAGTTTTCCTCTTTTCAAATAAGAATACAAAAATTTTCCAATATTTTTTTTTTAAGTGAATAAAACCAGCAGCATTTCTGACCATTTTTTCCAGTTTTGGAGGCCTGTTATAAACCAATTGCGAGTGGCCTGCAATTTTTCAGATTTTGATTTAGGAGGCAAAAATTTATATAATCCTATAAAATTTAGAATTAGAGTTGTCGCTATTCTTGAAATGTTTCCCGCATGGACATCAACTGACTTATTAATTTTTTCAACATGCATCAGTTCAAGCAGCGTGCAAGTTACTGAAATCAAGTTTGGAAACATACCTTTTATATGAATTATTTAAAAAATTTACTTTTTTTTAATTCAAAATGTATGACTAAATATATAAAGAGGTGCATGTATAGATGAGTTTGGCTTCCATTCATTTTCTAAACATATTCCATAACCTCCCTGCAAGTTTTGATTCTGAATTCTGGATGTAATATAAGCACGTGACAAGATTAAAAACAGTAAGAAGTATAAAATAAATGCCTGATTTGTTGAACAGTTACCGAATATAAGAACATGTATGATTACAAGGTGACCGTAGTCTACTGAAAGAGTACGTGGCCCGTTAGCTAAAAAACCGTGGTTCAAAACCTAGCTCAGATAGAATGTTTTTTTTCGTTATTAGTAAATGTAACAAATATATTTGTACAAAAATGCATTTGTTTTGCACGAATACAAATAAAAAATTTGTAATATGTACAAAACAACGACCAATCTACGAATTCTTTTCGTGACTGAAAACTACGAATGAAATTCGTTGAATGGACGCAGTTATTAGCAATAGTTATTTACACACAAAATTTTTCGAGTGTAATGCTTGGTTTTCACTATGTCATTTTCAGTGGTGAGTTGTCGTCAATCAAATTGAAAATAACAATATGTTGACTTTTTTAACTTTGGAAATTTTGGAAAATTAAAAACAAATAAGTTATTAAATGGAGCTAGTCAGAAAATGTTTTAGAGTTTTATTAATGTGATATTTCAAGTGATAAATTTTTGTGTTATCATAAAAATGACATAGTGAAAACCAAGCATAAAAATACATATTGAAAAGTGCCTGTGAAACAATAGTAAATGAAAAACCTAATAAATCTGGTGCATTTTTGAGAAAAAAGCAAATTTTTTCGCGTTTTTGGTGGATTTTAGAATTGAAAATTTGACAACACTCCTACAGCTAAAAACGACGTTTTTATTAAAAAAGTTCTAAAATCCCTAAGTTTGAGCGCAACTTACAATTACAATTTGAGCGCAACAGAAAGTTTTTTACTCTCTCGTAAAATTTTTAATTGTAGCTTACGGTTTTATATTTAAAAAAATGTCACTGCCTAGGGGGGCAAGTGACCCCCTTTTCCCCTGTGGACGCCCATGCATACAAGTGTTGCTTACTGTGAAAAAAGTTAAATTGTGATAATTATGATGTGTTCTCATTAAATCGCACAGTACTGTACACACAAACAATTACAAGCCTTAAAACAATCATGTCTGTGGCCATTTTAGAAAATAACTTCTTCACAAAGTTTGATGTATGTAGTATAGATTTCAGTTCAAATGCGAAACTTTAAGCTCAATGTTCTCGAAATTAAAATTTTTCGACACATCACCGTCATCCACTCATGTCTTCATATAATATATTGTTTTAGTTTAAACAGAGAGATTAAAAATTTTCACAAATACACTTTGCTGTAAAACTTTCTGTTAAAAACACGATAGGATGAACAACACAAATCGGATTTGGTAACATACCGCTTACAGTTCTGCATTACAATGTAATGACATCGACAAATTTTTACAAGTGGTTTAATATTTAAACTCTCAATACTTTTAAATTATCAAATTTCGAATGATTTATTTACTATTGGGGGTTGGAATTAATTTTAAAGGTTTTTTTTCGGTTTTTGAGCATTTATTTAGAAACAACGGTACAATGTATATTATTCAAAGTATTGTCCATCGTTAGCTACAACATTTTCCCATCTTTCTGGCAGCATATGGATTCCGCGCCGGAAGAACGATTCGTCTTTTGAGGCAATCCACGAATCGACCCATTTTTTGGTATCCTCGTAAGAAGTGAAGCGCTGCTCAGCCAAGCCATGCGTCATCGATCTGAATAGGTGGTAGTCGGAAGGGGCTATGTCTGGGCTATAAGGCGGGTGGGGTAGCACATCCCAATTCAGCGCCTCCAACGTTTCCTTGACGGTTCTTGCAACATGTGGCCGTGCGTTGTCATGTTGAAAAACCACTTTGTCGTGTCTTTTGGCATATTCCGGCCGTTTAACCTTTAATGCTCGGCTCAATTGCATCAATTGTTGTTGGTAGCGTTCCCCAGTGATGGTTTCGTTAGGTTTTAGCAGCTCATATTACACGACACCCTTCTGATCCCACCAAATACACAGCATAAGCTTGGCGCCATGAATATTCGGCTTGGCCCTCGATGTTGATGCATGGCCGGGTGGTCCCCACGATTTTTTTCGCTTAGGATTATCGTAATGGATCCACTTTTCATCGCCAGTGACAATACGATGCAAAAAACTCTTCCTTTTATGCCGTTGAAGCAGTTGTTCGCACATGCAAAATCGCCGTTCAACGTCTCTCGGCTTCAACTGGTACGGCACCCAATTTCCTTGCTTTTGAATCATTCCCATGGCCTTCAAGCGTTTGCCGACCGTTGATAAGTCGACTCCCAATGATTCTGACAATTCTTGAAGGGTTTGACACGGGTCTTCATCGAGCAAAGCCTCCAATTCCTCATTTTCAAACTTTTTCGGCTGGCCTGGACGCTCTTTGTC
Source organism: Dichetophora obliterata (assembly GCA_963920525.1). Lineage (NCBI taxonomy): Eukaryota > Metazoa > Arthropoda > Insecta > Diptera > Sciomyzidae > Dichetophora > Dichetophora obliterata. Next base: position 42,532,386 of record OY986436.1, on the reverse strand, counting down.
TTCCGTATCAAAACCACCATTTTTAAACCGACGGAACCAGTACTCACAAGTAGAAATCGATGGAGCATAGTCCCCGTAAGCCTCAGTAAGCGTGCGTTGTGCTTCAACCGCTTTTTTCTTCAAATGGAAGCACAAAAGTAAACCTTCCCGCAAATTGCGTTTTGTTGGAACGAAAGTCGACATGTTCACAGAGAAAAAAATATATGTTGTTTACACTTCAGTGGAATGACACATACTGAAAAATGAAGCTTAGACAATGTGCTTTGAAATGAATATAGTCACAGGTGTGCCCGATGCGATCTATTGATAGTTACGCCATCTCTTAGAAAACCTTTAAAACTAATTCCAACCCCCAATAAAAAATCAATAAAGAAAAGTTTGAATTTCATAAAAGCCTGCACCTTATGGCATATAAGAATATGCAAATATGTACTAACCTTCAATTTTAGACCTTTCCGCCGCCAGTGTTAATCCACAAATTAAACTTAGCACCAAGATGTTAAGCGCCATTTTCACAAACCAGTTCAAGCTTGACGCATTGTTGGTGGGTTGCCACCGTTTTATCATTTTTGGTATTAGCAAATTTAAAGTGCAACTGTTTCACAACGTAGTGAATACAGCTCACTAGAGAGCTTTGTTAATAATTTTTTACGTAATGGCTTATTTTTTATTTACTTTTAAGATCGAGCCTAAAACAAAACAATAAATAGTTTCAAAAAATTTCGACGAGTCTCATCAACTTATTTGTCGTAAAGGAATTCCCTTACGTCACAATTACACTAACAGTGATAAGAGTTTCTTATCGTATTGACCTATTTTCAGTTTGATTGACCTAGGTTTTAGAATAAACACAAGTTCCACTTATTGTAGTCCACACTTTAGAAAATAATCAGTTGATCACACTAGCACACTGCTTCAAAACCACAAAATTGTGCTACAGTTTTAATCTGATTATAATTGCCATAATTATTGTGTCGAAACCGGCCGGCTTGGAAATCAGCTGGTCGCACAACAACAACAACTCTCGCTGTTCGTTCTCTCTATCCTACGCGATGTGCCAATAAACCCGAGTTCTTATTTTAAGCACATAGTTTTGACATTTTTTTAAAACTAAACCGGGAAATCGTTATTTGTTGATAACATTTTGAACTTTTTATAGCTTTTTCGACAGTTTTATCACTGATTCTCGTTCAACAATTTGTCGAATGTTTAATGAAATTAAAGAACTTTTGTGATATTTTCTAAAGCGGATGTTAAACAAATAAAATTAAAACGTCAAAAAATAGTATAATTTTAAGCATATCTATTTCAAACTGTGGGTTTTCATTATTTCCACACACATAATGACATTATCTAACACTTTTCATTTTGGCAATTTCACTTCCGGTTTTAGAAGTAAATATTTTCATTTGATTTCTTATTTTTTCTTAACCATTTAACTAATTTTTACTAGATATACGACTTAATACTCAACGTATCGAAGGCGGTCATTTAACCACTTTGAAGATTAAAAATATAGGTATTAGTTTTGGTTTTGTCAGCTGAAATTATGACTTTTTGCACATCATTTTCCTAATATAAAGATGATAAACTACAAAATTTTTATAAGAAATAGCAGTAGAAATAGCCCCAGGAAACACAAAACCGTAAAATCCAAAAGTCCTCTAGTACGGTTAGGGTTAATGTAACGGAACTTTCTCGCAACTGTGTGCTTTTGCAAATTTTAACATCAACTTCCGGTTAAGTTGTTTGCATGCCAACGCTTTCCCACACAATTATTTCACATAAAGCTTGAACATTTTTTGGTTTTAACAACTTTTAAACATTTTATTTTGAATTCTTCTGCTATCATTTTATTACATAAGACTTTAATATTTCTTATATGAGCACATTAATTAATTTGGTAATAAATAATGTTTTAAATAGCTTTATTTATTTAAAAAAAAAACAAACCATCTAGAACGACCGCCGAACGGGAACTGATCTTTTGGTTCTTCAAGTTTAATTGAAGAAGCTGTAGTCAGAAGAATCTTGAAACTGAAGCTACGCACAATTGAGGCATTGATTTGTAGTATGGTGAGTACGATTTTGCGATATTCAAAAGGAAAATATGAATAGAGTGTTGGTTATGAACACTTTGATTAATACATACACAGTACACCGAATAAAAAAAAGATAGGCTTTCTAAAAAATAGCTTCAATGACATCTTAATAGCACATACTGAATGTTTTGTTCCGAAATATTAACCCTTAGGCACTGCTAGTCTCCAATTTTCGAAAATTTTGGCCATACAAATAAAGTTCTTATTCAAAAATATCAATAGAGAATGTGATGATCGATGGTGTATCTCATGATCTAACTTTATGTTTTCAAGGTCGCTGAACACAATTGGACTATTTTTGTTTTTTTCCAATCAAGGATTCTATTAAGTTTGCAAAAAAGTATTTAGAATTTTCACGCTCAATGCTTGACAGTAAGTGATTTAACTTTTTTTTTAACCAATCCAAAATAACCATCTTTTTAGCCCATCAAAAGATATCATGAAAACCTTGTAATTTTGAACCCTTTCTTTTTCAAGATATAATCTAAATGCTGAAGAAGAAAGTTCAAATAAAGTCGTCATGAAAGGTTTCTGAAAATTATTTTTGACAAGTTCAATGCAGTGTTGCTGTAAAGACGACGAACCTGCCGGACGCGAAATTTCGGCCCATGTCTTCATAATTCTTCTGAATAATAATGAGTGCCCTCAACAACAACATGAAAAACTATGGCTGCTTGAGTGTCCAAGACAAGATATTTCCGGAATATCGAACAAGGCAGTACTGCAGAACCTTCATTATTACAGTATCAACGCTTTTGAATTTGTTCAACTTTAAAATTGTTCAATTTTAAATGCAATGCTAGTTAAATTTGTACCAAAAAATCATTAACACTTCACGTTTTACGCCATAACTTCTGAGCCCTTTAAGTGCACACTTTAATTTTATATCGTTGGAAAGGTAATGGAACGTTAAGGTTAGGTTATGGTGGCATCAGGTCTTTAGACCAGCGCATTTAGATCTTATTATTGATCCGTTGTGATACCACAGAATGGAATAAGGGAGTAATCAGGTGAAACTTTTGTGTAGGAGGTTCTTAATGTGGCAGAAGCTGTAGAAACATATGAAATGTGAAGCAAGTGTTATGCCTTGGCCTCAGTCAAATAAAGATACTAAACGTTCCTCTCCACAAACTTTTCCTTCCACCACCAATTACAAATTTCCGTAGTAAATTGATGTGTTTTAAAATTTCTTTGATTAGAAATAAGGAAAGAAAGGTTAAAGCGAACACGTTTTTTTGTCTTTATTTTCTTTTCATCATTTAGATGATATCTTGAAAAACAAAGGGCTTAAAATTTCAAGGTTTTCATGATAATCATCTCTTTTGATGGTCTAAAAAGAAGGCTATTTCTGATTGGTCAAAAAAAGTTAAACCACTTACTGTCAAGTATTGAACGTGAAAATTCATAATTTTTTTGTCAATTTAGTGTTTTGGCTTGAATATTAATAGAAACCTTAATCGGACAAAAACAAACATAGTCCCATTTTATTCAGCAATCTCGAAAACAAGAGTTAGATAATGAGATAAACTATCGATCATCACATTCTCTATTGATATATTTTTGAAAAATAACTTTATTTATGTGGCCAAAATTTTCGAAAATTTTATTATTTAATTTATTTATTTATCCAATCTACTGGGTTAAGCCCTTACAGATAATAAGATTGAACTTACTTGAAGTTATTTGAATTTATAAAATAAGGTTAAGCAAAAGCAAAGTAACTACTAAAATTATTTCAAAAGTTCATTAAAAATTCTTATCAAAGCTGGTCTTTCAAGGTCTAAGTCAATTTTAGTGGAATTACATAGAGTAAGGCATCTAGAGATAGGGTCTCTACGACCATAGTTTGTCCTATGAATCTTCATGAAAAATGCACAGTAGGAGCATGAAATGGCATAAGAGATAAGACTTCGGGTGAATCAATTTTGCCACTTAGTATGTCTTTTTAATAAATAGAGCACTCGATAGGTTGAATCTGACTGAAAGCTTTTGTAAGATAAGCAATCGACATCTCACTTCATACGATATCATATTATCATGTGACAATGTTTGACAGATCGCAGATCTTGTAAAATTCTTTCGTATTCTCTCGATCCGATCGATATAGTTTTGATATATAGGGTGCCAAATTATTTCTGCATATTCGAGAACTGATCTAACCAGTTAAATGAATGTGATTTTTAGTGTAAGAGCATCTCTAAATTCCTTAGCATTACTTTTGACAAAACCGATTAGTGAATTTTCTTTACACTCAGGGAAAAATATTCGTACCTGATTCAGGTTATTTTTACCTGATGAATTTGGTTAGGAGAGTCAACCACATCGTATTAACCTGATCCACGTTACTTCCACCTGACGGATCTGGTTTACAGAAATGCATGTAGAAAAAAGCGGAAAAACCTGATTCAGGTTATTTTTACCTGATGAATTTGGTTAGGAGAGTCAACCACATCGTATTAACCTGATCCACGTTACTTCCACCTGACGGATCTGGTTTACAGAAATGCATGTAGAAAAAAGCGGAAAAAACATGGTAGGCTCTAATGATGCAGAATTTGTAACAAAGGGTACTTCGGGTAGGTGAAATGAACCTGTTTTAAGTTATAAATTTTAGCTAATTCTGTGGCCATATGGGATAAAAAATAAACCAGAATAAAATTTCAATTAACCAGATTTTTTTTTGGGTGTGGGGATTTTTTCCACTCTAACCTCTTGAATTGGATATCCTCGTATCTAGCAGATAGAAAGCTGATGGTCAAGGCCAGTGATTCCTACTCTCGTATTATTCATGCTAAGTCAGCGGTTCTACAAGACAGTCATCTGGGACCTCTACGTTGTATAAACTTTACTAATGCCGTAGTTAAAGTATTTAATTTTTATTCCGTTTTGCTTTATGCCGAAGACTTGAAAATGTATGCAGCAGTACGGACGCTGTCTGCCTGTGCGAGCTTTCAAGAGGATATTAATTCTTTCATATACAGTAGCTCGATCTTGTAACTCATAACGATCGCAGTTACCGATCCATGTTACCGATTTGACGTCACTCTGACGTAATTCTCACCTACACTGTTTGTGTAATAATCTGAATCGATTTTTGTTCTATTAGTTTGTTCCAAATCGATAAGTTGTCACATGTTCCGATTTCACTTCAATAGAATCTTTAAAAAAGTGTTTGTGTAAGAAAAGTGAATCGATAAAACTTCATGTTTTTCTCACTCACTCTGCGGCAAGTGAGAATTCTACCGATCTACCGAATTAATATTCTTAAACGGGTATTTTCGCTTAAGTTACATTTTTTTATTGGAATACTCTGTTTATAATACTGTTTTTGTTTTAAAACGTTTTAACTTTCAAGGTAATGCAGAATATTTGTTAGAGCAATGCAAAAGAACCCGGTTGCAAATATTTGCTAAGTTTTTTATTATTGTCAAATTAATTACAATCATAATAGTTGATTATTTCCGCAAATATTATAACACATATAAATAATCAAATAATCACTTTTTAATAACAAGACCATCACCTTTTTATTATAAAATTTAGCGCACATAAAAAAAAAATAAATGCAAGTAGACAGCTGCTTGCCATTTGACTCAATTTCGCAACGTTTCTTCTCGATTTGTGTTCTTTTTCATCACGGACCGAATTTTTACCGATTTCAACGTACACAAACATTAGTTGTCACGAAATCGGTAACTAGGGATCGATAACGCGTGACGTCACACAAATCGGTAACTTGCCGATTTTGTTACAGGAACGAGCTACTGGTGTGCTATTAATGGTATAAAGCTGAACCTTTCCAAATGCAAGCTCTTAACGTTTTCACGAAATTTCGCACCGTTGCCAGTGTGTCCTTAATCAAAGATCTCGGTTTCTATTTCGATTTCAAGCTTACTTTTAGCCCCCATAGGGACTTTGTAATCTCTACACACAGAAAAAAATCTGGTTAATTTCACCAAATTTTAACTAAATTTCAGGTTAAAATTTGCCATCGTTGACATCAATTTAACCTGTTTTTGTAGTTAAATTAAACTGACAAATGTGGTTATCTTAACCGAATTTTAACCAGCATTCGTGGCTAAATCGAATTGAATAAGGTTTACATGTTTTTACTTAATCATCTACATGCAAACTTTGAAATTTTTCAACAATTACATCACTAGAAACAAAATTAAAACAAAAAAAAACACCCTCTTTAGCTCTAGCGGGGCCCAGAGGGAGAGCTAGAGCAAATGGATCATGGTTCCTTTTATTTTTTATCCCATATGACCACAGAATTAGCTAAAATTGATAACTTAAAAACAGGTTCGTTTCACCTACCCGAAGTACCCTTTGTTACAAATTCTGCATCATTAGAGCCTACCATGTTTTTCCGCTATTTTATACATGTATTTCTGTAAACCAGATCCGTCAGGTGGAAGTAACGTGAATCAGGTTAATACGATGTGGTTGACTCTCTTAACCAAATTCATCAGGTTAAAATAACCTAAATCAGGTGCGAATATTTTTCCCTGAGTGCAGTTTTTCTAATTTTAATAAGACAGTTTTGTGTGGAAGGTTGTCAAATGCTTTTACAAAATCTGTACAAAGAACGTCTACTTGCAGGCCATGTTCAAACGTCTTAATACAAAAGTTTGAAAAAATTGACATAATACTACTTGTGGATCTCCCGGAAAAAAGCCATGTTGATAATTTGATATATAGTTTTTTACTTCTAGAAAAAGGCGTTTGTTTACAATGGCGTCAAACAACTTAGGAATAGCTGATAATTTTGTAATGTGTCGGTAATTTTCAATCACTCTCTTTTGACAGGCTTTAAAAATAGGCATTGGCGTCGGAAGCGGGGGGTAAAGGTGGGCAGTTGCCCCCCCACTTTTTTAGCTAGATAAACAATTTAAAAAAAAAAGTTATTCAAAATATCAGTTTTTTTACAACGATAATATTTTTGTATTATATATTTTCCTCTTCTTTCTCTCTTCTTCATGTTTCATGTGAAGAAATTTTGGTGAACTTTTTTTACACCACCATTTGTACTGCCCCCCATTTGTACTTCCCCCCCAGATGAAATTCGCTTCCGACGCGATTGAAAATAGGTGTGATATACGCGGTCTTACAATCATCTAAGAAAATTCCGCTAAAAAGAGTCATATTGAAAATAGAATTTAGCGGGAAAGACAAAGAGGATGCACAGCATTTAAGAAGCAAGGGAGGAACTAAGTCGGAGCTTCATATATTTCATATTCTAAAAAATTCATAGAGCCGAGAAGTCGAGTGACCTTACATTAGGATCGTGATTATTAAACACCGAACCGAAGAAGTTTGCAAGGGGTTTACATATCTCTTAGCTTGGTTTCTTGGAACTCCATCACTTTAAGCATACCCGAGACTTTTCACTTTGAATTATAAGAAGTCCAAAATGCTTTCGGATAAAGTGCGTTTCATAATATAAGAATTTTTTTTTAATTTCAATAGAAAATGGCTGTTGTGCAGCATTTGTTAAAATTGCCAATTTTTTTGAAGTGTTCCTTGGCCGGACACCTAACGATCTTAATTTTTTAACTGAAACAAAAAACAAAATTTGGTCAGTTTATATGCATCAACAGCTATCGACTCACGTTAGATTTTTTCGATATATTGATTTTTCGCGAAATGGTGCGTGATCGAACAAAACAGTTACAATTTTCACAAAAAAACCTCACAAAATTGTTGATAAACCAAAAAGTAAGCAATATAGAAATAAATAAAATTTGTGTCGATAGGATAAAGATATTTTGAATATACTGTGAAAATTGCAGATTGATCGGTGAAGATTTGCTCGATAAAAACGGGTTTAAAGTTTTAAATACTAAATATTCGTATAATATTTGTATATACCTCTAATCGCAGAATGGAAAATTTAGGATTCTATATCTTGGTATATTATTTTTAAAACCCTAAAGCATATTTAAAATGAAAAAAAATTTTTCGATTTTTTAAAAAGTTTACTTAGGTTTCGCTCCTTAAGTCATGTTTTTGATAATTTGTCTTATAAAACATGGGCACGGCTCGTATAAGCCATAACTTTGTTTGTAACTCAAACCAATATGAAGGGAAAAAAACTTTTCATTGCCCTTACAATATCAGGCTAAATAATACTTAAATTGAAGCCCATCTATAAAACAGTCTAAGCATTATATATGTTTCGATGTCAAAAAACACTTACACCTTATTATAAAAAACCTATACAAATAACTTTCCAAAATTTTCACATTTTCTTTGAATAAAATATTAAAAATGAAAAAATATTTTGAAAAATTATCATTCAATTTCTAAATTTTAAGCCATAAGCTACACCTAAATTTTTAGTGAAAAATTTTTAAGTTCTTTAAAAAGTTAAAAAGTAAGATAAATTCAATATATTTGTAGTCCTTTTCCAAATAAAGAAAAAATGTGACTTTCTTTTAGAATTTTAAAAAAGTCTCAAAATGTGTGACCCTTGCTGCGTTCCGTGTTGCTCTCCCTGCGGACCATGTGGACCTTGCGGGCCATGTGGACCCTGCGGACCCTGTGGACCATGCGGACCTTGTGGACCATGCGGACCTTGTGGACCTTGCGGACCATGCAGTCCCTGTGATCCTTGTTGCGCTCCTTTTGAGGTGAGTTTTTAGGCATATTCATTTATAAAATCTCTCGATATACGTACAATTTCTACCAACACCAACACAAACACACGCACACACATACACACACAAAATAGTGCTCCCCAAAATGCTATACAGGCGCCCATCTTGATGCCCTGCCACAGTGTGCGCCACGCATACCGCCACCGTGCCCAAAATGCATTACCGTACAACAGCCGCCGCGACTGATTTGCAAAAAACGCGTCGTTTTTAACGAGAAAATCGTGCCCGAACCTATGGTCGTAAACAGATGTCGCCAAATTACCATACCTAAGGTTGTAGATACGACGCGTGTAATTAAGGTCCCTAAATTAACATGGGTCTCACAGATGGTGCGTGAGCCAAGAGTCATCTATTATCCATCTATGCTGCCTGATCCGTATGTCGTTTGCTATCCGAAGAGGATTTGTGAACCACGCGAGGTTTGCCAGACTATGTTGTGCCAGCCGAAGCCACAGTCCATTGATATACCGCCACCATCAGAATATTGCTGCTATCCAAATGGACCGATTAATTATAAGCCAAGCAATGCTTGTCCGCCGTGTCCGATGGGACCTTGTTCTCCTTCTGGAGGCTGTTGCGCATTACCATGCTTTGGAACCAGTCAATATCCACTGTGTCAACCCTGTGGACCTTGCGGACCATGTGGACCTTGTGGACCATGTGGACCATGTGGACCTTGTGGGCCTTGTGGACCTTGTGGGCCTTGTGGCTCACCTTGTCCTCCTGTCGGCCCTTGTGGGCCTTGCGGACCTTATTGTGGACCTTGTGGTGTAACGTGTGGACCTTGCGGACCTTGCGGACCTTGCGGACCTTGCGGACCTTGTGGACCTTGTGGACCTTGTGCACCATGTGGACCTTGCGGTATGACTATGCCTTCTGGGCCTTTTGTACCATCGCCATGTGGGCCATGTGGTCCTGTTGGCTTTGGACCTTGTGGACCCTGCGGACCTAATGGTCCTTGTGGACCCTGTGGTCCTTGTAACCCTTGCTCTCCAGGTTGTCCTTATGAGGCGCCTGAATGTGGTCCTTGCTACCCATGCGCACCCACACCATGGAATACACAATGTGGACCTTGTGGACCGTGTGGTCCGCAGGTGCCATGTGGACCTTGCGGACCTGGACCGTGTGGACCATGCGCCCCCTGCTGTTAGATTTGTCTTACTTGTTTCTACTTGTTGTTATCAAGGTGAGTTTCATGTCGGATACACCTTGATTAGCAAAAGTCCTATCAAGGTGAGTTCCATCGTGAAGCCCAACTTGATAACTTTTGCTAGTCCTTAGACATTAACTGTAACATCTACTTAAATCTCCAAGCTAATTCTTGCCAATCTCTTATCTTCCATTACAGCCTAGAGCCTGTCGTAGTCGTGAGTTACGCTGTGGCATTATGTATACCACGTGTGAATGTATTAAACGTAACGGCCTTCAAGACAAATGCCCTCGTTCGCTGTGCCAAGGCCGATCTGCCTGCATGTGCTTCCCCACACCCAACTGCTGTCCGGCGTCGTTCCCTTTACGTTATGCCAACATGACGATGGGTGTGAATAACAAACGCAACCGTTGCGATCCCTGTTGTGGTGGTGGTGGTGGATGTATACCTCGATGTGCGGGTGGTTGTGATACTCCATGTTGCGGTGCTTCGAGTCCACCATGTGGCGCTCCTTGCCCGGTGCCATGCTCACCGTGTCCAGGAGTTTGCTGTCCTCCGATGCTAGAGGCGGGCGTTGCCGATCCATGTGTGTGGAACAGTTGTAATACACCGCAGTCATATCCATGTAAGTACTAAAAACCTTTTGTCTATTTAGCTTGAGACTTAAGAGTAAAAGCAAGACTGCGAATTATTTTGGGTGTGAAGAACTCAATACGGCGGATGGGAGTGATAACCAAAGAAATTTTGTCCGGTTCTATATGCGTTCTATATAGAACTGGTACTTTAAAAAAAATTATTAATATTTTCGAAAATCTTAGTCCATATATTAGTAATCCTTAAAATATTCAGACAAAGCTTGACAGGTCAGAAAAACTAACACTAATTCGGGGTCTCACTTTTTCTTCTTCTTCTTCCTATTCTTATTGAAGGCCCCTGCCGTTATCTTAAGCGCGATGACAGATGTTGCAAATGGCCCTGCCCCTGTAAGGCGCATTGTTATTGCTCCCGACCAAAACGATGCTGCTGAGTTTCTCTCACTAATGATATATGTCGCATACGCTAACGCCCCCAATCAAATGCTCACAAAAAGTCAACTGTGGGCCTTTGCGGGGTATTGCGTTGTCGTCAGTCGGCTCTCAAACAGAACTTTTTTAAAGATACTTTTATAATTTTAAACCATCATTGCGTCGCCTGTAAGTAACGTTCCTTTCATTTCAAAATTAACCATAAATTTTCTATCTCTTTTTCATTTCAGGTGGCTTCTAATCAAGGTGGTTATCTCGAATTTCAAAAAACCCCAAAAAAACGACATTCCATCTGACGAAATGCATAAAGACAAGGCTCACGTACCAAAAACACAACAAAATATTATTAAATTTTTAAAAAAAAAATATATTTTTGTAATGATAATTATATAGGCGCAACATCAAAAAACATGTCCAAGACATTAAAAAAAAAACCCCAAAAAAATAAGAAGTTAACTAAAGAGTAACTGTAATACGCAATAATCAATACAAATGTTTTTTTTTCTTTTATTTTTTTTTAATAAAGGCTTTGGCTTGATGGCTTATTTTTATTAAAAATAGATCTTTAAAATGCTCGTAGTCCACCATTAGTTGGTGAGGAACGAGAGTACGTTTGCTTTAATGGGAATCGGAATTACTTTAGAGATTCCAGAGATTTATAACTCAGATTCCGGAGGTAATGCTCATGATGGTATCCAATGGTAAAGGTGGCTGGATGTCTTAGGTTGAATACGAGAATTCAAAATATTATAAAAAAAATATATTAAAATCGACGTTTTAATTATATAAAATAATTTATTATTCAGTTTTGTAGCAGCGAAAATTAACGAACTTTTTAATCGCATGCCAAAAGAAAAATTAATCTACTTTTAAGTTGGGTTGCCAAATTTTACAATTTCAGTGTTACCATCGTAAAAACAATTTTTACACAGTATTTAAAATAAGGAAATGAAGGTTCAGGGAAATAACGCCCAATGAAATAACGCCCAAAATAAAAAATGAAATAAACCCCAAAAATTTTCCATACAAATTTGGTTGTTATTTTATAATGAAATTAGGCCCGAAATTTTGGTTATTTCCATGATTCAATTATAATTATAAGGTTATTCGTATTATTGACGTTTTCTCAAATTGGTATGCTTATTTGAAAATGAGAGCAGAAAAAAATCATGAGAGGAATGTCATTAGAGCTTAAAATGCACACGGTTGCCCAAATATCATACTAATTGGTACTATATTGACTACTATTATTTTGTTCTAGTACTTTTATTGCTCCGATTTCTTAGTTCATTAATAACTTTTTAAATTAACTTTATTTACTAACTTCAATGAAAATTATGTTAATAAATATATAAGTAATATAAATAGAAAAATATATAAAATTTTGTTCATTTATTTTAATAAACACATTAAACCTAACTATGAAACCTAAACAAGAGCGTTTAATGGCGCGTTCTAAATAAATTAGTTAACCGAGTTAATTGCGTAATTGTACTTAAAAGAAATTGCCAAATTTATTAGGATTTTCAGAAATTTTAGATCCATTAATGGTAAGTGCATTTATAATTTTTTAAATTGTTAAGAAAGAAAAAAGAAACAAAAATTCGTCAAAACAAAAATGAAACCACGGTCACATAATACGCATTATACGTACTTTATACATAATGTGACCAACCGTACTCCTTTTGGGAGTGTTTTACTTCTTTTTCTCTCGCTGTACTTCTTGTGTCGAAGTACGCTAAAAGTACTTTTTTTTACTTGTTGTACTTCTTTTTGACATAATTTTGACAATTTTTTTTTATAAATCTATTCAAAATACACCTCTCTAATTACTGCAAAAAATTATACTGTACTCGATACAAGTAACTTTATATATTTTAAGGTATTAGCCCAGTGTGACGACCGAAATGTTGACTTTTTTCATACATTTTTTAAATAAGAAAATAAAATTCGATCGTTTTGAAATTTTAACATGTTTTTATTGATGTCATAAAGTGTGCACAAGAATTTTCTTTGACTTGATTGTACATTAATTTACAATATCAATATCAAAGAAGAGTACTCGAAAGAAGGGGTGATTTTTGGGGGAAGCACCCAGCCTACGCGTTCATCTGAAATAAAAAAATCAAAGAGAGAAAGCAGGCTTTATTGTAGTGCACTACCCTATAATATGTATATTTAAAAAAGCAAATAAAAAATGGCGAAATGGTGAAAAAAATTTGTAATCTAACTTTTTTTAATTTGTTTAAAAAAATTAACTTATTTAAAAATTGATTGTTTTAAAGCTCCGGAACTAGCTATGTTTGCCTTAAATAACAGGTGAAATTTTTAGCCAAATCGGTCGAACAGTTTTTAGTTAGTGCTTCTCCGAAGTTTCGAAAACGTAGTTTCGAAAGAAAGTGTTTAAAGTTTTTACAGCACTTTAATATACGTTACGACGCTTTCTCTTCTTAACCTTAAAAATATTTTCAATTTTGGTCTACGACTTTTAGAGCATATTTTATAAAATTTAATTCTATTGCGAAAAATTAAAAAAAAATTGATTTTTTGAATTCATCAAACTAGTGGACTACTTTAATAAGCAATCAATTGTAAGCTGGATCTAATTTTGAATCTCTTATAAACTAAACTGTTTGTTTAATGGATTTATTCATGCATCTTTTAATATCTTCATTATTTTTTGTGGATGTACTTCTATTTTGTAATTCTATATTTATTCTTTATTTATTCTAGTCTTTTGTGTCTCTTTTTAAAGTCTGTGCGTGTACTTCTTTTTGCAAATAACGCTGCTGTAAACTTACCGCACATACGCTGTTTACATCGACAACACGGCGTTCATTGAATACTACTAGTATTTCTTTATAATTTGTTTTTTGCCTTAACTAAATTTCTTCTAAATTACACTTTCAATTAATCAAATTCACTAATTAGGTTTTGAGCAATGGCAAAAATAACTTTTTGTTTTAAATTTGCAAAGGAGCTTTCTAAATTCCTAGAATATACTTACAACATAGCATACACTTACGACGCAACACCTACATAGTTTCTTTTTCTTATTAACTTGGCAAGAAGTCATTGAAAAACTACTACACTAGAAAACTACACAACGAAACACTGAAACATACCTTTTTTTTCAACAGCACAAAACACTGTTAACAGATTGTCAAAATATGTTTGTTTATAAAAAATAAGCATACGTCAAAAAATACGAATAACCTTATAATAATTAAATCATGGGTTATTTCATGATGAAATAACGCCCAAAAATTAAAAATGAAATAAAGCCCAAAAATGTTCCACACAAATTTGGGCGTTATTTCATTTTAATTGGGCTTTATTTCATTTTTGTATTTGGCATCAAAATGTTAGATGAATTTCAAATTCAATTCAGAAGTACTGTAGACAGCGAAGCCGGTGTTGGACTTGGCACCACGAAATAGACCCCAATTGAAATAAGGTCCAAAAAAAACCCCAAAAAAATTCATAAATTTTTGGTATTACTTCCCCCATTTTTGGGGGCTATTTCATAAATTTTGCGAAATATTTCATTTTTTTGTTTGGGTTTTATTTCATTATGAAACCAATTACACACGGTAGAAGTGGGTGGATTTAAAACTTTAATAAAAGCTTATTTCGCATTTTGTCTATTTGATCATTTTTGGAATAATGTTTTTCTGTGAAAGGTGCATATTAAAAAATAATTTGCCCTTGTACGAAATGTTGTTATCACCATTCCGTATAAGGGCATATCAAGTTTTTTATGGTGTTTTTTTATGATAAAATGATTTTCCCTTGTACGGATGACCAGCAAGTTTTTTGGTCTTATGACCTTTTTGAAATTGGCCATAACCCATAAAAGAATTGGGTCTTATTTTATTTTCGGTTAGGGCGTTATTTCATTTGTTGGGCTTTATTTCCTTTTTTATTTTGGGCGCTATTTTATTTTTGTAAGCCCAAAATATTTTGGGTCTTATTTCATTTTCTGTTTAGTCGTTATTTCATTTTTTTTTTTTTGCTTTATTTCATTTTTTATTTTGGGCGTTATTTAGTTTTTATGCCCAAAATATTTTGGGATTTATTTAATTTTTTATTTTGGGCGTTATTTCATTGGGCGTTATTTCACTGAACCGGAAATGATACCTAAATGTATGAAAATATTTAAATTAAATAAATGATTTATTTGAAAATATTATTAAATCCAGATTTCGCCACAGTACTCCCCTACCAGTCTCGGAATCGGTAACTAATGATACGGAATCTTAAATTGAACTCGTCTTTCTGACCGTGTAACCGTTTGTGGTGAATTTAGATACTGCCATGGCTTTTTTGTCGGCAGCGTAGTTGTAGGCTCATTGCTGGAACTATTTTCAGAAGTGGGAACTATTATTCGAGTTTTTTACAGAATGATACGGCGTAGATAGATTCTTTTGCGGTTTTTCAGTTGAAGTTGGTATAGAAACGATGTCGTGTTCGTTAATAAAAGCTGCCTTTAAACGGTGAATTGAAACTTTGACTTGACGTTGGCGCATTCGAATTTTAAAAACCTTATCACCTCTTTCTAGAACCTCAAACCTCGGACCAGATCCACGCGCACGTACACATGAGTTCTTGATGACAACTCCCTCTGGATGAATTTTTTGGCGTATTATGATGGTTAGTCGTATTTGGCTTTATGTTCTGCATATGATTGCGTAGGCTTTTAAAAAAATTCAGACTGACTTTCATTGATGACGGTTTTTACAAAGAACTCGCCTGAAAGATGAAGTGGTGCACCACACAATAAGTCTGCTGGACTGGCTCCTAAATCTTCCTTAACAGTAGACTTTTTCCATTTTCGCTGCCTGCCAAATACCGAATGTCAGTAGAATATTGACTTATAAAATCAAGATATCGGCTTCTGCGTGGAGAAGCATTTCCGCTGTTTTGTTTAAAATCGTACACGAGCGGTTTGTGATCCGTTAATATCACAATGTCTCTTCCGTCCAAAGTAGATTTGAAGTGCTGCACACCAAGGTATATTGCCAACAGCTCTCGGTCATAGGTGCAATATTTTTTTTAAGCAAGCGAAAGTTTTTTAGAAAAAAATCCCAAAGGCTAACATTGTTTTCGAAAACTTGCTACAAAACGGCACCTACTGCATCGTTAGAGGCTGTTCAGACTTGCCTCAAATGAGGCGACTTAATTGCCTCATTTTGACATAAGTTAGCTATCAGGTGTTCTATTATAAACTATAGGCTATCTATAAACTATTGCCTCACTTTGAGGCTGCATCATTTTGGCGTTTATTGTTTTTTTTTTCGTTTGTTTTCTTTTGAATTATTAAATGCTCAAGTTTTCACTATTTAAAGAATATTAATTTGCTAACAACAATGAATTAACAAAATTAATTTGCGCCAGAACAAACTAAAACGAGCAAAAATTTCAACATAACAAACTTCACTCTTACGTGCGTCAAAATGAGTCGCAAAATTTTTAAAATTTTTGAAATTCTTGCCTCAAGTAACATGTCACCTTCCCGCTTTTCCCTTTGCCTGTAGACGTCAAAATGAGGCAAGTCTGAACAGCCTCTTAGAGGCATCAACTTTCAACGTTAAGCGAGCCTCTGGCGCCAAATAGCTTAGAAGCGTAGCGTTGGCAAGCTCCTCTTTGCAGGTATTAAATGCCTCGGTTGCCTCATCCGTCCAGTCGAGGAGGGTCTTGTCGTTTTTTTTTTTGTTACCTTTTATAAGACACTGAAGCTCAGACTGATTGATAGATGCTCGCAGAAGGAACGGCCGATAAAAATTTATCATTGCTAAAAACTTTTTCAGATCCTTGGCGATTGCAGGTTTTGGAAAATTTCGTATAACCTCATCTTTCTCTGCCGGTGGTTTCATACCTCCTGGTGGTATCGTATGGCCAAGAAAAGTTACTTGAGCTTTTCTGAATTGGCACTTTGATACATAAATCGCAAGGTTATTTTTGCGGAGCCGATCAAAAATGATTCGAAGATGACCTTCATGTTCTTCGGCACTCTCTGATGCCACCAAAACATCGTCAATATATCGAAATGCAAAATCAAAACCACGAAGGTCTGCATGCATATACCGCTGAAATGTTTGAGCAGCGTTTCGGAGACCAAAAGTCATGTAGCTGAACTCAAACAGCCCGAAAGGTGTTGTTATTGCAGTTTTTGGTATGTCTGACGGTTCGACAGGAATCTGGTTGTACGCGCGCTGTAAGTCTATAGTTGAAAAAATCGTTTTGTTAAACAAAATACTGCTGAAACGGTATCGGGTACCTATCCAGCAAGGTCTTCGAGTTCAGAGCCCGATAATCACCACAAGGTCTCCAGTCACCATTGACCTTTCGCACCAAGCGAAGTGGGCTGGACCAATTACTCTTCAAAGGTCGGCAGATTCCCTGGTCGCAGAGAAACTGAAACTTCTTACGAGCAGGTTGCAGTTTTTCGCCTTGCAATCTACGTGGGCGTTGTAACGGCACCAAATCTCACCATTTGCGTTGTCGGGGTTGTTCACGATGTGGTGTATTTGTCATATCATTGTGGTATAACATTTTCACTCTTTACCACTTAGCGTGAACATACCATCGATAAAACCTTTTATTTGGTTCAGATACACAAGGTAATCTCAGGTGCACAGCATCGTGAACGACCCTAACTCGCAACGGTGTCAAAGTGTGGACTGACAATTTGCTGTTTGACCGCTGACGGATTTTAATTTGGCAGCTGACAATTTGCTGTTTGACAGCTGACACATTTCTAAACTTGGCAAATGTGACAGTTGACACGTTGTCAAACATGACAACTGACACTATTTCCACCTTTGAAAATCATGACTGTTTGTTTGCAACCCGTTTTGCCGTAGTCATTGTGTCACACAGCGGGTATGAGTTACAAGTTGTATCATACACTTGCATAGTGCAAACGCTGAGAAGAAAGCTACTTGTGTGACAAAGGGCATTGAGATTGGGCTGGAAAAAAAAAACACGCGGTCGAGAAGGAATTAGAAGTTTGAACGGTCTGCTGGTAATTTGCTTGTGGCAAATTGTCGAGAATTTGAAATAAAGTTCCCTACAAATTTGCACTTGGATTGTTTTTTCGCCTTCGAAGCATCAAAAGCTGAAAATTTCTTGGTTGATGCCTGGTGATTTATTGCAAATCTGGAACATGAAAAGTAATCTGCATTTACTTACACCAACTGGATCCAGGCAGAACACCTACTCGTGCACATAGCAGCTTGCTGATCAAAATCTTCACTGAGTTCGACAACCACAAGAGTAGATAATCAGCTTCAATAAGGGTTCGCCTTCCACATCCATAGGAGCGACTCCAATATACCCTCATACACCGTCACGCCCACAGCTGGTAAAATAAATCAGGTACAGAGTCGAATTATAGGCATTTGGAAGCGAACTGACGATGACAAAAACACACCTAAACTTAATGTTCCAACTGCTTCCAATATAAATCTCAAAACAGATTTCAGCCCTTTAAAGAAGCATGTAGTTAAGTCGTCGTCATCACGCATTAATAAACAAAAATCGTTAGTATAAAATAAATCAGACACCACTCCTAAAAATGAGGATAAGTCAAATAAGACCGGACAAATAAATTTACGCATCGAAAGCAAATTTCCTCACTCAAAAATTGCAGTCAACAAAGCTACTTTCGCTCGTAAAGAGAATATTGCTTGAAGATAATAATCTGCTTAGAATTTGGAAACATATTGTTTCGTCTTTTCAAAGCCTATGCGTAAAATTGCTGATTATCGAAACAGCAGAATATATTAATAATCAGTGTCCATTGTTCATGTTGACTTAAGCGCAAAGATTGTGCTAATTTTAAGCACTAAAAGATTTTATTTAAGTAGACTTAAAAACTTATCATTTTCAGCCAAATATTTATAAATAAAATTATAGCGTCTGCAAAATCATTTCAACTCAATTTTAGAGGCATTGAATAACAATTCATTCATATCAATATTGTAAATTCTGTTACTATTCACAAGTGTTTCCTTGCCAAATCTTCTTTGAAAGTCAGAAGGACTTATTTTCAAGGATAACTTAAAAAAAAAAAAAAATAATTTTTGTTGGACTATCAAGAAAGGATAGTCAAATTTATTTGCTATGTTAAAGTTATGAATACGAAACTTTTGTACCCTTGCAACGTGCATCATTTCACATTTCAACTAGAGCAAAAACAAGCATTTTTAACTTATTTCATTCAACAAAACAAACATTTCATGTTACATTTACGATATGTTTGCGATACATTTGCAATTAGTTTTTATTTTCTCAGCCAAATATAATTTTACGAAAATCTGAAAGTATGTTTTTGCCAAGTTTGAAAGTAAACATTTTATGTCATTTATGTATTAGCAACAAGTTTATATCTTATTGTAAACCCTTATATAAACTGTACAATATATAAACATAAGAAAAAAAGAGAAAAAAAAAAAACAAAAAAATATTATTTAAATTTAGTTTAAAAAGATAATCAAATACATACACATGAGATCTCTTAAATCTAAACGTAGAAAGTAAATTTAATTATCTTCCTTGAATGAACATCCATGATAAAGCTAATGTATAGCACACTATTAAATTTGTAAACTTTTTTTAATACTAAGATGTTAAACCAAAACAAAATTTTATTTGAATAATACCTTTATTGCTAACCATTTGATTATTCATTTTGCCCATACACATTTCTATTATATAGATATTGTATGAAATTAAATTTATAAGTTTTTTTTTATGGTCTATTTAATACATTAAAACAAATGTAAAATGAATTGCTAAAGGGTTTATTTTTTTATTTGGTCACGGGGAGAAGATGTCTGCTTTTGGGAGGGTTTCCAATATATTTAGCCCCTGAACCCTCACGGAAGGGTGGGAAAAGTGTGGGCCGAGCTCGTCCACCAGAGCTCAACGAGTAGGTGTTGGATGATTGGGCCAGGGGTGCCCAAACGGTTTCCTTTATTTTTTTTATATTTGTTTTACTTGATTTTTAATTCTCGTTTCAGAAAATTTTTTTTTGTATTCTTTATTTGGAATCACCGACGTGCGATGACTTATGCACGTGACATTTGTACGGCAAGGGTACACGTGGACGGCCACAAGACCCCACCCCACATCTCACCGAACTGCTAGCAATGGCTAACTAGCACGTGCAGCCGTGGCCAACCTAGTGTCCGCGGGTCACTGGACCGGGGCGATGGTACCACCTCTGTGAGTGAGCGGCCTTATAAATACTGGTCATCGAGAACCAGGGGCGCTGTAAAAAGGCGCCCTCAAACTAAATGCAAAGGGCCGCCCTCTCGCAGAGATGGTAGCACCGCTCCACAACAACCAAAATGTTAAAATTTTGAAATTTAAAATTCATTTTTGAATTTTAACGTCCATGTTGACTCCAAATTTCGCCTCCGTTACAGCGTGCAAAAACTGGAGCACCTTCTGTTTGAATGTGATGAGTGACTTCGGTGTTAGTATGATTTAGATTAGTTGAAAGAACAGTGATATCTTTGTATTCCCTCAATAGATTAGAATGTATGTCGTTAACATTCATACAATATAAACTTATGTCCTTTAAATGCGTCATGGTGCCTTTGCTGTATAAGAGAGTCGACTTATCGATGAGCCGACCTCCTTTTATATCGACAAGTAAATCATATTTTCGTAAAAAATCTGAGCCTATTAGAGGAGCATTTACATTGGCCACCACAAAGGTCCACTCGAATTGTCGTCTTAACCCAAAAATAATTTAACGTGCCTCTCACCATAAGCTGTCAAAAAATTTACTCAAAAAGAGAGCGCTTTCAGTCGGCCATTGTCAATAAGTGAAAACATAACCAATGCTAAAAATTTTGAAGTGAAAAAAATAGAGCAACCTCAGCAGCTGCAGATGAGTGTGTTCCAAATAAAATAAATATTCATTAAAAGTGGAACATTTTTGGAAGATAAAGAATATGTTTTGTGCCATGATATATTTATTACATTTTGTCTTATTTTACGGCAAATTTGAGTGACTTAGCTTAAACGGGCAGCTGCGCAGCAATAGTGGAAACAGCGGTCGATTATTTGTCAAAGAATCTGGCCGGATGATGAAGAATATGAACCAACAGCTGAGAATTCCTTTTGAGGCACTGAATAGAATTTAATATCACGAACTGAAAAGCTTTTCGCACAAATCACATACGATTTTTTTACAACTTTCATGATTTGAAGTGCTTATTTGTTTATTTAAACGCACATAAATTCTTATTTGATTTTTATGATTTTAGTTTTCGACACCTGCTTCTTCTTTTTCGCTTCTGCTACTAACAGCTGTTTTTGACAGGCTATGTTTTCCTTTTAAAGAGAAAATAAGCAGTTATCAAAACTACTTGGATAATTCTGCCATGGAGTTTCCCATACTGCCTGACAACTCAGGCGGGGCGACTAGTTTTTTGAAGAAGTATACAAGCTTGTGATACCAACAATACTGATCAGTAGAAGGTCCTGGTGTTGATGGTCGTCGTTTGACGCTAGATGAACGACTAGCTGTTCGCAGCAACTTTTCAATTCGAGATTTTAAACGTTGAAATTTTTGCGAAATTTCAGCAATTTCATTATGGTGTCGTGACCGCTCACTTGAATTAGGAAACAATGATTCCGTGTTAGCACTATTGAACTCAGATACTTATAATATTTTGTCTAACAATAACGCAAGACTCGGTAAGTTTTCGTTTGATGCCTGCAAAATAGCTCCAGCGTTCGCTGGAAGGCGCTGCAACCGTAATGATTTTAAAAAATCATCATTTACCTTACCCTCTGCTAAGCTGCGCAGCTCGTAAAGTAATTGCGTGGGCTTGCGGTCACCCAGAACAACATCATACAAAAGCTTTTGGATTTTCTTTTGCTCAGAATCACTGAATCGCTCGATAATGCACTTTTTTAAATTCGCATATTTGTCGGATGTCGGCGGGCTTAAGATTGCGCCAGAAATTTGAGACAGCACGTGCGATTCAACTGCAGCTACTACCGTGTTGAATTTTGCACAGTCGCTAACAATGCCAGATACGCCGAACTGCGCCTCTATCTGTGCAAACCAAATATCTGGGCGCTCTCGCCAGAATGCAGGAACCTTCACCGATAAGCGATTAACAACAATACCTTGGTAGTTAAGAGAATGTTCCGTGGTCGCGTTGCTACTTGCTTGAACACTTGCACCATAGTCGTCGCCTGCGTCGCATAACGCTGCCTTATAAAGTTTTGTTGTACGTAATCACCAAATCCTATTTGGCTTAGATGATTACGTCGGGGTCACCAGTTTTAGACGTTTTCTTAAATAAAATCGACATTTTAATTATATAACTAGCGGGCCCCAGAGACGTTGTACTGTCCCAATTCAACTAGAATTTTTGACTAGTGTGGAAGTGTCCAAACAACGTGCCATTTGAGCCACACATGCCACTTGATTCTTTTTGAAGTTTCGATTTGTGACTATTAAAATCGTCTTAAATGAAGCATTTTTATTTAATTGTGGGTGGTAAAAGGGGTGATGCTATTTTTTATTAACCGATATATTAACCTTAATAACATATGTTGTATATTTGGTGGCCCAAGGTGTTTCCGTTCCTGAGACGTTAAGAGACACAGCATGAACGATTGTGTATATATAGAAAAGCGGTAAAAGTAGGCGTGGCAACATTTATGTATGTAGCGACCATTACGTGGTCTCATAGCTCAATACGCCAAGTTTCATTATAAAACATGCAAAACGCGGCAACTATAATGCTTTCTGAAAAGTGGGCGTAGTTATAGTTCGAACACGCCCGTTTTTAGCTAAGTTTTCAAGAGTAACCATACAAACTAAATTACAAAGTTTTAGTCCAATACAGCAACTTTGTCTTTCTACCGCCTTACTACCATATACGAATTTTCATGCTAATCGGAGAAAAACATTTTATATTTTAATACAACCGAAACCGTCCAAAATATGACATTTTTGTTGATTTGTAGGCGGGAAAATATCAAGAACTCAAAACTAATCGAGTGCAAAAATTTAAGCTTAATTTAGTTTATACCTAACGAACTTTGCTTCACTTCATGCTTATTCGCTGAAAAAGGGGCGTAAACATAATGCGGCCACGCCCATTTTTAGTACATTTGCTGAAAGTAACCATACGAACTATTTAACCAAATTTTAATCTTAAGCAAGCAGAACCCACTGAAATATAGCATTTTCATTGAATTGTGGGCGGTAAAATGGGGCGTGGAAACCCATTTTAAATACAATTGCCGACAGTAAGCCTACAAACTTCATTACGAAATTTTAACCTTATACGCCCAAAACTGTCTGAAATCTAGCATTTTAATTGATTTGTGGGCGGTAAAAGGGGGCGTGGAAACCAATTTTTAGTATAGTTTCCGACAATAAAATAATAAAAGAAATTACTAAGTTTTAGTCTTATATGGCCAAAACTGTCTCAAATATATAGTTGTTATTGATTTGTGGGCGGTGAAAGGGGGTGTGGCAAAAATGTTGTCTTTTACAAACACAACAAAAAATCGCAAAGCAAATCGCACGCTTCGTTCTTGAGTTATGGAATTTCAAACACATTTCATTACTTTGTTTTATATATACAGATAATTTTATTATTCAGTTTCGTAGCAGCGAAAATTAACGAACTTTTTAATCGCAGGCCAAAAGAGAAATTAATCTCTGTATCCATTTTTAAGTTGGTTTGCCACCTTTTACAATTTCAGTGTAACTATCATAAAAACAATTTTCACACAGTATTTAAAATAAAAAGGAAATGAAAACTAAATGCATGAAAATATTTCAATTGAATAATAATTTATATGAAAATATTATTCAATACAGATTTTGCCACAAATTAATTTAGGAATTAGTTTTTGTTAAGTATAAATAATCAAGTATAATAATCAATTTTTATGCTTCGTTGATGATCCTCAATGGAAATTTAGATGATTGTGGACCCTATATTTGATAAACAAATTGGTCATTTAAGCTCTTGAAAGCAATTTGACCGAGCTTCTGTATTTGATATCTTGCTAATTATCGGAGCTATTTGTTTGAAAAAGTTTTCACCTGACAGAATTTTGTTCTCAACATTCCAGAAAATCATATCGAATCGAATCTTCCTTCTTCTTACTACATTCAATATCGATGATTAATCGCGCAAAGGTGTTAAATTCCGATTTGACAAAAATGGGCTCCCGCATTTTCCTAGCCATTAATATAATAGCTATCTCGTGTAAAATTGTTGGAAATGTATTTATAAACTGAGTCGGCGATTTAACTGTTTTTTTTTTTGTCCTAGGTAAATCTTTTCAAATTCTATTCAGTGCGTTTTACGTTGGAATCATAGGTTGGGATGAATATTTAGTTAAACTTATATATGATACATCCTGCCGGAGTAGTACAAGGCAAAGTAATAAGGACTAAAAGATTTTCGATGCATACTTTCAGGTTAAATATTTTAATAAAACTTGTGTTATTCTTCACCCTCTGCAGCTAGATGATTGCTTGTCATGATTTCCTTACAAACCTCAACGTAAACAAAAGGCGTGTTTTATTCGTTCTGGTTAAACCAAATAGGTTGCAGAACACTAACAAAAAGATTAAGGGCATTAATCTGTATCACGAAGCAGCACACCAACGACAAGCAAGACACGAGAAGCAATAGAATTTCGTATAGAAAAAAGTATTGCTTCTCGTGTCTTGCTTGTCGTTGGTGTGCTGCTTCGTGATACAGATTAATGCCCTAACTTTCTCCGTAGCTAGTTCATCTCGTTGAACTATTTATTTTTTTCTTTACGGCTCTATAGATGTCACTATTGGTTTTAGTTTGTGGCAGCACTCGCAAGTAAGAGTTTGGTTTACAACTCTTCTTAGTCACCCAATACTTGCAAAAGAAACATCTGTGCTGTTTAGTCATATCATCGTCGACAATGCCCCAAGCGGTCAGAAGCAATAATGGTATTGTTTTGCAATCAGCTGTTTGGTCATATCATTTGGCGACAATGCCCCAAACGGTCTAAGGCAAAACTTACAAAACTTTAACTAATGCGATCTATTCGTTCACTGGTTAAACCACAACGAATAAAACGCAGCTATTGCCTCTGGTCCTGATGGCATACCGTCAATTGTGTTTAAAGGTCTCTATCCAGCTCTCAAGTAATTACTCAAGAAAAAAGTTACTTAAGTTTCTTGAGTGTAAAAAGTAGTAGACAAGTAATTTTGACGGCGAGAGTTTTGACAGTTCCAGCATTGTATCACTTTGTATTGAAAATTTAGGCTGATTTGTTTTCATCAAACATTGAAATAAATTTGTTGCAATAAATATAAAAATAATTCATTAAATGAGTAATGGCTGAATTGCAAAGGTAAGTAATAGAGAACAGCGTTTGTTTACATTTTATTACATTTTGTTTACATGTTGGCAGACCGCTTCTTCCGGACAGCTTTCGACCGCTTCTCGGAAGACATCTGCCCCTCAAAATTGACTGTCTCTTCTTCTCCCTCCGTAGAAATGTTCATGTGCATGTCTAAAATATTCTTTTATTAATTTTAAATCAATTAATAAATGATAGCAATAAAATTATTTACCTTTGAATGTTGGTTGCCAAAATTTTACTTGAAGTAATAATATAACTTGCATATATTTCTTGACATTCACAGTGTTACCGTTGTCACTTTTCAATAAAAAAAAAGTAGTAAGAACAGAAAATTTTTCTTACGAGCTGGATTCTCTTTCAAGTAATTTTGACAAGGAAAAATTACTTTTCGATTACTTTTCAGATTTATGTATGAAAATAAGCTTTACTTGAGAGCTGGAAACAGGCCTTAAGGGTACAGTAAACTCCTGGATTTTTAAAAAATGACATTTTTAAAATTCAAATTTTATTAAGAAAGGAAAGAGATATCTTATTGAAACTTTGCATACTTATTTTTATGTAAAAAAAAAGTAAAAAAATTTTTGGGATTTTTCCAGCGTGTTTTTTGGCTGCTGCAGCTTTTTGAAAATAACATCAAAAAATCTCGGCGGCCGTGATTTTGACTCACTGAAACGTCTGAAAAAAAATAAAAACGGGGTTTTAATCAGCATCGAAGCCGCTATAGATTGAACTAAATGAAAGTTTTTTTTTGGCCAAAATTGACAAAATGGCGGGGTTTTTTGAAATCAGCCGATTTTTGGGACCAAAAATTCGCTTGAAAACCAAAAAATACTTTACCGATCGTTCTATGCGTAGTCAGAGAGTATGTATACAGATAGATGTATAAAACTCTCAGACACATTTTGGAACTTAAATTACAGTTCCCGTGCGTCCGGTGGAACTTTTAGAAATGAAATCTTCCTCGGCCGGCGTTGCTGCCGTGGCAGCACTGACATTTAGCCATAGGAGCGTATGAAAGAGGAATACGCAACAGTAAGCGTGTGATGAAAGGAGGTAGAAATAGGTTAGATCTTTTCTTGGTTAGATCTTCTCTTGTTGTTTTGCAGTGAAGGATAATGAAAAGAAAATTGCATGTGAAAAAGTGAGCTAGGAATAGCTTTCTTTTGTTTGAGTTATGTTTTTTTTCCTATAAGAAAGACCTTTAAAGGGATCTCAATGTTTACATTTTGTTCTGCTAGATTTTGCCGCTCGAAAGAAATATGAATGAAATACAGCAAAACAAAGCAAACTCTTTCAGTGCATCAAGGTCAATATTTCATATTGGCAAAATGTTCAACTTGCAGATAGTTTTCTGATTTGTATTTTGATTTTTTAAGGGCTTATTGTTTAGGATAAATTTAACTGCATTTGTTTAGGTATTTATGAAATTTTGCGTTCCCTTTCTTAGTGACCATAACTGTCAAACTCAGCCATTTTGGTATTTTGGCCAATTTTTGCTATCATATTGCATTCTCATTGGTTGCATATTTTGTATGAAATGTCAACTTCGTTTTGACAGTTTCAGTCACCGGCTTTCCGCTTTAACAGTACCTTGTCTAATTTTGCCATTCCACCACTTGAGATTTTGCTACCAGGCAAACAGAAAACATAGCAAGCAAAATGCGGTTTATTTTCTGACGCCGATTCGTTTATCCCCTCTAACGTTGCGCAACCGCTGTGAACCATTCCATTCTCACTGCATTGTCGATGTAGATTTGAAATGTAAATGTTGTTGTACAGTTAGCTGGAATTTTTTTAGACTTTTTTAGCTACAGTCGGCATATGACAACTGATTTATTTTAGATAAGAGTTTAAGTCAATTTTTAAAATTTTGTATAAGTGGCTGAAACTATTTCTTTTAACTAAACGTACTACCATATCAAAAATATATACATATAATTCATATCATTTTTTTTAAATTATTTCATTATTGAATTAATTTAAAAATGTAAATCTTTTTTATATCTTTCTATATACTAACACAATATACATGAACGCTATTTATAGTTTGTGTTGTGTATTTAAATAAGAATATATAAGAAATAGATATAGTATATAAATTATATATAATTTACTATAATAAATGTTCGTAGACAGCTTAACCGCCTAGTGTTGTAAACTGAAAACGCAAACCAACGACAAGCAAGACACGAGAAG
Organism: Dichetophora obliterata; assembly: GCA_963920525.1. Lineage (NCBI taxonomy): Eukaryota > Metazoa > Arthropoda > Insecta > Diptera > Sciomyzidae > Dichetophora > Dichetophora obliterata. The sequence goes on along the minus strand of OY986436.1, from coordinate 42,504,845 downwards.
CAATAGAATTTTGTATAAAAAAGGTGTTGCTGCTCGTGTCTTACTTGTCGTTTGTTTGCGTTTTCGATTTACAACATTAGGCGGTAAGAAATAGAACGCTTTTGATAAGCAGACTGTAGTAATTCAATTACAACTGTAAATATAAATTTATTTAGCAGGTTTTTTGTGTAAGTGTTTTTATGTACATATATATAAAGCGTTATAAAAATACTTCGATTGTCATATGCCGACTTTAGCTACCAAATTGCATCTGCAAAATAATGAAAGCTAACTGCACAACAACAATTACCAAGCAAATCTACAACAAAAACGCAGAGAGAATGACATGATCACAGCGATTGCGCAGCGTTAGAGGGGATGAACCGAATTGGCGGCGAAAAATAAATAGCACTTTGCTTGCTATTTTTTAAAGGCATTAAAATAGACTTCACGACAGTCAAACAAAATACAAATATAAAAAATTTAAACAGACTGTCTAGTCAGCTAAGTGATTGACTCTATACAGAGTTGTTGTTGTTGTTGTTGCCTTCTTGAAAACTCACTTGATCTAAAGCTCATAATCTTAATTCATGTAATTATTCAATAGATCATAAAAACTAATTAACTTAACTATGGCAGAGCACGGCCAAATAAGTTTAATTAATGTCAAATTAATTAAATAATCTAATAATTGATCGATTTTTTGGTCAAAGTCATGTGTAATTGAACATTTGGTTGTGAAAATAGCCACCTTTCAGTTAGAACACTAGCTTCTGGCGAAGCAAAAACTCGTTTCATTTCTATGGTGCATTTTCGACAAACAATCGAACACCAATGAATATTGAAATAAATGAAGAAGCAACTAGAACAGATGGCAGCCCTTGATAGAGTTGATGGCGGTGATCTAAAATGGCTTACTGCTTTGAAGTGTCATATGATTAGCAGCCATACAATTCATGAGAATGAATTAGAGGATCTACACATTCATATGCTAGTTTAAACAGTGAGTTGATCACAGCTTAATCACTCAAAGACTACTGATGAGGAATATGTAGCGATTTCCGAAACAGACTGTCTAGTCAGCTAAGTGATTGACTCTATACAGAGTTGTTGTTGTTGTTGTTGTTGTTGCCTTCTTGAAAACTCACTTGATCTAAAGCTCATAATCTTAATTCATAAAAAATTTAAATTTCATTTTATTTCAGCAGTTAGCTCTGAAGTCTCTTTTAATGCCTCCCTCCACTTGAGATCTTGCTAGCAGGCAAACAGAAAATATAGCATGCAAAGTACTGTATATTTTACGCCGCCAATTCGGTTCATCCTCTCTAAAGCTGCGCAACCGCTGGGATCTTGTCATTCTCTTTGCGTTGTTGTTGTAAATTTGCTAAGTAGTTATTGTTGTACAGTAAGCTTTAATTTTTTGTAGATGTTTATTTGTAGCTACAGTCAGCATATGACATCAAACTAATTTAGAAAACAGTTTATACATATGAATGAAAGAATATATATAATGTTGGTAAATCTATTACATATACCTATATATATATATATCTATACACATACTATATCTATATACATACATATATATACATTAGGGCGGGTCAAATTCTGGCTCAGCGAAATTCGTAAAATACATGTAATTTCAAGACTTTTTCTCCACTACAGCATATACAAATTCTGAAAAAAAGCTGTGCGGACTTTCGTAAATAGATTCATACACATACATTCATACATTCATATATTATAATTGAGAACAAAATCTATTTACGAAAGTCCGCACAGCTTTTTTTCAGAATTTGTATATGCTGTAGTGGAGAAGAAGTCTTGAAATTACATGTATTTTACGAATTTCGCTGAGCCAGACCTCCAAAAAATTCGTCCATACAAATTGACCCGGCCTAATATACATATATATATAGTTCATATATATGAACAATTTAACTCATTGAGGAAATTTAAAGAGTACATTGGCGTCGGAAGCGGTGGAAAAGGGGGCAGTTGCCCCCCACTTTTTTAGCCAGATAAAAAATTTAAAAATAAAACTTCAAAAGTTATTCAAAATGTCAGTTTTTTACAACGATAATATTTTTGTATTAGATATTTTCCTCTTCTTTCTCTCTTCTTCGTAAGCATGCTTGCGGATAACCATTTTCTTTCTCTGTGTTTGCAAAAAGATAGAGCAAAATGTAGAGTTTCTACTGCAAACCCACCACTTCAGTTTAAAAGCACCCTTAAGTATGTAGCTTAATACTATAATATTGTAATCGAAGCCTTCAACTGAAAAGTGCCTTCTGAACAAAATCTAAAAACAAAACTAGATCTTTATGCAGATGACTTTGATGTGAGCGACCTTTTCGCGCAACTTAAATTGCTGATTCAATTGCCTGGCCAAACACCTTCAAATTGTAGTGGCATTGTATCCCAATTTGCAAAAAATTCGGATACTGTAAAAAAAACTATTAAATGAAGTTGAAAAACTTATTGCTTTGCTTTTGACTGTGCCTGAATCAGCAGCTTCATCTGAGCGTTTTTTAGTGCACTAAGACGACTTAAAACGTATCTTCGAGCAACTATGACACAGAAACGACTCACTCATGCGGCGACTCACTTATACACATTCACAAAGATAAAACCGAAGAATTGAATTCGATGGAGGTGGTAAACGAGTTTGTTTCTCGCAAGGACAGAAAGAAACATTTTGGAATAATTTAAATTGATATAACTTTTTGTACCTTATTGCATTTAAACCATGTAAAGATATACCTAGTCTTGCTTTATAAAAGCAACCATTATTTCTTATATTTTCATATTACCATATGAAAGATCCTTTAAAGAATGATCTCTAATATTGAAATTGGAAGAACTTTTAAAAATAATGAAATATTAATATTTTTTATATATTTTTATATTTTTTTATTTTAAACTAAAATAAAAAATTTGTGTATTAACATTCATGTTTCTTTGAAGAAATTTTGGTGAACTTTTTTTGCACCACCATTTGTATTCCCCCCCCCCCCCCATTTGTACTTCCTCCCCAGATGAAATTCGCTTCCGATGCGCTTGAAAGAGTATTTATGTATATTTATATAATAACAATTACGTAATAAACCTGCAAAATAATTAACATTTTCAGTAGTAATTGGACAACTAAAGTCTGCTTATCCTATGCATTCTATTTTTTAAACTGTTTAGCATCAATTTCTTATATGAATTATATATAACTTATATGCTATAGATATTTCTTAATTTTATAATATTCTATTTTTAATACACAACGCAATATAGAAATGGTTAACATGTATATTGTGTTAGTGTCATGATATAAACAAATATAAATAAGCTTTAATTTTTTATATTAATTCAATAATGAAATAATTTAAATAAATTACTTAAATTATATGTATTTTTAATATGGTTATACTTTTGCTTAAAAGAAATAGTTTCAGTAATATATAAAAAATTTAATAAATTGCTAAAAGCTCTTAACAAAAATAATTCTAATTTCATATGCCGACTGTAGCTGCACAATTAGAATTCACAACGTCTACAAAAAATTTCCAGCTAAGTGCGCCAACAACAATTACCAAGGAAATCTACAAACAAGGACGCACAGAGAAGAACAAGATCATGGCGAAACTTTTAGGCGCCTGTTACACGTTCAATATATATTGATCAATATACAGTATCGTGATATTTATTGAGCGTGTAGCATGCAATATTGACGGATCGTGATCCAGATCGCAAAATATTTAAATATTTTGAAATCTAGATCGCGGATCACAAAACTGTCAATAAATATTGAACGTGTAGCATATTTTGTGTCATCAATACGCGATACGGCAGTAGGCGGTGAAATAAAAATTAGCGGTATTCACGGTATTCATATGCCTGTGCATTTAAGTACTTGTGCAGTTAGGTTTTCGTGAGCACACTTAGCAAAAATTGTATGAATACTGACGCGATAAATATTGAACGTGTAGCATTCAACCGCGATCCATCAATCCATGAATTTGGATCGCGATCCAAGTATCACAATAAATATTGAACGTGTAACAGGCGCCTTAGAACTTTTTGATTTTCATCCTACATGTAGTATGAGCTGCAGTATGAGCTGCAGTATGAGCTTTCGCACATTCCTACATGTCCATCCGACCTGTCAAATTCATCCTACATGTAGGATAGTACGAAACCCTATATTAACATGAAAATTCTTATATAGCAGTAAGGCGGTCGTGGCAGGACAACGTCTTCCAGGGAATACTAATATTTTATATATAGGTTTTCGCTTCGGTCGGCAATCCCCTCACTGCTATACTTTTTTTTTTTCCTTACAATATGTACTTGAAAAATGCCCTTAAATAGCTTTGAAAAAAAATTCTTATTACTTTTTAGTTTTTTATAAGAAAAGTTTAACTTTCTCAATTTAAAATTACCTTTTCTTCAGAGCTAGGAACATAAACTTCCCCTCACCCCCCCCCCCCTCCCCACTTAAGATAATAATTTTTCTTTTTGTAAACTTTTTTTATTCAAATAAGAAAAGAACAACAAGAACACATAAAAAGAAAAGATTTGGAAAGTAAAACGAAACTCATATCATCGTCCGGGGATTCATATACTGCATACGTAATTTTGACAATTTTGAGTTAATGGTTTTTGATACCACATTTTTCAAATCTGCAATCCATTTTTTGCTATCTCTTCCAGAAACTGAGATATTTCATGTCTATTTTGCTTTATATGCCTTTAAACAGAAATTTTTGGTGACCTCATGCCCAATATACTGTACCATTAACTCAAAACTGTACCATTAACTCAAATGACGTATGGCGCACATGAATCCCCTGACGACGATATATGTGTACTTCGAAGTACCCTGTACAGCAGATAAAAATAGCAGTACTATACTGCCAAAACAAATTGATCACATTAACTATACTGAAATACTGAACCCCAAGTAAATTTAGTAAAAGTAAGTAAAATTAAATTGGGTCCTACGGCATATAAACAAATTTACAATATCATTGGTTACAATAAATCTAAGTCGTGTTCAAAAATTTCAGTTAATGACAATATAATCGTTGAAGATAGTGATAAAGTAGAAGCCTTCCAAGAACACTTCACTGAAAAATACAAAGAAAATATTCCAATAAGGTTTGATAATGTTAACATCGTGTCTTCAACAAATAATACTTTTTCGTCATTTTCAATAAATGATTTTTCTAAAATTTTTTCTTCATTACAAAATTCTCAGGGTGTTCATTTCACATCCCCTGATGATTTGGCTATACTTTCCAAAATTCTAAATTCAAAAAAATCTGCAGGTCCCGACTCAATTTCAAATTTCATTATTAAGAAATTTCCCATTTTAGCATTTAAATTCTTAGCTATTATATTCAATAACTGCACCAATAATGGTTACTTTCCAAATAATTGAAAAATTGCTAAAATTATTCCAATTCAAAAAAAAACTGGAAGCTATATTCTCAGTAACTTTAGACCGATTTCTTTATTGCCTAAGTTGGGAAAACTATACGAACGAGTCATTCGATCAAATATGGATATTAGTTTGAATATCGATTATATTCCACGTTACCAATTATAAATCTGACCACTCTACTCAAGCTTTGCTTAAATTCCAAAATTATGTCATCAATAACCTTCAAATTCAAAAAGGTATGGTCGCTGTTTCTTTAGATATTGAAAAAGCATTCGATGAAGCTTATCACAATGGACTAGTTTATAAACTCATTAATATTGGTTTTGATAACTTTTTTATTAAAATTTTTAAAAGCTTTCTTAGCAGTAGAAATTTTTTAAATTGATCAAGCATGCTCCAATTTTGGTTCAGTTCAAAGCGGCGTACCACAAGGTTCAATTTTGGCACCTCATCTATACAACATTTTAATTTATGATTTTAAACACATTTTTAATTAATCTAAAAGCACAAAGCATATAATACTTATAAGTATTATATTCTCAGTGCTAAAAGTATCTTATATGCTGATGACTCTCTAGTGTCGCCAACTGCAGCTTTAAGCTTTTTCTCAAATCACTTCACAAAGATTGGGGCATTAAAATAAACGTTTCTAAATCTCAAGCAATTTGTTTAAGGAATCCATCTGGAAGATGTAGGAGATCTGTTGTTCCTAATAACTTCATAACTTCAAAGATAGCACAAAATACTTAGGAGTAACATTCAATAAGCTAGTAAAATATAACGAATGCATACTCTTACATAAAGCTAATAAATTAAAAGCTATGTTTGCCAAACTTTTTCATAACATATATTTAAATCAATATTCAAAAATGTTAATTTACAAAGTAAGTATTAGACCAGCTATTATTTATACCTTTCCATTTTGGATTATGCGTAGATCGTAACTATGAATCTCTCACTAAAAGATTTTAAAATAAGCTAATATAAATCCTCTCTGCCTTTACTCTTTTAACTTATTAAAAAAATTTATTAATAAATTAGAGTTCCATGAAAATAATTTAATTTCTGAGGTTTTTATTACCAGCAAAATTTTAGCTGGTCAAACACGTGCTATTTATCTCCAATTGGAATTTTAAGTGAAAATATTAATACATACTGAAATAAATGCTTTGTCTTCTTTATTGCCTGATTTTTTTAAAAATATTACTCCCGGTATACATAGAGGTTAATATTTTTGTTTTTTATTTTTTTATGTTTAGTTTGTAAGTTTAGATTTAAGTCTAGTTTTTAAGTAAATTTTATTACAGAAAATCATCTTCTCTGAAATCCAATGTGGCGGGAGTCAAAGCACAGTTTATTAAATAACAAACAAACAGTTATTGTATTACTTAACAAGCTTGAAGCGAAAACTTGTAATTCTTTGAGAATAATACATATAGTTCTAAATTAACTTATTGAAAAATAGCATTGTGAATCTTATTATGTTAAAAAAAAACTCAATAATATTTATTATAATTATAAAAAAAAATACTGTACCCTCCATACTACTCCGCCATCAAAGAATCCTTAACTAATCGCAAATAGTTGCCGTCTTTAGCATTCAATACAAACGATTTAGGATCGAATTTAATTTCAGGTGATGTCTTCGAACACATTTCAACACGATAGTTCTTTAAAATATAAATCAGACCGGTCTTCACTTGCAGCAAAGCTAAAATGTGTCCGGTGCAACCACGTGGACCGCTACCAAAGGGTAAATAAGAAAGTGGAACATTTGGCTTGCGGTTTTCTGGTGCAAATCTCTCAGGATCGAATACGAGTGGCTCAGGCCAGAGCTGAAAAACAAATGAAAAAGTAACATCAGAAACAAATACCGACATGCTGCCGCTCACCTTTGGGTCGCGATGCACACCCATTGTAGATATATATAATGGCATACCTTTTGGCATGTCAAACGAACCGAGCGAGAAACCCTCTTCTGCCGTACACACACGATCCAAAAATGTTGTAGCTGGGTACAGACGTAATATCTCATCTACTACCATGCTCAAGTACAACATTTCATTAACACTCTCATAGCTGAGTTGCCCTTCATGCTGTTTTAAAGAGTCTTGCAACTCTTTACGTAAACGTTCCTGGAGAGCGGGTTGCTTGGCCAATTCGTAGAGACCGAACGATATTGTCGTCGAAGAGGTATCAAAGCCAGCTAAAAGCAAAAAACCAGCATGGGCCTCAAAGAAGTCTCGCTGCTTTACCAAGCTGTCAGCGTTACCGCCTTCTGTACGCTTTAGATTAATAAAGATGTCAATTAAATCATTGCGCTGCATTCCACTGCGTTCGCGCTCTTCCATAGCATACTTTATGGTGTTACGCGTGAAATTCTCGTATCCGGGTGTATAAAGATGGGTGCGGAGTGCACGCGACAATTTCGGAACGAAGAATATGGTGAAGAGATGCAGTATGCGTTTCGGTCGTGGATCATTTACTTCGATACACATCCGATTAAATTCAGCACTCGGATTATTTAAGCTATTCGCTTGCAAGCCAAAGGCCAGCGAGGCAATAAGATCAGTAGTAAAGAGCTTGCACATTTCTGCCACATCAGTAATTGTTGAATTCGTATCGAGATCGAAGGGCAGCGCTGTAATGTGCTTTTCTAGATTGCGTCCAATCTAACAGATGAAAAAGATACAAAAAAAAAATTAGCAATCTAACATTTAACCTAAAAACTTAGCATTTTACATTTAACATGAAACTTTTCACATTCCATACCTCACCATCAGAGATCTGCCACGAATCGCATTTTTAAAACAATGAGCCACTTACTCAAAAATGAGTATGAATAAGTATAAGTAGTTTCCAAACCCGAGAAACAATTTCATATTTTGTGTCAATAAAGTATCTGATATATGTCCGGTGCCCGTGTCGGTAAATGTCCGAGCTCTGCACCGAAAGAAGTGCTATTTCTGGAACACCTTGGGCAGGCACAATGTACGAACGAAGACCGATTCGGGCACTCGTCAGTTTATGGTGTCCGAATATAGTCGCTCGTTTTTTAACACTTCATTGACATAATACAGACTTACTACGGTACTATTTCAGGTACTTCTCAAGATACTTGTTGGGTATGTTTCGGGTACATTATAATTAAGACTCAGGCCAGTTTCGGTACATATCAGTACTTTATTAACACAATATATAAATTTTCGGCTTAATGTCTATGTGCTATTAATTTTTCCATAAACTTTGCAGTTATGATTTATTTATTTATTTATTTGCATCTACCGGGTAGAACCCTCACAGATTTTCGTTGCAACTCGAAGCTTTTAAAAATAAAATTGATTCCGATACTCTGGACTTTTATGCCTGAGTAGTTTGGTACAGACACAAATTGTTTCTCGGGAAAGTAGTACTCATATGCAGGGAAGACAGAAATATGCACGAAAAAATCTAAAATAAGTATGCTAATATGCTCTAAAAATGGCAAAATATGCCATCAAATAAGCACGAAAAATGTTGAAGTCGGAGTTTTATTATTCAAAATTTTATTCAATAGTTCATAAAAAAAACAAAACAATAGCCCTTTCAAGGCGTAAAAGTAAATATTTCAGTTTAAATAAATTATAATTTTATTTATAAAGTAAAAATTTAATTCTATTTTAATCATTTAATGAATATTTTGTTTGGTAGCTCGAAGCCAATGCCAAAAGTTTCCTTCCGGACGAAGTCCATTATTTTATATGGTGCTTATAGCAAAAACAGTGTATTGCATTCAGCGATTACACTGAACAATTAAATGCATTTTTATATTATCAAAAAGAAATTTTCTACGATTTTCAGCCAACAATGTTTTGTATTGTGAGAAAGACCGCTCGACATCGCAGGATGTAGTTGGGCACCAATTAAAATAAGGGACTTCGTTCGGAAGGAGACTTTCGGCGTATGGATCCATTGTCTGTGAGTTTTTAAACAAAATATTTTTTTACATATATAATATAATATCTCTTTATAAATATATATAATATCAAAGAAATTACAATGCTGCCAGATGTGAAGGAAGTATCAAAATTTGCCCGATTACAAGCTAAAATCTGTTCGAAAAGTTAAAAATATGTAAAAATATGCACAAATAAGCACAATCGTTATAAATATGCAAAATTATTAACAAAACGTCCAAATATGCAAAAGCATATATTATATGCATTTGCATATAATTGTCTTCCCTGCTCATATGTTATTGATTCGAAAAAAAATTGAATCACAGCTTTGAATCATGAGCCACTTACTCAAAAATGAGTATGAATAAGTATAAGTAGTTTTAAAATTAGTACTCATATGTGATTGATTAAAAAAAAAGTGAATCACATTTTTGAATCATGAGCCACTTGCACAAAAATGAGTATAAGTATAAGTAGTTTCCAAATTAGTACTCACTAGTAAACCCGTTCGGCGTTAAAACGCCAAAATCAAACATATCTAGATTTTATTTTAAGCTATTGAATAGATTTTCAACTGATCAAAATTGAAATGAAATTGATGTTGGCGTTTTTGCAGTATACCCGGTATTGCACGCGCAACGACGATATGATGTTAGCATATTTCATTTTATACCCAAATTTATTTTAAATATACAGGAGTAAGAATATTTATTGATTTCCATTTTGAAAATGCTTGAACAAAAATGTTGCATTACCAGTTTCCCATTTCTTATTAAATTTTTGTGTAAATTTTTAAAAATTAAAAAATTTTCCGACCAACAGCTTAGAAATCTTTTTTCAACTGTAAGACCAAATGTATGACCGACCCCCACTAACTTTGGAGGGCCGATCCACCCATGTCAGTGGCACACCCCCTGGAACCCCGCTGAGGGGTTCCCCATACAATGGTGATTTTTTTAAATGTTTGTATGGGGAACCCCCAGGGGGGTTCTAGGGGGTGTGCCACTGGCATGGGTGGATCGGCCCTCCAAAGTTAGTGGGGGTCGGTAATACGATTGGACTCGATTGGGGCACTCTAAATGGGTCAAAGAGGGATTTTTCAAAATTTGACCCTACGGGACAAAAGTCAAAAGTTGGGGCATTAGAATTCGTTTTAGAGGTATAGTTCTTTGGGCAAAGTTTCTTATTTTGATCCCTAGAATACTATTTTCACTGAGCAATGGGTGATTTTTTTTGCCTCCCCACAAATCGACCTGGCCTAATGAACAGTATTATTAATAGCGTACTCTATCTCAGTTAACTTACTCACCCAATCTGAATGCTCTAACGGTTCTGATAGTTTGGCCAACATAGCCTTAAGCACTTGGTAAACCCTCTCAACTTGACCATTAGCTTGTGGGGCAGCTTCAGCAATTTTAACATGTTCTATATCATTTTCCTGAACAAAGGTTTTGAGTTCACCAGACGTAAAATAAGTTCCTCTATCACTAACAATTCATCTAGGTCTTCTATAATTGTCAAAATACTTAAAGATGCACATACTTCCTTTGCACTAGTTCTTTTTACTGCATATAACTTGACATACTTCGTAAACCCATCTACAACCAACAAAATGTGCTTTCGGACTGACTTTATCGAAGGCAAAGGACCAAAATGATCAACGTGCATTGTGTCAAAGGCTATAGGTTTCTTGGGTATATTAAATAAGTTATGCTCATTACTTCGGGCCGCCGGTGAATAGACAATGCACTTTACACAATTTTTTATGTACCTTTCCACTTTTTTCTTCAATTTGGGAAAACAATAATTTTTTCTGATCTCATCTGCAGTCTTTTCCACTCCAAAATGACCAATTTTCTCATGCAACAAACGAATAATATTCAATTCCATTTCAACTTGAACAAAGAGCTGGTAATGATTTTCACGCCCTGTTGTGACTCACAACGAGGCATTCCCCAAAATATTGTCTGTTTATTGGTAGTCAAGTGCTGGCAATGAAAGTTGATCCACCGCAACAACTAAGCGAGCGATCAACATTCATTGCATTGCGGCACTTTTATATGAATACAATGCCAAGGCCAGTAGAGTAAACAAATAAAGTCAAGTAAAACAATAAAATGAATACTGATCTACCGCAACAACAACTGGGCGATCAGTTTTCATTTTATCTAAAGACAATAAAATAAAGCCAACAATTTACTTCTGTGCGGCCAGCGTCAAATGCTGACAAAGCAAAAACTAGAGGTAAATTAATTTTAATATTTTATAGTTGTAAATAGTGTGCATACATTTTGGCTATGCGAATAAAGTAGAATAATAATTTATCGTTGGGCAATATAACCCAATGACACATGTTTTACATGTTTGTACGTTTGTTTAGCCCAAGTTGGCATTATTAAATAAGTATGTAAGAATGTATATCTAAAGGAATAACGAATGTTAACGTATTTTAAAATAATGATTGCATCATAGGAACTTAATAATGATGTTAAACTAAACTGAATTATTGTGCAAGAGGCGGAAGGCAAAATTACACAACCGCTCATTTATCAATAAGTAGAGTTAAGAATGTAATATGTATTTAAAAATTAAGGAGAAGAAGCTCGGCCAGATATGTTATAAATATCTGGTCCCCGCTAAAATAAAGAGTCAGTCAGTCAGTAAGTTTGCTGTAAAAAAGGGGTAACAGTACACAGTGTTTTTATTTGATTAATTCAGTCGCTAAATTTTGGATTAAGGTTTCTGCAGTCTGCTGTCTCAAGGAGTACACGGTCAAGACTTCTAGAGGTGTGAACCAGCAGGAAATCCACAGGACTAAGTAAGTATGAACTAACAAACTTTTTCACTTCCTTACACGATCCAGCGGCTATAATAGGTTCACGTACCTAGTATAGCAACGTTGTTACAAGTCCAAGTGCTTGTTGCAACACGCCAACAGTGAAGACAACCGCGGCTACAATAGTTTCAAGTGTCTAGTGTAGGAGGACGCAACAAAAATTGCGCAGCCGGTTGTAACAAGTTCAGTGCTTATTGCAACATCGCGATAAAAACGAAAAAAGGGCCTAACTCAACAGATTCATGGGTCTGTTGGGCTATACGGCTAAAGTTTAAGCGGGTAGACAACAGATATTTTAGGGCCACGATTAGGACCTACGTGCATCCTCACGGGAGGACGCAACAGCCCCGCCTTAAACACTAGACCATCCTTGAGTTCAAAATTATGAACTACTCCCTTTTCTAATTTTGATCGTATTGATTTAATTGTTTCATCTCGATTCTGAGTTATTTGTAAATTAAGATCTTTTTCCTGAATATCTTGATCTTCAATTAAATAACAACGACTTAAGGCGTCTACATGGCCCATCGATTCGCCTCTACGATATTTTACCTTATAGGCAAAGTTTTCAAAAATGAAAACCCACCCAGCAATCCTCTGATTGACTTGTTTTTTACCCATAGCTTGGGCCAATGCATTGCAATCAGTTACCATAGTGAAAGGAATCCCCTGTAATTTGGTCTTAAATCGTTCCAAAGCATAGACTATTGCAAGAGTTTCTAATTCAAAACTGTGCAGCTTCATTTCATTTTCTGACGCTGTCTAAGAAAAGTAAGCTATTGGGTGAAATCTGCCATCGTCCTGCTTTTGCATTAATGCCGCCCCAAATCCTAATTTACTCGCATCTGTATGCAATTCTGTTTCCCTAAGAGGACTATAGATTGCTAGTATTGGTGCAGACAGAAATTTATTCTTAACAACGTTAAATGCCTCGACACACTTTAGGTCGGAGTCAAATAAACTTTTTTCTTCAGTAAATTCGTCAACGGTTTTGCAATTGTCGAAAAGGAAGAAACAAATCTTCTGATATAAGAAAAAGTCCTAAACATTGCTGAATCTTTTTAAAATTTGTTGGTTGAGGAAAATCTTTAATAGCTTTGAGATGCATTTCATTAGGTGTGATACCCTCGGAGCTTACTGTATAACCTAAGAAATTTATTTAAAAATATCCAAATTGGCATTTACTCATTTTGAGCTCCAAACCCCTTTTATATAAACGCCCTAATACTTCCTTTACGATCACTAAATGACTGTGGAAATCCACCGTCGCAATTGTTATATCATCCACAAACACTACTATCTTCCTGGAATGTATCAAATCCTTAAAAATGTCATAAATAAACCTCTGGGAAAAATGCCGGAGCATTCTTTAAGCCAAATGGCATCTTTGTGTATTCATATTGCCCTCCAGCTGTAACAAAAGAAGTGTACTGAATAGAATCTTCATGCGTCTGAACTTGATGGAAACCATTCCTCAGATCCAAAGCAAGAAAATATTTCTTGTCTTCTAGATATTCTACACAGTCTTCTATCAAAGGCATTGGAAAATTACCCTCCCCATCTTTTTTCCGAATCAGTACTGTCGCTGAAGCATACGGTGAATTACTATACCTTACTATACCCCTTGCCATCAGATCATCAATTATTTTTGCACCTTAATCCTTTCAGTGTAAGAAAGTCTTCTAGGTGCACTATGAAATGGTGTATCATCAGTCAAGTTTATTTTCATTTTTGAGTCATATGGTTCTATCTCAACTTTAGAGGGAGGACTTAGATATGTTTCATCAATTAATACCCGTAACATTTTTCTTTGACTTTTATTCAAATGCCTGTTAATATCAACAACAACCTTGGAATCCTACTGAGAGTCACCTAAAATACTCCTCACAACATTGTCATTACACGCCACCAAACCATGACCCAACCTTTTAGCCTGATCAGTATATTCCACTGCATTTATCTTTAAAAGAACATCTTTTTCACTAGGCATCCCTCAACCTGCCGATATTCTTACCTTTCTCACCTTGTTAACTTGCTTAACAACCCCTGGCTGACTACCAGTATTAATTTCCTGCGACTTTCCACAAAGCAAAGCACCTTTCCTTAAGTCAAATAAATTAACCACGTTATTCTCAAACATTAATTTTTCACTTTTATTCATTAAACTTAAAAAATAGTTCTTAGTGTACGTAATTTTAGATTTGGATTTAATTTGAAACAAAAATATTTTTAATTTTCGCAGCGAAACAGAGATCATCATCTGCAAGAACGAGAAAAACATGTGTCACTACTTCCATCCCAATTTTGACCAAACCTACAACTTTACCATAAGTTTTCAAAAAGTATTTACCTATTCCTCTGTACTTGGTTGGTTTTAACTTGGCACCCTCCAAATTTGGCACCGCTGACTTCCTAATAAATCTCTTTGGGCTACCCGAACCAAGAAGAGAGAATAATTTTGTAAAGCATTTTGGACATGTATTATGACCCGGGAAAGCAACACTTACCATCTGCATAGCATTAACAGAGTCCATCAGCTTAGCTTCTTCTTCCGAAAACTGCGCACTATTCTCCGGTGATAAGTCGCTATGGACAGCTGCTACCAGCACCCGCTTTTTTGGGCACATCTGATGGAAATGGCCAACTCCACCACACACACGACCCCGGTGCTCGCCTCGGTTTAGGGCATTGAGACTGGAAATGCCCAAACTGGGAACAGTTTTAACAACGCGGTTCCTCACTTGAAGCCAATGCTTTATTACATCGCAGGTTTAGCAAGCAATGTTGACTGCCTACGTTGGGCCGAAGTGTTGTTGTATTGCCCCCATTATCAGGAAACACCTGCGGTACAGCCACCGTCTGCCTCGGACGTACCTTCTCGTACCTTTCCAATTGAATTTTTAATTGTCTGAGCATCGTTGCCTTATACAACATAGTGGCAACTGGAGATTTATCATTTAAGCCAGCTATTATTTCATCCACCAATTCCCTCTCCGGAATGTCAGCCTGCTCTGCGAGCATCTTTATCTCCACCACGTACCTTTGGATAGTTTCGTCTGGTAGATGTTTGCGGCATCTCATTTTCTCATACACCTCCCACGTGGTGTGTACATGCCCAAATTCTTCCATCAGTGCTTCCTTCAGAGCATCATATGTGGGTGCATCAATTATTCGCGCAAATAATTTCGCAGTCCCGTCCAACCGATTTCGTGCACAAATTAGCTTTGCCTGCTCATGACATTTTTTTAATGCAAACGCGTCCTCCAGGTCCAAAATCCAGTTTGAAACTTCATATGAGTCGTCTCCATTGAACTTATTAACCATAGCGTCAATGGTTGAGTTATCGACTGGTGCCGCAGATTGTACCTGATTTTGAAGCAACTCTTCTTTGTGTTTCAACAACAGAATTTCTTTCAATGCATCTCCAACCTGCATGCTAGCGTAACTAGATGGGGAACACACAACAGCAGTACCGAAAGAGTTGGTAAATGTGGCAGCAGTGTTGTCAACAACAGTGGTGGACGTGGTAGAAACAGCGGTAAAAGCATTAGTGGCAGCAGTGGTGGAAACATCAGTTGTGATCACGTTGGTGGCAACAGTAGTTAAAGCATTCTTGGCAGCAGTAGTAAAATCATTGGTGGCAGCAGTGGTGAAAGCATCTGTGGCAGCAGTGGTAAAAGCATTGGTGGCAGCAGTGGTGAGAGCATTGGTGGCAGCAGTGGTGAAAGCAATGGTGTACAAAGTGTTGCCATTTATCAAGATTGCCATTATCAAAATATATGTTTTTTAAATAAAACTTTGATTCTAGTTCAATCGAGAGCCACCATTGTTATGAATAGCAATTTTAAATTTCAGATGATTCGGCTAAATAATTTTTGTTTTTTCTACAACACCATGCCGAAAAAAGTAGTTTCGAGATAAATGAGTATAAAGAGAATAAATGTAGATGAAACACTGTGGCTCGACACCTAATAAAACGGCTGTAGAAGTGAAAATACAATGATCATTTGCTTTTTGACAAGACGTAATGTAAAGTAACGTAGAAATCTAAAATTCACGGATCTATACGTCCCATCACGTTACGTTACGTTTATTAAAACTACTTGTATAAGAAAGCATTGTTTCAAACAATAAGTGAAAGAACGCACTGCTCAACTGACATTAGATCACATTAAGTTCCTTCTATTATAATTGGACATTAACGTCAGAAAGACTATACTTTTGAAATATAAAACAATCAGTTTCATAAAAATTCTAAGAATTAAACAATGCTGTTTTGATAAATATAATTTGTGAATGACAAGCAAATTGATGTAATACCTGCTAGAAATATCGATGACACTACATCTATACAATATATGTTTGATATTATAGATATTAAAACCCAATAATTTCATTAACATTTACAAAAATAATTCAAAATTAATGCAAAATAATGTAATGTAATAAAATTTACTGGTGGTAAATTATTTTTTTAGTTAACATTAGGTATTTAAAATTTTTAAATTTATAAATTTTTTTATTAAAAAAACCATTAAATTATGAAACGTATAAAACTGCGAAAAAGCTTCGCTTCTCTCGTGTGTCCAGCGACGCATCTGTTGTTGTGCATTTCGTTTTACATGTAAGCAATTAGTTTAGTGTTTTTAAGCACATTTGTATAAACAGGGTGCGTGTCAAAACTAAACTTTTCAGTCGTGGTAGGATAGAAAATATCAAGTTGAATAAAATTTGTGTGTGTTGAAATAAATTTGTCTTTTTTGCTGTGTCAAATGAACGATGAAATTTTGACAAGTACAAATTTTTCCGGTTCACATTTCGGTCGTTTAGCGCAAATATTTTATTTAATTTGCATTTTATTCAATTTTAATATTTAATTTAATTCGAGTGCTTGTACTTGCAACTTATTTCGTAAACTTGTGATATTGTAAACTTGAAAAACTTAAAAATAACAAATTAATACAAATAAAAAAACAAAAGTGCTTGAGTTTGTGTGTGCGTGTGTGCGGGCCAATGATATCCTGGTGCATCAGCAAAAGCAGCAAAG
The DNA here is from genome assembly GCA_963920525.1 of Dichetophora obliterata. Lineage (NCBI taxonomy): Eukaryota > Metazoa > Arthropoda > Insecta > Diptera > Sciomyzidae > Dichetophora > Dichetophora obliterata. The sequence goes on along the minus strand of OY986436.1, from coordinate 42,487,608 downwards.
TTCAATTGGCTCACTTTGCTGGCGAACGTCCTCCAAGTGCCAACACCAGCAGCACATTTCCTGATTCTTTTGCTTGCCAACGTTCTCCGAGAGACGCCACGAGCAGCACCAGCAAGTGCAGCACAATTCAACTCTCCAATATTTCAGAAGCACAATTTCAGCATGTCTCAAGAGCAGAGGCAAATTTCTGCCATTATACTCCGGCGTGAATTAAATAAATTGAAAGCGGAGAATTTGCGCTTCATTTGCTTATGCTGCTGGTAATGGCTTTTGGAGGATGTCGGCTAGCAAGAAATTTTGCACTGCACTTGCTGATGCACCGTCAGATCGTTTTTTTATTATTATTATTTTGTTATTTTTTAAGTTTTTTAAATTTACAATATTACAAGTTTAAAAAATAAGTTGCAAGTACAAGCACTCGAATTAAATACGTCGCGGAAATTGATGTGTTGTTTTTTTTTTCTTTATTTTTTCAAAAATTCGGTTTCGATTGTTAAAATTTGTAGTAGTCCCTGGGGCTAGCACAAATTTTGACAATAATATTCACCTCACAAATGCCAAAAATTGCTCTACCAACTGTCAAAATTTGATAATCCGATTGAAAAGTTTCCGATTGACACAGCCACACTGATTTTTCGAAACGATCCTGATCTTTATTTCGACCATTTTACTCTACGGAGCAGCTACTACAATAAATGGACACGTGCAAAGCTTTTTATAGAACAAATAGATGTAAGCTTACACTGCACAACACATACGGCTATATGATGCAAAAACCACTGGTAAAAAACATGAAAATTACGAAACTTAGAACCCCATAAGTACAATGTTGCCTTTAGGCATGAACATTGGGCATAAAAAGGATAAGGTGGCGATACATAATTCGTATAGTAACTAAAAACTCAATTAATCTAAAGTTCAAATAAAAATTTAACTTACAGTTTGAGTTTTAAAAAATTTTCTTATTCCCGCTTATCTCTTTGTTTTAAAACTGAAATTTTTTTAAACATTTCGTATGATATCCGAAATTGTCTAAAGACTTCATCTATATAAATAAAAATCAAATGTCGTTCGTTGGTATTTGCATCAGTTGAGAACGGCTGAACCGATTTGCATAATTTTTTTTTAAATGTTCGTAATAGTCCAACTTAGGTTTTTACGGAAATAAAAATTGACCACGCCCACTTTGCGCCCACTTTTTTTGATTTATCTAAAATCGGAAAACGGCTGGACCGATTTGGATAATTTTTTTTTAATGTTCATAGTAATCCAATTTAAGTTTTGTCGGAAAGAAAAATTGACCACGCCCACTTTTGCGCCCACTTTTTTCAATTTATCTAAAATCGGAAAACGGCTGGACCGATTTGGATAATTTTTTTTTAATGTTCATAGTAATCCAATTTAAGTGTTTACTGAAAGAAAAATTGACCACGCCCACTTTTGCGCCCACTGTTTTGATATCTATATATATAAAATTAAGTGGCAAAACTTCCTGTTCGCATACTCCTCCTAGACGGCTTGCCCGATTTCAATGAAATTTTCAGGGGTGATTGGGGTCTGTGTGGAGGGTGCACATAAGAAATTGCATGTGTGTATCTTTGCAGGTTTTGTACCACACCCCCTTTTGTCGCCCACAAATCAATAAAAATGCTGTATTTAAGACGGTTTTGGTCGTATGAAATTAAAATTTGGTAAATAAGTTCGTATGATAACTATAATTAACTTTGAAAAAATGGGCGTGGTCACAATTCATCTACACCTACTTTAAAGAAAATATCAAAATACTTCGAAACCATTGGTCCGATTGAGCTCAAATTTTGTAAGTACGCTTTGCTTTGAGTACGAGATGGTTTAAGGGGCAATGCCACACCCCCTTTTACCTCCCACATATAAATAAAAAATTGTTGTTATCGAATAGCTTTAGTTAGAGTTATGGGTCGCACAGCTTAGAAATTCGGTATTCGACCACAATTTAGACGTACCGTTTCTGTGATGAAATTTTATGGGAGTGGACAAGGGGGAGGGGCACCTCCGATACAACCCAAATTTGTGATATCGAATAGCTTTGAAGTTATAGGAATTCATCTTTGGAATTCAGTTTTTGACCTCAATTTACACATGCAGTTTTAATGGTTTTATTTTATGGGCGTTGGACAGGGAGGCGTGACATCTCCCTTACAACCCAAATTTGCGATATCGTATTGCTTTGAAGTTATAGGTTGACAGCGTAAGAATTCGGTATTCGACCTAAATTTATACATGCATTTTCAATACTTACATTTTGTCGTCGTAGGGCAAAGGGGAGTGGCACTTCCCATACAACCCAACTTTGTGCTATCAAATAGTTTTAGAGTTATAAGTCGTACAACGCCGAAATTCAGTATTCGACCTCAATATACACATGCAGTTTCATTGATTCAATCTATGTTCATTGGTAAGAGGGGCGTGGCACCTCCCATTTAACGTAAATTTGCGATATTGAATATCAGCGTCAGAATTCAGTATTCGGCCCCAATTTATACATGCAGTTTCATTAATTACATTTTATGGGCGTACGACAAGGGGGCGTGAAACCTCCTATTTAACCCAAATTAGAGATATCAAATAGCATTGGGGTTATAGGTCTCACAGCTTTGGAATTCAGTATTGGACCTCAATGTACACATGCAGTTTCATTGATTACATTTTATGAGCGTTGATCAAGGGGGAGTGGCACCTCCCATACAACGAAAATTTGTGATATCGAATAGCTTTGTAGTTCAAGGTCGCACAGCGTCGGAACTCAGTATTCGACCAAAATTTACGCTTGCAGATTTACTGATAAAATTTTTTAGAGTTTGTCGGGGGGGCGTGACACCTCCAATTTAACCCAAATTTGCGATATCGAATAGATTTGGAGTTATAGGTAACTCAGCCTCAAAATTCAGTATTCGACCTCAATGTACTCATGCAGTTTCATTGCTAAAATTTTATGGGCGTAGGGAAAAGGAGAGTGGCACCTCCCATACAATCAAGATTTGTGCTATCGAATAGTTTTGGAGTTATATGTCGCACAGTTTTGGAATTCGGTATTCGACCTCCATGTAGACATCCAGTTTAATTGATTACATTCTATTAGCGGTGATGAAGAGAGAGTGGCACTTCCTATACAACCCAAATTTGTTATATCGAATAGCTTTGTGGATATAGGTCGCACAGTCTCAGAATTCAGTATTTGACCTCAATTTAGACATGCTGTTTAACTGATAACATTTTATGGGCGTTTGAATAGGGAGAGTGGCAGCAACGCGCCGGGTTTCAGCTAGTTGTTAATAAAATGTCATGGTACTTGTATTTTTTTTCCGACGACATAATAACATTAATTCACACTTTTCAAATAATGAATGATTAAACTTTAGGACATTATTTGTATTATGACACAGAAAACACTTCATTTTTGTAATTTAAGCTTCTCTTCACGCAGAAAAAAATATATTTGACACAAAATAATAGCGAAGGATACTAGTATGTTTAAAAAAACTTGTTTATATCAAGCAAGTTCATTCTTCATTCATTTCTCATGTAATCTATCTTTAACAGCAGACAACCCATATTTGCGGCCACTTTAACACAGGCAACTCTATTCCACCATGCATAAAAAAATCAGCTTTAATTTAATATATGATTAATCAAAATACGTTATGAACTTATAAATGTCCCGAAACCATACCTGTTTACACCGGGCTGCCTGGAGGTTGCGGCTAAGGCAACCCTAATTTTTTAAGTTTTATACATATGTAGCTGTGTATTGGTTTATATTTTTTTTCAAAAAACAGATGAGTGCAATTTCGTCCGAAATATCAGTTCATATTAGTTAAATTAAAAATACTAGCGGCCACATTTTGATTGGCAACCTACATACATAAAAATTTGATTTCGATTAAAAACTCGATGAGCGTACACGCAGAGAAGAGACATGGTTGAGACATGATTACTGCAATAATAATTTTTTTTACTAAAATTATTGTACTATTTCTGCAAACATAAATTTTTGCCCTAATAAAGTCATTATTTACTAATGGTGGTACCAAAAATAACATTATAGTTGAAATCATAACATCATTGAAATCGTCAACATACTATGATTGCCTCAACTATTAGTTGCAACAAAAATGTTGTAGTTCTGTCAATCATGATAAATGTGAATATTATTATAGAGACAAAAACATGTTAGAATTTTGAATGTTTGTCTGAACTATTCTTTGATTTTTGGCAAACGAAACAGAACATAACCAAAAATCGAAAGAATTTATTGTGTCTAAACAGTTTGCAGGAAAAACTTTCACTTCATTCAGACACAATAAGTTTTATCGATTCCTGGCTATATGTCATTTCGTTTGTCAACTGTTAAATTATTGTGTTTTGTTTTAAATCGCCTTTTCCTAAAAACAGCACGCAGAAAAGTGACATTTTCGACTTTAATTGTAGCAAACCTATTTCTATTTACCGTAAATATATTTCGCAATTCTGACCATATTTTGTTTATCACAAATAATTCCATTTTGGTGGCAATGCACTTAAAGTACCATGTTTATGAATGGCATTAGTCAGGCGAGCGGTAGTAGCGGCTGTGGCTTACTGGTAGTGTGCGTGGCTCGTAAGCGAAAAAGCCATGGTTCAAGCCCCAGCTCTGACAGAAAATTTTATCAAAAAGATTTTTCATTGAATTAGTATTTCTGTTCAACCCAGACAATGGCAAACCTCTGGAGATATCTTTATTAATAGCTGTGGAAATTGGAGTGCATGAAAATAAAAATTATTGTTTCAATAATATTCTGGATCCTAAAAACAAATTCATATTATAGTTGTTGCATTCATTCTATTTTCGACCCAATAAGAGAATAATGATTGTTTCAATAATCTTTTGGTTCCTACAAAAAAATTCCTTTTCTAAATATGGTTGTTGTAATCATTTTATCATGATCAAAGAAAATATTATATGTTTAAGAACATGTTTGCAACAATCATAATCCGAATCATACTATGATCCTCTTCAAACATGGTTGTTGCAACTATGTTTTTTCTCTGCGTGTAGTTAACTTGCAGCCGTATCTAAGACTATGATTTTTTTTTATAAAATTGGCATTAAACTTATAAAAGTTACAAGCAACGTAAAACATAACTAAAAGTGAAAATAGTTAACAACTATTACTTTTAGTTATGTTACTATAACTGAAACTTACACAGAAAACATAAAACGTAACTTTTACTCATTTCAAAGAAACATTAGATATGTTAAATCTGTACTCATTATAAATAAAATAACATTGAAATACATTTTACAGGCAGTTTAAGTTTGTTTTAACCCATTAATGACAACGTATGATAGATATGTCATACGCGATGAAAGCATTTTTCAAAAATTCGCAGCCACTGTAAAGCTTTTGTTTTCAACAGTGTAAGAAAGCCAAAAATTTGATTTTTCCATAAAAATTCTAAAATTTATCTTTAAAGCCTTTTTGTTTATTTTTTCCAGCCAGTTTTAAGTGCAGTATTTCAAAGAAAAGTGAAAAATTCCACTCAGGTGAGTTTTTTTTTTTGTTTATAAACATCAAGAAGAAAGAAAATATAATTTAAAAAATTGCATTATGTTAGAGGTGAACGGCTGCGCTAACTTCGCCACACCCAAGTCCTTTAAATTTTTTCTTAATCCTTAGAGTTTTCCGTCTAACATTAATACAAATTAATGCCGAAAATTTCTAAAAATAAGCTCAACGAGTTCTGATGGTGATCATTAATGAAAATCTTTATTAACTTAACTTAATCTTTATTTGTTATTATTCTTGATTTTGTCGATTTTTCGATTTTTGTTTGAATTAATTTTGAATTAATTATTATTTTGATTAGATCTTTTAGTTAAATGATATTAATTGTATTGAGTTAAATTTTTAATTATTTTTTTTTTGTTGTTTATCACTGTTATTTTGTTATGTATCTATATTCTTACTGCATTTAAAAGACTCTGTCTTATTTGTGAACCTTTTCTTTAAATAAATAAAATAAATAAAAAATAAATTAATGGGTTAAGCTCTGTATACACGCGCCTCAAAAGAGATTGCCCACTAAAATTAGATTCCTTAAAACGGTTATTTTATTTGCAAGTGTTGATAAGCGCAAAGTTTTAAAAAATTTTTTAGTAATAAGTAAATTTTTTTACCATTCCAAAATTTTTGAAATTTGGTGAAAAAAAAGCGAAATCTACGAAAATTTTCTTAAAAATATTGCAAAATATTGCGTATACTGCAAAAAGGCCAATATTAATTTCACTTTAATTTTGATCAGTTGAAAATCTATTCCATAGCTTTAAATAAAATCTAAGTATGTTTGATTTAGGCGTTTTAACACCACACAGATTTACTGGAGAGTTTATATTTCACATTAAGCATTTCATATGTTACATTCAACATCTCACACTGCACATTTCATATAACACTTTTTATAAACGCTCACCTGCATCAGTAGCGGAAACATTTGGCGCACTCTGCCACTCGAAAAAAATGGTGTAAACAAATTATGCATATCCTTCCATACCTCATATTTGGAAAAGAAGAGGTTAAGGGAACCCATGGGATCGCCAATCGAATCGGTTGTTTCAAAACGACTTGAAAACTTGCTGAAATTTGTATTTAGCACACTTTTTATTAGTGCAGGATCGCGCAACAAGATTCCCCGATTGTGAAAAACATTAATGCCCACAAATGGTGCATCTCGCGCAGCTGAATGATTATACAAACGCTGAAACTGTTCACCAAAACTACAGCGATAAAGCAATAGATCCAAGACGTTACCCACTAGAGGCTTGCTTGGAATAAAGGGCACACCATGACGCTGCCAGTAATCATTTGTCCATCTACTCCAAAATAAAATATAGAATAGTAGAGTAGCTAAAATCACGCTTAGTACTAAAAACAACATCTTCTTTGAACTAAACGTTACACTTCACTTCAGAATTGATACTGATAAAGAAAATTTCGTTTTCTTTGAAAATTTACAGTTGATCAATTTTGTCGTAGCTCTGAAGTCTATTTATATGAAATTTCTAATTGAATGGCTTATTGCAAAAACATGATAAGCCACATAAAAAATATTTCGAAATAATCTACTCTAAAGTTTTGAAAAAATGTATTTTTATATGAAGAAATGGAATTGAACACGCAAACTTTTACAAATAGGTAGAAAATTAATAAGAAATAACCAAAATCTCTTCATTGGTAGTTGGTGATGCATTGAGTAACGTATTCAGCCGAAAAAATTAATTTTTTAAAACATTTGGCTTATCACGTTATTGCAATAAGCTCTTCCATTAAAAAAAAAATTAAAAAAATTGAAGATAAGTTTCCAGATTACAGCTGTTAGTGGTTTTTTATCGAGCGTTTGCACCTGTTAGTAAAAAGTAATAAATCTAATCTCAATCAATTCTACCAACAAAAACTTCGTCTACCAGAGTTTGGTCTTTTTATACCCTACGCGTACAGCTCACAGTGATGCGATTGGTACAAGTTAGACGGAACATATTTTGTGGATTTTTTTTAGTTTTCGATGTAAACGTCTAGTCTTTGTTACGAGCCTCTTGTGCCTCTTCAGGTAATTGCAGAAACATATATTTATTTATTTATTTATTTATTTATTCGATTGCTGAACCTTAACAGGTTTTATAGCAAATTTAAAATTAAAAATAAGATATTTAATACAATTCAAAAATATAAAGTATGATTTTGATTGAAATCAAATATTACTAACAAACTAAAAAGTTTTAATAACTTTATTATGTTGACTTTATATGATTTTTTAATAAATTGCTTAAAGTATATAATTTTATTAAAGTATAAAAATAAAAAAAAGTTAAGTCAAATCGATAATATTAGACAGCATAGCAGTGTTGTGTTTTCAAGACAAACAAGGTCAAGTTAGCAGTATTATAAATATCGCGTTATCAAGACAAACAAGGTTAAGTTAGCAACAATTTTTGTATCCGGACATCGGCGGAGTCGTGTGACAAACAAGGTCTCATACCCAATAAAACACCACTCCAATAAGTATATATATAATATACATCGTTCTGTCTTCCTAAAGCTGGTGGGAGCCTGGCTTGACAGGGTGGTTACTCGACAAACTAGGCCAACTTCACCAAACCAATTTTCATAAAACAAAGAAAACCAGTTGCGAACGCAGGCATCAAGACAAACTTGGTCTTATCGGCCACTCATATAAATATATTACAAATCGATCTAACGTAGTGTTTCAAGAAGTAAAAACCAAGACACCACGATACCGTCGACAAATGTAGTCACATTCATCATTAAGATATAAGGCAATTGAAGATCCCAGGTTTAGGTCCATTTAGATTATTTAGCTGTTCATACACCAAAATTACCCATTTTAGGCTTAAGTCCATTTATCTATTTAGATTGTTATATTAATGTGTTTACAAATATCACCAGATGCTTCAGATATATGTTTGAAATAACTTTACATAATCAACGTTGGTACTGCAGGTAATCTATAATTTTATGTTTGATTGAGTCCATGGATTCACTTAAGAATATAACATCAGATACAAAATTAAAATCACCGCTAGCGCTTCTAAGAGGTTTATTTTGCAAATAATTAGTTCTACAAAAGTTCATGTGGAGTAACTCGAAAGATCTTCTAGGACGAAGAGGAATATTAAAATATACTTTACTCAATAAATATGGACTGTTGACATATCCATGTAAAAGTTTTGTAATCCAACAAGCATTTAACATAATTCTCAGATTTTTTAAAGAAGGAAGATTTAAGAGTTGTAACCGATATTCATAAGATGGTAAGTGAAAATCAGTATTATAATAAAGATAGCTTAAGCAAAACAAAAGAAATTGTTTCTGCACTGATTCAATGTCGTCTATGTAGCAACCGTATCGTGGGCACCAAACAACTGAAGCGTATTCTAAGATAGGCCGCACTAGGGAAGTGAATAAGGTTTTCGTTATGAATGGATCATTAAACTCTTTTGCCCAACGTTTAATAAATCCTTAAGTACTATTTGCTCTTATTTATTATTTTATTTACATGAATATTAAAGCGTAGTTTAGGATCCATTGTAACTCCAAGATCATTGAAAATATCTAAGGACTCCAATGGATAACCACAAATTTTGAAGGCACATTTAATTGGTGGTTTGCGCGAGAAAGACATATGCTTGCATTTCTTCATGTTGAGGTTCATACGGTTCGTTTTGCACCTGTTATGAAGATGATCAATGTCGGCTTGCAAAAATACAGCGTCATTATCATTTTTAAAAGAAAGGAAGAGTTTGACGTCGTCAACAAACATTAAGATGCTAGAATGCATTATGACAGATGGCAAATCGTTTATAAAAAGTAGAAACAGAAGGGGCCCAAGATGACTTCCTTGAGGTACTCCTAAAGTCTCCTAAAGGAAACTCATGTGATTTCTTGAGCTTAAAAATAATAGATTGTGTTCTGTTGCTTAAGTAAGATTCAATCCACTTTACCAACGGTATAGGAAATCCAACAAGATGTAATTTTAAGATCAATAGTTTGTGATTTACAACGTCAAAAGCTTTGCTAAAATCCGTGTAAATAACATCAGTCTGCATGCCTTTTCCAAAGTTTTCTATAATTTTTGATGTAAATTCGAGAAGGTTAGTAACAGTCGATTTTCCAGAAAGGAATCCATGTTGGAAAGGAGACATTAAAGATTTAACGCTATGCGATAGTCGTGATGTAACAATTGCCTCTAAAAGTTTAGGCAAAGCGCTTAATTTTGCGATGCCAAGGTAGTTATCAATTAAAGAGCTATTTCCGGATTTATGCGTCGGAATAATAAATGAATGCTTCCAAGCTGGATTTTAATGATGAAGTAAATAGTAAAGAGATTGGAGTTACTAATTCTTCACAGCAGTATTTTAATATACATGAAGGTATGTTATCAGGACCACTTTTATATGATGTTTTAATATTTTTTAAATATGATAAGACTGTGTTTGTATCAATTATTGGGAAATAAATATCCCCAGATTGAATATTGAAGGGATAACTTAAATATTCATAGGACGATGATAATTAAGTCGTCTTGAAAAAGTCAGCAAAAAGATTGCAAATACTATTATCATTATCGGACTCAACAGAATTATACTTCATAAAAGAAGGATAGGAATCAATCTTACGTTTTGTGTTAACAAAGTTCCAGAAGGATTTAGCATCAGATTTGATGTTAAATTTTACTTTTGTTAAGTAGATATTATAGGATTGTTTGCATAACTGTTGGTAACTGTATTTAATCGAGGTATAGCATCAAAAATCACATATTTTATGTGTTTTTTGATATTTTTTATAGTATTTAGATTTCAAGTTCCTCATTTTTCTTAATTCATTTGTATACCATACCGGACCCGATGTCAAAGAGGCTTTCCCTTGCGGAACAGCTTTTAGAAAACATCCATTGAGCGTTCTATTAAACGCATATATCGCATCATCAAAACTCTGAGAAGATAAACTTTTCGTATTAATATTTAGAATAGAATTCCAGTTTATATTGGACAAGTTATTCTTCAAAACCACGTAGTTTCTTTTTTTAAAGTTAAGCTCAACAGGCGGTTGAGAATCATAGTACTGCACAAATGTTTTTGGAAAATTTAATATAATTTCTTATGTTGGATGATGAGAATCCAACTGTCTTCGGCTGCAATCAAAAAATTACAGCAAACACATAGAAATATTAAAAAAGAAACTGGGTAACAATTGAATTTTATTGAAAAAAAAAAATTATAAGAACTATTGGACGTGAAGTTATTTTAAGTGTAATTAAGTTAGTTATTTTTTAAGATATGTGTATGATTTTGATGTCATTGAAAAAAAGTTAAATAAATCACAAATTTGATGAAAAATAAAATTTAATTGCTTATGTAAAATTCAGAGAAAATTCCGCTCAAACTTGAAATTTAGTAGTTTCAACGGATTGATTTCATCTTCGCACGAGCACAGCTCGGTAAGGGATCGGTGGGTTCGTAGATACACCGTTAGAAAGGTCAATTTATTGCCTTTCAAATGATTTCTTGAAATAAGTTTTCCGTGAATTAGTTTTTCTGCTTAAAACAATAATGTGCATCAAGTCATGAAATACTAATACTGTTGATGAAATACTGTAACTCATAAATGTGCGAAAAGAGACCATACCCTCCCATACGATTTTTTACATAACTCAACATTATCTACCTTTCACCTCTTTAAATAGTTTCACTCTATCGCGGGACACCCTGAGTATTGTAACCAGAAGAGATACAGATTAGGACTAGCTTATGGGCATTTCCAGAAAAAAGTCAACCGTGACCTAAATTTTAGAACTTATTAAAAACTTTTTATTTTATGATATTATTAAGAGAAACACTTTAATTTTATTAATTTAAGAAATTTCTATATAAATTCATTAACCATGATGATCAAATCCACTGTTTCACAAATCTAGATTCCTTTTTTGTAAATGTTTAGTGAATGTTTCGTAAGCTTTTTGTTTTAGTAAAAGTGGTAGGCATTGGCTAAAGATAATAGAAAAATGGTTGAGACAAAAAAAGGACAATACATTAAATTTGTTTGTTAATTACTAAATTACATAATTACTTTACTACCTAATTACTTAATCACCCAATTTAAATGTGAGGAAATTTTGTCGAAATGTGGAAATTATGTCGCGTGAGTAAGGCAAATATTTTTGGAAAACTAAGCAAAGACCATAGGTAAAGTGGATTTATTATGAAAATTCACTGTTTTCCTATTATTTGAAAATTAAAAACAAAAACAAATTATATGGGAAAATTCGCTGAGTTTTTAAAATCTAAACTTGCTTGTAAAACACACTTCCTTTTTTTTGTCGCGTGAGTTAAAAAATTTTACAAAAAATATGTAAATAAGAAATTGTTTTACATTAATAACATAAACTTCCGTAAAAACGGAGCTTTAAGTCGTACGCATGTCGCGTGAGTTACGATGGAAATGCCCATAAAATTATTTTTATAAGCTTCTCGTCTAATTCAGTTATCGTAGAGCTGTTTTATGGTTTCTCGTTATAATCGTCTAGCAGTGTTTTTATAGTTTGAAGACCCAAAACCTGGCTTGGGCTTATATATAACTAGATCTAGTTATTTTCAAATCGAAGTTAAATCTTTTTTTTCCTTTTTCGTAATGAAATTCAATACATAAGCTTCTATTAAAAAAATTGAGATCAAGTCTGTATAAATTACTGTATAAATTACTTCGTGGCGAGATTAATTCGGAATATCTCATCTCAGCTCTAAATTTTAACATCCCAAGGAGAGGAACTAGACATTTTCTGTTTTTCAAGGTGAGTCAGTGCAGTTCTAATTACGCTGATTTCAATGATAACTTCAACATGATTAATTTTTCTGATTCGGTAGACGTCTGAAAACGGAAAATTATATTACATTTAAATAATTAAATCAATTTAACTTCATCCTTTATATCTAACGCAGTTTTATAACAATATAATATTGGTAATTGAGATTGTTCTGTTTCTCTTTTTTGTCTCGATATTATGTTTTATAAAGTAAGCACCATCAAATATGAATCGTTTTTAAAACTTACTTTTTAATTATTCAATAATTTAATTTTTAATCGAATTGGGATTTACGTGCTCACGTGGTTTCCTGATTTGAAATTAGACTGAACTCACACTATCACCTGGATTGGTGTGCCAGAGTATATCTCTTTTCCATACAAGTTTATGCCTGCGAAGGCCCAAATGCATATCCAACTAATTGGGATTTTGATTTGGCGGATATGCGATTTATCTCATTTCCACGTAGGTCCTTGGGTTGGACAATGGCCGCAAACCAGTTAAAATGAGTTTAGTGTTTTTGATTGTTTTTCGGGTACCTAAATTGATAATTACTATTATTTAATTCGATGTTGCTTATTTATATAGAATCAAGTATACTTACATACGCGTTTATATATATTCAATTTTTAAATTCCGCTGAAAAGCCAATTAATGTGCTTAGTGGAAAATCCTAATTGCCAATAGGGGGTATGTTTTAGTACGTAGATGCATTCTGTCTGTCCCGGCTGATTCAGGCAGATTTTAGAATGTGAATCGTACATGCGTATAGGACGGGTATACGTATCTTTGGAAGATTTCATACCTCCGAGCGAATCCAAAAAAAAAAAAAAAAAAAAATGAGCCAAATCGGATGAAAACTACTAATACCTTGCATACAAAGTTACTTTATAAAAATTGTAAAATCTCTTTAAATTTAAACAAAAATTATTTAAATCACTTTTAATTTCAAAAGAAGCTTAAATCTTAATTATGCATTTTGAATTTGAAAATGTGCAAAATCAGATGAAAGCCACGCCTGATTCCCATACAAAGTGACTTTATAAAAATAAAAAGTAAACAAAAAATTTAAAAAACATGCTTTTATTTAAAAAAGATGTGACCTAAAAAGAAAAAATAAATTTAAGTGACATTTGTCATATATATATATTAGGGCGGGTCGATTTGTAGGGAGTGAAAAAATTCACCAATTTCCCTATGATTTCCGTATTCTATGGGTTATTCCATGAAAATTTGCGGAAGTAACCATACCTCTATCGTTAAAATCGAGTCCCCTACTTTTTGTTGGTAGATTTTTTCCCAAATTGACGTTCGTATGAAATATTACCTACACGTTCACATCCATAACTCAAAAACTATCGGGTTTAATCGCCAGTAGACGCGTTGGAAAGGTGAGCTCATTTTGATCAATTTACAAAAAAAAAATCTCCAACATTGGTCCAACGGTTCAAAAGTTACGGGCATTTTTGTCCAAATTTTGGAGCATTTTTCCATTTTTTTCATGATTTTGTCCAAGATTATTACTTTCATGGCCATTTTTTTGGCTCAATCCATTATTTAATTCAATTTACAATTCAAAACGAAGAGTTTAAGCCCAAATTTATCGAATTTGGTTGATTAATTCATGCGATATTGCTTAAACAAAATAACACATAAAACCAACTTTTTGATTTTTTTCCCTTTTTATTTTTTTTTCTACAAAAATTCAAATTAAGAGATAATAAAGTATCTATCAACCTATTATCAAAAAAAATATTCAATTTGAGTGTAGTAAAAGACAAAATGTGAAAAAAAACATTATTTTTTCTGAAAGTCTGAAAAAAATGGAAAAATGGTCCAAAATTTGGACAAAAATGCCCGTAACTTTTGAACCGTTTGACCAATGTTGCAGATTTTTTTTGTAATTTGATCAAAATGAGCTCACCTTTCCAACGCGCCTACTGGCGATTAAACCCGATCGATAGTTTTTGAGTTATGGATGTGAACGTGTAGGTAATATTTCATACGAACGTCAATTTGGGGAAAAATCTACCAACAAAAAGTAGGGGACTCGATTTTAACGATAGAGGTATGGTTCTTTTGACAAATTTTCATGGAATAACCCGTAGAATACGGAAATTATAGGGAAATTGTCTAAAAATAAATCGACCCGCCCTAATATATATATACATCTTTTTTATATATATATATATATATATACATATACATATACATATATATAGTAGGTACATTCTAGGCGCAGAAGAACCAACCTCTTAGTTACTCATCATCATAATATAAGCGTACGTAAATTGGTAAGTTCTAAGGACTTATATAAATTTAGAATTTTTAAAAACATTTCTATTTAAAAGCTTGAGGCACCGATGTCCGTGATCCGTTATACAGGTTAACTACACATTATCAGTGGCATTGAATCTTTTAGTAAGCTTACCTGTATATAAACTGCGTTCCATTACACAGGTTTACCACACAATATCAGTGCCTTAAAAATTTTATCATAACATTGCATTGTCACCGGACTTACATATGTATGTTAAATTTCAGCTTAATCGGATACTAACAAGTTTGAAAAATTGCGAAATATGACATACATACATACATACATACATGCATACATACAAAGCAACATATGCAGTACGCACACAGGAAAGCATCCGAAGTATGTCTGGCGCTACCTAGAATAATGGCGAACACAAGAGGCCCCAAACAAGCACGACGAACACTGCTCCTCAACGTAGTGCGATCTACTATGATGTATGGTGCGACTGTATGGTCCACAGCGATGAAAACGAAGTCCTACCGACACGGAGTAGAGTCAGTTTACAGACTTGGCGCACTCAGGGTCTGCTGCAGCTTCAGAACGGTATCCGGAGATGCAACACTGGTTCTAGCTAGCGCGATCCCTATTGACCTTCTCGTGGAAGAAGCGCTTCTCACAGCTGGTAGTGAAAGCACAACAGCTAATAAAATACTCGCTAGAGAGAGAAGCTTGCAAAAATGGCAAGACCGCTGGGATAGTTCAAAGAAGGGTCGGTGGACGTACCCGCTCATCCCTAGCCTAACCGAGTGGTATGGCAGAAGCCACGGCTCAGTGAACTTCTACCTTACACAGATACTGAGCGGACATGGTTGCTTCAGGGCATACCTTCACAAATATAAACACGCGATCGATCCGTACTGCACTTATTGCACAAGAAATACGCTGCAAGACGCGGCGCACGTTATTTTTGTGTGCCCCATGTTCCATAACGCCAGACTTGAGGCCTCGGCCTGTCTCGGCGAAACGTTAACACAGCAAAATATGGTTTCTCTTATGCTAAAGAGCGAAGAGAACTGGTCTATGGTTAGCACCCTGGCTAGAAAAATAACCGAAGAGCTGCGAAGAGTTGAGCGCGCGCAAGATAGATGAGGTAAAGGTTGTTGACCCGACAACTATTCCACAGTAGATCCTGGCAGTAGCCAAACAGCTTCCAGCCTAGTGCTGTTCCCAAGCCCCGCGAAGTTATGCTTTACGGCGGTCCCGCGGGGTTCTATAGGGTCGAAGATTCAATGCGGAGGTTATGATACCACGAAGTATCATGTAGGCTTAGTGCGTAAAAATCGTACACTCCCACCTGCACGGTGGGGCCTTTTGAAGGTTCCCCCTTCGCGAATAAAATAAAAAAAAACATACATACATACATGCATACATACATACATACATACAACCCGCAGTGGAGGTCCTGTGTCCCCCAGGACCTTCGGGCATAACGAACCCGCGGACCCCAGTTAGAAAATCCAGGCGCGTCTGACCCACATTGGGCGGCTTCCTGGTCTGCGTCTGTACCGTAGCGGTCGGCAGTATTTAAACCTGTCCGTAGGTATAAAAGGATTGGGGTAGATATCCCTGAAAACAAAATCACTTACTTGGAATGTCGAAGAATAACAAAATTACTCCAGGTTGCAACCACAACAGTGGAAATCCACCCGTGGACACTACCACGGCAGGGGTACGGATTCTGGAGGCCCTAACCAACATTTCATCTCCTAACACTGCTGCAACAGTGGCACACTCGGCCGCTGCACCAGTTAAAGCTACGATTAACAAAAAACCTGAGAACCCTTTTACATTGAGTTCAAAGATCCAGCGTTCGCCTATTAAAGGCACTCCTGACGGCACAAAGACCCTGATGCAACTGAAAGAGAGTAAAGATAAATCACCCTCGGAAGGAACACCAAGCCTTAGAGTTGACGATCCTGTCAGTTCTAGCATGGGTAAACTGAAGCTTTACATCGATGGCCTGGCAGAATATGTAAAGAGTAGAACAAACGTTCACCACGAAATAAAGAGGCTTATTAATCTCTCTAAACTCGCGTACTCTGATCTCGCGAGAGAAATAAAGAAAGTAGATCTAAAGAGCTAAATGCTAACTCGGGGGATCCACAACCGCTCAGTCAGGCACCTTGCGTCGATAAGGATTGCCAAACAGATCCATTGTTCTCGAAGGCGTCGAAGGCAGCCTCAAAAAGGGCAAACGAGCAAAGCTCTCGAGCTACGGCACCAAAAAAGAAGAGAGTACAGCAGTTGGCGGTCCAAGTACACACACCCAACCCCTCTTCTACTGAAGAAGCCCCCCACGCTGATCATTAATCATCGCAGTTGAGGCGTAATGATAAGCCCTGGACCAAGGTGATCTGCAAGGCAAGAAAACGGAAGAAACGGAAAAAACCACCACCAAAGCTAGTAAGACCGGACGCACTCGTGGTGGCGAAAGTAGTCCAACCTTCATACAGAGACATCATCCTGAAGATGAAGCAGGAAAAGTCACTCGACGAGTTCGGAGAAAACGTCTCTAGAGTAAGACGAACAGAGAAGGACGAGGTGTTGATCCAACTGAAGCGTTCAACCACACAGACGACCCAACAGTTGAAAGATAAGTTTGACTCGGTGTTCGCCAGTTACACCGAGACAAAAGCGCTCACGGAAGAGACTCTAATAGAGATAAAGGATCTCGACGAGGTGACGACATCCGAAGAGGTGCGAAGCGCAATCCAGAGGGTGCTTGGCGTCACCATTGTGGCTAACTTTAAGTCACTTCGCAAAGCGTACGCCGGCACCCAAACAGCGGTCATAGGCCTACCAGCTCCACAGGCGAAAAAACTGATCAAAATCAGTGAAATCAAAGTTGGCTGGGTAATTTGCAGAGTCCGCGAGAAGGTAGCTCCAATCAGGTGCTTCAGATGCCTTGACTTTGGGTACACCGCAAGAAGCTGCAAAAGTACAGACCGGAGTGGGTGCTGTATGAAATGCGGTACAGAAGGCCATAAGGCCAAGGATTGCGAAGCAAAGGCGAGCTGCTTTCTTTGAAAAGCTAAAGAAGGCCAAGACTCCAACCACCGCGCCGGAAGTCTGAAATGCCAGTCCGTTCAAGGAGCCAGCCAACGGAGACCCAGATGAGAGCACTGCAGTTGAACCTCAACAACTGTGGCGCAGCACAGGACCTCCTCGGGCAAACCGTCAGAGACCAGGCCATTGACCTGGCTATATTGAGTGAACCTTACGCCGAAAAAACCGTAGGAGCATGGGCCTCGGACATTGCCGAGAAAGCCGCCCTATGGTCTTGTGGAAGGGCTCCCTTCTATCTAAGGCTTCATACACGTGCAAACGGTTTCGTCCGCGCGGAAGTAGATGGCATACATGTCGTGAGTTGCTACCTAGCGCCAAGTCTGTCGATCCAGGAATACACGGAGATTCTTGACACGATAGTCAGCGAAACGAGAGGCCTGAAACCACTCCTTATCGCTGGTGACTTTAACGCGTGGGCAGTTGACTGGGGAAGTCAAAAAACAAACCAACGTGACTTTATTCTCCTTGAAGCGTTTGCTCTACTAGACGTGGTGCTGCTCAATAATGGATCCCAAGCAACATTCAGCCGTGCGGGCGGAAGCTCCATCATCGACCTGACTTTCGCCAGTAGCGAGTTAACTAGGCAAGCAGAAGGGCATGTTAGCAATCTGTACACGCACAGCGACCACCAAGCTATCATTTATAAGCTCAATCATACATGCAATAACAATAGAGTTCAGCTACTACAGCTTTTTCGCACTTTCTCCGCATTAGATCATCTTAAGAACCAGCCCAAATATCATTAAAACATCTCAATAAGGCCATTCACAGTTCGAATACGCTGGTCTGCCATTTGTTGGATCTGCTATTTGTTCGCCAATTTACGAAAACGTATTTTGCTTCGTTGTTGTTTTGCATACAAATGCAAATACGCAGGCACGCGTAAATAAAAGCAGCCCTTGGACGTGCTCTTTGTACCTCGTATTTTTATGCTCTGTCTACAGCCGCATAATCACATACATCACAAGGTTGAACAATCTTTTTATACGACAGTCACATGGCGAGGTGCTCACAGTTTGAACAATAACAAATGCTATAAATATGATTTGTTAAAAGTACGCTCAAACCGTGAATAGCCTTAATGATACTGATAAGAGTGGTCCAAAACAATCCAAAGTGAGAAAAATTTACCCACCATAATATGGGTTGGGCTCAAGGACAACACAAGACATAACAACTAACCATGCGTTTACATAGATCTAATCATACATTAGTTTTCAATCTACTTTTGAGTTGACCTTTCGATAAGTTAACATCAAAAAAGCTACAGTTGTTAACAAAGGTACTCATGCGATGTAAAGGAGCAGTAGCCATATAATTTGTTCTACTAAAAGGTAAGTAAATTAAATTGTTAGCATTTCTACTGCTTCTACGGTTAGTGTTAAAATTTATAAGAGTTAGGAGTTCTGGTGAATCGAATACACCAGTTATGAGTTGGTGTAAATAGACGATATCTGCAGACTTCCTTCTCTCGTTCAAAGATTGCATTTTTAATAGTTTTAAACGATCCTCATAAGGAGGAAGGTTTAAAGTGTCAGTTGCACTTAAGCCCCTTAGAGCAAACCGAACAAAACGTTTTTGGATTCTCTCTATACGTTCAACATGTACATTGTAACTTGGGGACCAAACTTGACTTGCATACTCTAAGTGAGGTCGCACAATTGCATAATACAGTGTTGTAGTTGTGATCATACTATTAAATTCTTTTGCCCAGCGTTTCATAAACCCGAGCATAGAAGATGCTTTTTTACAAATATAATCAATATGAACGTTAAACGATAGCTTAGAATCCATGCATACACCCAGATCTTTGACAGCATCTACACGACTTAATGCAGTATCTTTTATCTTGTACTCAAAAATTAAATTATTCCTTTTTCGCGAGAAGGTCATAGTTTGGCATTTATCTGGATTTAGAAACATATTGTTTTTAGAACACCAAATTTCAAAGGATTTCAAATCAGACTGGAGCAGATCTGAATTGTCTTTAGCATCTATTGTTCTGTATATTTTCATGTCATCTGCATAGATAAGTAGATGAGAGTGTTTGATGATGTGGGTTACATCATTAATGGCTAAAATAAACAGAAGTGGACCAAGGTGGCTACCTTGAGGAACACCTGATTCAGCAATAAATTCAGCTGACAATACGCCTCGAAATCGTATTTGATAAGATCGCTCTGTCAGATACGATTGAATCCAGCTTACAAAAAATTGTGGAAAACCCAAGAACTTAAGTTTAAATAGAATTAAGTTGTGGGGCAGTTTATCAAATGCTTTACTAAAATCAGTGTAAATACAGTCGACCTGGTTACCTGAATAAAATGAATTTAAGCAAAACGTTGTAAAATCGAGGAGATTAGACACAGTGGATCTGCCAGTAACAAATCCATGCTGACGAGTTGTCATGACCTTCCCACAGTGAATTTTCACACGATCATACACGAGGCGCTCAAAAAGTTTTGGAATCGACGAGAGTTTCGCGATAGGCCTGTAGTTGTTTATATCGTTCTTACAACCTTTTTTATAGATAGGACCTATAAAAGATTTTTTCCAAAAAAGTGGAAAAATACTTTCGCTAATTGATTTATTGAATAACATGGACAGTGGTTGACTTAGAACGGAACCACATCGTGTTAACACTGCGGCAGGAATTCCGTCAGGTCCAGCATTAAAATCCTCATCGATCAATCCAATATACTTTAAAATATCCTCTGAAGTAAAGGATATAGAATCCAACGAAACCCTGGGTGTAGAGTTCATATATTCAAAGTACTCTTCATCAGGATTAAAAGAGTCTGAACAATGGCCGACCGCGTAGCCGACACAGCATAAATACGGGAAATAAATGTTCGTACAGAGTCGAAACACTAGACGAGGACATTTTGAAAGTAGTAATGGCCGATATGCATCTGTCTGGCACGCCAAATGATATGGCAAGGCAGACCCTGGACCAAACAAGAAGAGCTTGCGATGCAGCGATGATCTCGAGGCGGTCTAGCAAGCGCAAGCAAGACCCGGTCTACTGGTGGACGGCGGAAATTGCTGACGCACGCAGGAAATGCCTCGAGGCAAGGAGGATGTACTACCGTGCAAGAGATTCATACAGCTTCAACGATCTCCGCGAAACCTATCGAATGCTCAAGAAAGGCCTGAAAATAGCAATCAGTATGAGTAAGCACCAATGCTTCCCACAGCTATGTGATGAGGCAGAAACCAATCCATGGGGTACTGCATACAGATTAGTTAGGAAAAAACTGAAGTCGTTCAGGCGACCAGCACCTACGGACCCGCAGGTACTAAGTGCTATAGTTAGAACACTCTTTCCACAGCAGCCAGCAGCCCAGCCGGTCGAGGAACACATCGAGCTACGGACCATATTGGCTGTAACTATAGAGGAGATTGTTAACGTAGTAAAAAACATAAAAAACGACAAGGCGCCAGTTCCTGATGGTATTCCGAACCGCGCACTGAAGATTGCGATTATGTCGCAGCCGCATCAGTTTGCCCAGCTTTTCAACGCATCTAGAGGGCATTTTCCCAACGCAGTGGAAAACCCAGAAGTTAGTGCTCATACTGAAAGGCAGTGGCTCCACGGACGCCCCCTCAGACTACAGGCCGATTTGCCTACTCGACACAATAGGCAAAGTCTTTGAGCGTGTGGTGTGCAACCGCCTGAAAAACGCGATCCAAGCCGGAGGAGGACTTTCCGCTCGACAATTTCGGTTTCGAAAGGCCCAATCAACGACGGACATACATACATACATACAAGCAAGTTAAATAAAAGCTTATAAAATCGGAAAAATCTCTATAAATTCCACAAAAACTAATTCGAATATTTTAAACTTCGCAAATAACCTTTCGAAATCTATATTACGCACTTTGAGTTCGAAAATGAGCCAACTCGGACGAAACCACGTCTACATCGCATACAATATATTTTTACCAAGACGGTAAAATCTCTTTAAAGTCCCCAAAAATAAATCAAACGACTTCAAATTTTGCACATATGCTTTAACCTTTAATAAGCATTTTGAGTATGAAATTTGTAAAAATCGAATGAAAACTACGTCTACCTCCCATACAAACCTGCCATACTCTATGAAAACTGAAAAATATTCTTAAAATCCACAAAATTTAGTACAATGTACGGTGCGAAATTTTAACAATCTAGGTGCACAATATGTATGTATCCCAAATGTTGTACTATTAAATAAAATTAATATAGAAACATATTTCTGTGGTCACAACTGATAACAGCTTAACTCAAGTTATCGTAAAAAAACGATAAAGTTTTGAACTTTGCCATGTCTGATTGTGATGTGATTGTGATGAAGTTAGAAAAGTTTTTTTTTAGCACCACTTTCCTTCTTTTCTTGGCGTCATGCCTGCCATGACTTGGTCGATAGTCTGCAAGATATGCACGCAGAATGCACTCTGAAAGCCGTATTCGTGGCATTTTTAGTCAACCGTAAAAAAGGCAAATTTGGGCGAAAATGGACAAAACACTTTTTGTGTTATCAAAGAGACAATCAAACTATCATCAAATTCACGTGTAACTGAAATCGAAATAATAAACTTTTCCCCTATTTTTCAAGTTAAAAAAAAAAGTATAGCAGTGAAGGGACTGCCGACCGAAATGAAAGCCTATATATAAAATACTTGTATTGCCCGGCAGACATTGTCCTGCAACGGACCGCTATACTGCTATATACGAATTTTCATGCCAAACGGAAAAAGTTTTTAATATTTTCACCTTATTATTACTTTCAAAATATTTTATATTAAGATAGTGCTTTATTTTATAAGTATACGCAAACTATATTATTACATCTTAATTTAATATTTGTTGATATAAAAATAAAATACAGGGAGCACTACGTTTTAGTAAATATCTTCTAGGAAGGTTTAACTAACCTAAAACAAAAAACTAAGAGTTTCCACAACAAACGCCTGGAAATGCTCACCTCTCATTCCACATTCGAGTACTACTTTAAATAGGTCACCCTATTCAATTCATTCCATTTTTCTGACATTATCCATGCCAAAACCCACAGCTTTCTTACTTTTCTTGTTCACAGCCTTCTCCGCCAATTCTGAAAGCTTTCGAACCAATCCAGGAACATTTTTTACAGCCTTTTCCTTTCCAACCGAAATATGGTACTTATCCAGCTTTAGGGCCTTTAAATTCGGACGTTGTGGATACTCTTAAGTCCCGACTTTTTTTAAAATACAACATAGTTGAATTATATAAAGTTACTCATCCGTTCGATCAATATAAATAAATCTTAAGAGGTATTTTACATTTAAATGGCTTAGAAAAACACTTTGTAATTATTTTTACTAAAAACTTTTTTTAATGATGAAAAAAACTTGTGTACATCAAAATACATATAATTAAGTATGTTTTGAATTTTTTTTTTTTTTGGTTTGGCCTTTTATCTGCTCTCTTAAGCTTTTCGCAATTTGGACATAATTTTTCGAATCCAAAAAGGTGGCACCGATTTCTCAACTTTTACAACAGGTAACTGAACATTTTCTTACTTCATCTAAAAGATAAAACTTGAAACTATAAGATTACGTTTAATCAGCCAACTAAACCTCATACCGGTTTTTGGCGCCATTTTCAAAACAAAAATTGAAAAATTATCCAATTTTTTTACATTTCTAACGCTCTAAAAATGAGATTTTTAGGTTTTAATAGATGATTGTAGGTAATAATCTTAGAGAGCTTACAATAATAAATAAAATGCAAAGCAGTTTCAGCTCAAACGGCCTTTTTCGTTAATCTTTGGTCCTGTTTTAAGAAATCCTGAAATTTTTAACCCACATAAAAGTAACACTTTTCAATCTTTCGATCTTTTTTAAGTGAAGAAGATCCCTTAAAGGCAGTTTTCATATCGTTCCCTCTATCAAAGAAAATAAAACAAAAGTAATTCAACATTATCGAATCAGCATTTAAAAATTTATTTTCGTTTTTGTTTTTAAAATTCATAGTTTATATGTGTTAAAAAATAAACATGTGAAAAATTCGTTTTAATTAACAGGAAAGTAACAATTGTTACCCATTATTTTTAATGTTTCTATGTGTTTGTTGTAATTTTTATTTTCAAAACACAATTTGAAGCACAAAAAACCAAATTTTTTTAAAAGAAATTGTCACTATCTAAAAAGCAGGTGGCAATTTTTATCAAAATTCTTTATTTTTGAGCTTCAAATTTTGTTTTGATATCAAAAATTTACAACATGCACATAGAAATATTAAAAATACTGGGTTACTTTGTCAGAGTAACAGAGTAAGGTGCTGTTATATCGGGTATGTTTTTTTTCTCTTTTTTGGCCATTTTCGTAATAGTGGGACATATTTATATAATATATGGGCATTTCCGCGAAAAGGTCTACCGCGACTGAAAAATTAAATGCGACTGAAATTTTTTGTAAACCTCCATAATAGAGAAAAAAGTTTACATTGTGAGAGTACTGCGAGCTGACCTCAATTTAAATTTTTAAAAAATGGAAACAAAAATGGTGACAAAAGATAAAAAATTTAACGAAAGTTTGAATTTTATAAGTTAAATAAATACTTAACTTCGGTCCAGTTCGAGATAATTCCTTGCTAGTTTCGTAATATGCCGACACATGAAAGTCCTTTCGATAACATTTTTTCGATGTTGCACACGAAAAATTGGTTTGTCTCATGACAGAATAATCCAGTTAGTGTTGACAACTGCTTATTTTCTCTTCAAAAGGAAAACATAGCCTGTCAATAACAGCTGTTAGTGAAAGAAAGCGAAAAAGAAAGCAAGCGTCGGAAACTAAAGTCATAAAAATCAAATAAGAATTTTTGTGCGTTTAAATAAACAAATGAAAGTTGTAAAAATTCGTGTGTGATTTGTGCGAAATGCTCGTATTTTTGACGTTTTCTCAAATTGGTACGCTTATTTGAAAATGAGAGAAGAAAAAAAATCATGAGAGCAATGTCATTAGAGCTAAAAAAGCACACGGTTGCCCAAATATCATACTAATTGGTACTATATTGACTACTATTAATTTTGTTCTAGTACTTTTATTGCTCCGATTTCTTAGTGCATTAATAACTTTTTAAATTGTTTTTTTTTATTAACTTCAATGAAAATTATGTTAATAAATATATAAGTAATATAAATACAAAAATATATATAATTTTGTTCGTTTATTTTAATAAACACATTAAACCTAACTATGAAACCTAAACAAGAGCGCTTATTGGCGTGTTCTAAATAAGTTAATTAACCGAGTTAATTGCGTAATTGTATTAAAAAGAAATTGCCATCACAAAATTATTAAGAATTTTACAGAAATTTTAGATCCATTAATGGTAAGTGCATTTATAATTTTTTAAATTGTTAAAAAAAAGAAACAAAAATTCGTCAAAACAAAAATTAAACCACGGTCGCATAATACGCATTATACGAACTGTATACATAATGTGACCAACTCCTTTTGGGAGTGTTTTACTTCTTTTTTTCTCGCTGTACTTCTTGTATCGAAGTACGCTAAAATTACTTCTTTTTACTTGATTTACTTCTTTTTGACATTATTTTGACAATTTCTTCATAAATCTATTCAAAATACACCTCTAACTACTTCAAAAAATTATTTAAGGTTTGTTTCTGTACTCGATTCAAGTAACTTTATTTATTTTAAGGTAGTAAAAAATTTGTAAATCTAACTTTTTTTAATTTGTTTAAAAAATTAACTTATTGAAAAAATGATTGTTTAAAAGTTCCGGAACTAGCTATGTATGCCTTAAATAACAGGTAAAATTTTTAACCAAATCGGCCGAATAGTTTTTAGTTAGTGCTTCCCCGAAGTTTCAAAAACGTAGTTTCGAAAAAAACGTAGTTTAAAGTTTTAACAGCACTTCAATATACGTTACAACACTTTTTCTTCTTTTGGCTGTAACTTTAAAAATATTTTCAATTTAGGTCTAAAACTTTTAGAGTATATTTTTAAGATTTGATTTTTGTATTCTATTGCGAAATATTAAAAAAAATTGATTTTTTGAATTCGTCAAACTGGTGGGTTACTACTTTAATAAGCAATGAATTGTGAGCCGGATCTAATTTTGAATCTCTTATAAATTAAACTGTTTGTTTAATGGATTTATTCATGCATCATTTAATATCTTCATTATTTTCTGTGGATGTACTTCTATTTTGTAATTCTATATTTATTCTAAGTACTTCTTTTGTGTCTCTTTTTAAAGGCTGTGCGTGTACTTATTTTTGCTTTGAAAATGTTTTTCACATTATGTATTCACCACGTTTTTGTGCCGCAAGCTGCGTATGTTTAATCCCTTACAATTTGATTATTGCAAATTACGCTGCTGTAAACTTACCGAACATACGCTGTTTACATCAACAACACGGTAATTGTAACATGTAATTATAAATTACACTTTCAATTAATAAAATTCACTAATTAGGTTTTGAGCAATGGCAAAAATAACTTTTTATTTTAAATTTGCAAAGGAGCTTTCTAAATTCCTAGAATATACTTACAACATAGCATACACTTACGACGCAAAACCTACATAGTTTCTTTTTCTTATTAACTTGGCAAGAAATCATTGAAAAACTACTACGCAACTACACAACGAAACACTGAAACATACCTTTCTTTCCAATAGCACAAAATACTGTTAGCAGATTGTCAAAATATGTTTGTTTATAAAAAATAAGCATACGTCAAAAAATACGAATAACCCATGGCAGAGTTAGAGAAGGTATATGCATTTCGGAGAGGGAGACTGCCGCAACTGTCAAAACGAAGTTGACAGCTCATACAAAATCTGAAAACGATGAGAATGCTATAAGAAAGCGAAAATAGGCAAGAATAGCAAAATGCTTGAGTTTGACAATTCTGGCTATGAGAAAAAGAGAGTAGTCTGAAATGCATAAACCTTTACTAGTTCTACCATGGAATAACCTTATAATAATTGAATCATGGCTATTGGCATGGCAGAATTAGAGAAGCTATATGCATTTCAGACTGCGCTCTCTTTCTCATAGCCAGAATTGTCAAACTCGAGCATTTTGCTATTCTTGCCTATTTTCGCTTTCAGATTTTGTATGAGCTGTCAACTTCGTTTTAACAGTTGCGGCAGTCTCCCTCTCCAAAATGCATATACCTTCTCTAATTCTGCCATGGCTATTGGTTATGTTTTCACTTATTGACAATGGCCGATTGAAAGCACTCTCTTTTAGAGTAAATTTTTTGACAGCTTATGTTTTCCATAAAAACTGTCAACACTATCTGTGTAATTCTGCTGTTTTGAAAGTATACTGTAAAAATTTGATATCAAAATTCAAAATATTGTCACAGCACATTGTCGGGAGCGCCTGATAAGTACTCGCTGTATTTTGTTAAAACGTTAAAAGTGCGTTTCAAAAAATTCTAGCGAGCCTTCTATAAATTTGTATACGTTATTTTACACGTCAATGGCTTTCGCAGGTAGTAGAATTGTACATTTCAAATAAATTTTTATTTTTTCCCTTGATTTTCCACAAAGAATTACGCGATTTTTGAAATTTTATTTCGCCATTTTGTTATTTTTTAATCTACTACCTGCCAGGATGACAATCCCACAGAATCAAAGTCTATTTAAATTTTTATTTTAAAATACAAAAAAAAATTTTGTACAGTTTAAGACGTTAAAAATAACTTACAAAAAATAACTTACATTAAAATGAGTGTATTTTATTTTCCTATAAAAAAAAATTCCGAAATAAACCTAGAAAATTGGGACGGAGCACCAGACTACACCCTTAATGTAAACAAAACAAGCTGGGGTAACCAAGGAAAAGACCAACAGAAATTTAATGGATTCTCTGAGTGTACTTAGCTCATCATTAATGTTGTGGTGAAGCGAGTCGAATACTCTATGTCCTTGAAGTCACGATAAGAAAAAAGATTAGGAAGAACTAAACGAGTATAGGAATAAATGTGTTTAATTTCGGATGATTTTATAGCTGTTTGAATAGCTTATAGTTGAAATTTGTAAATTGTGTGCCAGAATTTGTTATGGATTGTTTGCTGCTGATGAAAATAAATGTTCTTTGTACATTGTTTAGATTATATGTTTATTTTTATTATTTGTACATATTTTGCTACTCTACTACAAATGCTTTAAATTGGTATGTTGCTTTTGTATTTCAAATCCAGTTCATATTTAGCAATACGCTCATTACATTCGATTTCCAACATTTTCATTTTTTCATCTCTTTGGATTTGGATTCTTTTCAGCTCAATTTCTTCTCTTCTCAATTCTGTTTCTATTTTTAACTTTTCTTTATTAAATTCAAATTCTTTTAAAAATTTTTCTTTTTCAAAATTAATTCGAAGACGCTGATTTGTATTTTCTACCTTCTGGCTGAGAGTTAGAGCTTCAATATATCTTGATGAACTCGTTGATTTTTTGCGCTTCTTGGCAGTACTGGTAACTTTTGCGGAATCAGCAGACTGGTTTGGAGAGTTGAGTCGTACGTCATTTATGGAAAAAGCTGACTGAATTTTAATTGCGGAAATTTGTGGCTCCTCAGGTTTATCTTCAGGTTCAGGCTTCTCTTCTGGATCATCTAGTGTTTTAATTGTAAATATAGCTGGATACGAGCCACTATTTTCTGTAATAGTTTCAACATCGTACTCATCGTAATTCGCATCGTTGCTCTCGCCAAAAATGATCTTTAATTTATCAAAGTGGGGGCAAATTTTGCTTACCTTAACTAAAAATAAATTAAAAAAACGTTAGGAAATATATGATGAAGAGATTCGGCATATTTTTGCAACTCTTCCTGGTTTTTTCTTGGGCTTCAAATATAAAGTCTAATAGCCAAGCACCAACAAATTTAGTTTTGGATTTTGTTACATTTATAACAAAATCGGTATTTGAAACAGGAAGTTGGGAGATTTGCAAACAAATTCCTATTGATGATAATTACACGAATCTGTTTCTGATATTGTAGCTCCAAGAGATTGTACAAAATTTTCGGCTTTTTGGTAGGAAGTTTTTAGATGACGTACCTTCCACCTCACTAAGTCCCAAGACGCCTTGAGTTGTGTTCTGGCCAAAAATTTCCGGTAGTATATTTGTGCTGTTGGTTGCTGCAACGATAAAGGTTTTATGCATCTTTCTAATCCACAGATCAGTTATTAAAAAACGGTACCTCTATATCTCCAGTTTCAAGTAGATAGTTCACGATTGTGTCAACTTCTCTAATTGTCCACTTTTTATTGGGTCGTATTTTATTCCTTTTCATTTTTATAGCATTTCTCTGTGATCAACAAAAAATAAACTAAACAAATTGCAGCAAGTGTGCTGCCACCTTCTGAAATCTTTTGTATTATTGTAGTGGCGAATTCAGACGATACAGTATCTCGTAAATAAAAACGATATTTCTTAGGCCTGTAACTCATTGCAACAAAACAGTCTCAAAACAGTTTTCTATACGTTAGTTCAAATGCATGCAGTGAGTCAAAGCTCACAAAGCGTTCCCACAGTCAATTTTTCTTGCGCAAAAAAGGTATTGCACGTAATTTTGAAAGTGTAAACACTTGATTGCACGCCATTTGTGATGTCATACATGTCATATGTATGAAACATATAGTCTGGGAGCACCTTTAAATTAAAGCAATCTTGAAACATGCTTGAAACTTGGCAGCTTTTAAAGATCAGAAATAGAGCTAGAAATCGAGCTGGTTTTAATTTTTGTTTTTGTTTTGTGAATAAAATAGAGCCACGCTCTAGATCAACGAATACGGAAATGCAGCTATTGAATGTAACTGTTTTTTCAATGTGTATGTTTTTTCAATTTTTAGCTGTAGGCTAAAATAAAATAAATTTAAAAATTTTGATATTTGCTTTTTGTTGGACCCCTTTCACATTGGTCAAGAATTGAATTCAATTATCATAGTTTGTGAGCAAGTCGCCGCAAATCGGAAGCGGCGAAAGGGAGAAAAAGTTGACGGTACCGGTGTCTCTGTACCGTCAATTTTTTGTGTTCCTTTTGTTCTTTTTTCATTTTTTCAGATTGCTTCATTTTCTTTTTTGTGTATAGGCGTGCGTATGTTGTACTGAAACTTGAATGTAAGTTATTTTGTTGAATTATTTTCGATATTTATTTATAATAAGCATATTTCTATCGCTTATGAATTATAATTAATATTTTACGAACAATTTTAAGCTGTTGATGCAATCGGTTTTGTTTTTAAGAAATCAAGTATAGATGTCATGTAATTCAATTCAATTCTTGACAAATGTGAAAGCTTTCGTCAAGTCCAAAAGAGAACGTAAAAAAATTTAATTCAATTCTTGACCAATGTGAGAGGGGACATAGCAAGCAAAGTGCTGTTTATTTTCCGCCGCCAATTCGGTTCATCCCCTCTAACATTTCGGAACCTATGTGATACTAATCTTCACTGTTCATCGTGTAGTGGATTTTCTTTTTAATTGTTGTTGTAAATGTATTTTAGTTCAGCTACAGATCTACATATCCATTGACAGAAAAACAGTAAATATCCTTCATGATTCATAAAGGAACGATTTGTCAGCATATAAACTTATTAATGGTTGGTTGCTGCCATAGCAGAATAAGACAAGGTAGTGTTAGAGTGGGCTGAATGTGTTCTCTTTCTATAACTGTCAAAATCATCCATTTTGATATATTTGCCAATTCTTGCTTTCATATTGCATTCTCATTGATTGCAGACATAGTAAAATTAGAGAAGGTATATGCATTTCGGAGAGACATACTGCCGGAACTGTCAAAACGAAGTTGACAGCTCATACAAAATCTGAAAACGATGAGAATGCGATAAGAAAGCAAAAATAGGCAAGAATAGCAAAATGCTTGAGTTTGACAATTCTGGCTATGAGAAAAAGAGAGCAGTCTGAAATGCATATACCTTTAATAGTTCTACCATGGTAGCAGATTTTGTATGAAATGTCAACTTCGTTTTGACAGTTTCACAGGTCACCGGCTCTCCGCCCTAACACTACCTTGTTTAATTTTGCCATGCTTGCTGCATTTGCTGAGCGCCTGGTAGCCAATATCCAAGAGCGTCAACATAAGAACATTTGTAGTGTTATAAATGTCGCCAGCATATTCTCTGACTGGGACCATGGTATAATAAGTAATAGGTAGGAGTGACATTTCGTGTTTCGACAAAGGTTTCTCACTCAAATTTAAAAAAAAAACAGCTGCCAACTATTGACTCCGCTGAAAGCTGCCAATATGTGTGACACACGCACTTTATATTATTTTCTCTTGTTTGAAATTGCAGCTCGTGAGAAAATAAGTAGTTGTCAAGGCTACCTAATAATAATTTTATCATGAGTGGGACTGCATCGTCAAAAATTTGTTGTTTCTTATTTCAGCTACCATAAGCCTATAGTATCTTTTCTAAAAATATAATGCAATGATTAATGACGCAAACAGAGAAAAATAATGTAAATGAAATTCAATGAAATGTATGTAAATACAAATTTTGTGTATGTGTGTATTATTATGTATTTTAAGTGTATATTAATTATTTCAATAAGTTTCATTTGTATTTTTGTTTATGTTTTACCTAGTTTTTTATATTAAAACCAGCGATGTGCGGCGTAGAGAACATGATGTCGACAATACTATTGTCGACGGTGTCGACAATGTCGTGTAGACAATTGCTTTTAGCGACGTGTAGAGAACTAATGTAAGAGGCTGCATGTTTATTGTGATATTTAATTAAATTGAGTCCAAGTACGGAGTATTCCTTATTTTTACGCCTTGTGGGCATGGTTTTTGTTTGTTTAATTGTAAAATTTTTTAGTTTGTGTTAATTAAACGAATTTTCAAAAGAATTTAGGAATCAGCATAATCTGAATAGAACTTGCATTTTCGCAGTGTTGCATTTTGTTGACATTGTTTACACAATTCTCGACATTGTCTACATTGTCGACACTTTCTACATTATCGACACCAAAATGTCGACAATTAAAGACGACGCGTCGAGGAACATCACTGATTAAAACCCATAACTTAAAATATAATGATGTGATAAAAGATGAAAATAATGTGCATTAATGATGAACTGGATGTACGGATGCATTGGCGTCGGAAGTGAGGGGCAAGGGGGGCAGTTGCCCCCAACTTTTTTAGCTAGATAAACAATTTAAAAGGAAAACTTCAAAAGTTATTCAAAATATCAGTTTTTTTTTTGCGACGGTAATATTTTTGTATTATATATTTTCCTCTTCTTTCTCTCTTCTTCATAAGCATGCCATTTGCCGGATAACCATTTTCTTTCTCTGTGTTTGCAAAAAGATAGAACAAAATGTAGAGTTTCTACTGCAAACCCACCACTTCAGTTTAAAAGCACCCTTAAGTATGTAGCTTAATGCTTGTAATTTTGCAACTCTGGTAAGAAAAAATTTGACATGTTCTTAGGGGCTTTCCATATTAGACGACATGTTGTACGATAAGTTAGATGGAAAACTAATGGGACTATTTGGTTGAGCGTTCGAACGATCCAACTTGTAAAGCAACATCATTAATTGCAAGCTCTCAAGCAGAACACATCCAGCTAATAGCTAAGCAACTTTTAGATGCCCTAACAATTGAGCAGTAATTTTACATAATTGTACAATATTGTACAATCGGCAGAAAAAAACCAAAAATTTCGACTATCGTTTTAGCTAACGCATGGTACTACATGTTGTACAATCTGCCATGTTGGTCTAATGTTTTGGACCATGCGAAAGCCCCTACTGTGAATTAGCTGATGAAAATCCACCTCGACGCTTTAAAGAAACATCAAATCCGGTTCCTTCAGTACAGTTGCCATTATATGATCGGCTACGAAAACATTATTTCGAAATTTTAGATCTTCCCTTAAATGACATAACGGCTAGATTCGATCAAACAGGTTGATATTTTACTTTTTTTT
Source organism: Dichetophora obliterata (assembly GCA_963920525.1). NCBI lineage: Eukaryota > Metazoa > Arthropoda > Insecta > Diptera > Sciomyzidae > Dichetophora > Dichetophora obliterata. The sequence goes on along the minus strand of OY986436.1, from coordinate 42,454,862 downwards.
TATTTTTGCAAGTTTACACCAGCTTCACTCAACCGACTCACTTTGATTTAACATTCGGTGAGTCGGTTGAGTGAAGCTAGTGTAAACTGGCACTTTGTAAATCTTATTGTACATTTAAACACTTCTGATTGTGCTCTCGAGCTGGTTAGACGTGTTTTTTAAAGTGTGTGCTTTATTAAAGTTTTTCTTTAAATTGTGTGCGCTTATAGTGGAAGTATTTCATCCGGGTGAAATTATATAGTGTTGTTAATATAATATATTGGTTTCAGGTGAGTTTTCCTTGCCATTTTACTAAATATATTGTATTTTATTTGATTTGAAGCTAATTGCTTGTATTTTGTTGCTGTATTCTGTGATTTTTTGTTGCTTTTATAGTAGCAAGGTTATTGAGTGCAGCACATTCTTTGAGTGTGCCGTTATCGGCGTCACTTTAGTTGTTGTCACGTGATTCTTGTTCCAGTACTTGCTTGAACTTGCCTGAAGCTTGTTCCAGTACTTGCTTGAACTTGCCTGAAACTTGACTTTTTGGCCACCTGTTGGCTGTCTGTCTGAGAGGTGGGTGTACCTACTACATCCCACGGGCGGTTGTTGTATTTGGTTTGGGTTAGTACTCCAGTGCTTCCTAAACTTGATTATTCCAGTGCTTCTCAAACTTTTTCGGGTTCGATTTATTCCAGTGCCTCTCAAACTGTTACTCCAGTGACTTTCAAACTGTTACTACAGTGACTGTCAAACTGTTGAGTTAATTTGAGGTGACTCTCAAACTGTTGAGGGGGCCCTGTTTGACTGTCGAACTTTTGACTGTCAAACTTTTTGACTGATAGGTTGTGGAAACGTTTGTGTAATCCCACGGGATATCACAACTGTTTGATTTTTGGTTGGGGATTTTTTCGGAAATCCCAGTTTACCCGATTTTTCGTGGGATTTTCGGGATTTTTAGGAAATTCCCAATTTTTTGCCTGTGAGCGTTTTTAAACTATACATTTATAGTTGGGGTGAGGCTACAGGGCTTGATTATGACATCGAGTGATGCGTCAGGGTGCGATGCGTCGCCTCCTGACGGTAGGCTGAAGAGATTGAAGAGGTCGAGGAAGAAGGGATTGGGTGAGGTCTCGAGGGAGGCGAAGTCGGAGACTTCGATGGATAGGATTAGGTGTGAGGGGAAGTATGGGATTATAAAATCCATTTCTTCTGCCGAGTTGAAGGCTGGAGGTGAATCGGGCGCGAATTGTCCGGTTGTTGATAAGTGTGGGGGGAATCCGTCCGTTCGCAAGAAAAAGAAGGCAGCGGCTATCGTTGGTAAGGGGAAGGGTGAGGCTTTGCCGAAGAGCTCTTCTGGAGTTGGGGACGTCCCTAAAGATCGTCCGGATGGTGGAAACCCGAAAGGGTTGAAGCCAATTGGGGGATTGAAGGGGGCTACCTTGCCGGTGGGGCCTTTGGGGGAGTCTAACTCGGACGATACGACCGGAATGACGGAGGGGATCTTACTGGGCAGTGTGCCGTTGTCTGGGGGTAAATCGGAGGGGGCTAAGCCTAGGGGGTGGAATTCCGGAGGGTTGACCGCAGGCTCGCTTTTGTCTGGCGGGGCACTGGCTGACGGGTCCTCGTCGGACGGTTTGTCTGACGAGTTCTTGCCGGGGGGTGTGTCGGTGACAGGTGATGCCCTGTTGGGAAAACCAGCGTCTGGTTTTAATTTGGCTGGCGCAGTTGGGTCTGGAGGGAGGTCAACCGGGGTGCCATTGTCTGGCGGTGTGGTTGAGGTGGTCTGCCCCGGTAAAGGGGTGGTCGCATCGAGCGCGTCGTTGACTGGTGGTCGCTTGTCAGGTGATTCCAAAGAACGGCTGACCGAGGTGCCCTTGACTGGCGGTGCGGTGTCTGGGAGGTCTGCTCCTGGGGTAACTGCAGGGCGGGAGGATTCACCTCTTGTCTTGTTGAAGGGTGTTACCAGCGAATTGGTAAAGACGGTGTTTGAGGCAAACATGGAGGGCAATTTGGCCCGGAGTATTATTGATACTGCCGGGGAGTATGAAATCATACTGATGTCCCTGATTGCTGAGAACGAGTGGTTGAAGGGGTGTTTGGATGTAACCCAAACGAGAGTAAGTGATTTGCCTTTGGCAGGCTTTCCTGCATTGGGGGTTAAGGGGGTTAAGGCGTCTGCGGCTCCTGCTGCAGTTGCTGTGCCTGTCTCTGTGCCGATTGCACCGGCTAAGCCTGTTGTGGAAACATGGTCGCTGGTTGTGAAGAGCAAGGGCAAGGCTACGCCTCAGGAGGTGGTCAAGGACGTCGTTGACAAGGTTGGTCCTACACTTGGTGTGCGGGTCCATGAAGTCAAGCCGATTCGTGGTGGTGGGGCACTTATTCGTACCCCTTCAATTGCTGAGCGTGACCGTATTTCTAAGAACGTTAAGTTCGCGGAAGTCGGTCTGGACGTAATGGTCAACAAAAGACTGAATAAGCGTGTTGTGGTCCAGGGGGTTCACTCACGAATTACCCTTGACGAGTTCATGGGTGATTTATATGAGATGAATCTCAAGGACAAGATGACTGAGGATGAGTTCCGTAAGGGTGTTAAGCTGGTCAGTCCTCCATGGAAAGTGGGAGATAATGGAGTTTCGGCAGTCATACTGGAGGGTTGTGGCACTGCCATGGAATCCCTTCTCGACGTCGGCCGTTGCTATATTAAGTGGTTCTCATTTTTTGTGAGGGCTTACACGCAGCACCTGGGATGTTATCGTTGTATGAGTTTGGACCATAGGGTGAGTGAGTGTAGAGTGAAGGAAGTGGTTTGCTCTTGTTGTGGTCAGTCTGGCCACATTGCTAGGGTGTGCGGCAATCCGTTGAATTGCCGCAATTGTGCGTTTAAGGGTTTACCTTCTGCGCATCGCATGCTGACGGAGGCGTGCCCTCTGCATTGTGCGGTACTGGCTAGGGCGAGAGCGAGACACTAGAATGAGTGTGAAAATACTTCAGCTCAACTGTCAGGGTGCATATGCTGCTATGTGTGATTTGGGTGCATTGATGCTTGATGGTCGCATCGGCTTTGCTCTTGTTCAGGAGCCGTACTCAGCCAATGGTTGTTTACGGGGCTTACCTTCTACTTTGAGGGTATTTCCTGATACGAGGTGCAATTCTTCTGTGATTGTTAATGACATTGATGTTGAATGCATGGTTGTGAGTGTGAGTGAGTGGGGTGTGTGTGTGTGTGTGGATGGTGTGTTTGGAAGTGTGTATCTGGCGAGCTTGTATTGCAAGTTCGGTGATCCTCTTGAGCCATATCTTGCGTATATGGACTCCTTGCTATTACTTGCGAGTAGCAAGCCACTGGTCCTGGGTTTGGATGCGAATGCATCATCTCCTATGTGGTTCAGTAAGGCACCCAGACATGCGTCTGGTTACCAGAACCACATTAGGGGTGAGATGCTGAGTGAATGGTGTTTGAGTAGGTGTTTGTGTGTGTTGAATGAGCCAAGCCAGTGGTATACGTTCGATGGGCCAAGAGGGGTGAGTGATATCGATGTTACAATCGGTAACAGCTTAGCCTTCGGTATGTTTGAGTTTGAATGGAGAGTGAGAGGTGGATGTGGTGTGAGTGATCATAACCTTATTGAGGTTGTGCTTACTTACGAGCGAGTGTTGCGTGATCGGGTGAATTTGAAGCGATGGCGCACACGTGGTGTCAATTGGGATGTTTATGGTGTATTTCTTTATGAAATGGCCATGAGCGTTCCAATTGAACACTTTAGATGTATGAATGTGGATGAGCAAATTGCTCTGTTGTGTGATTGGGTTGAGGGTGCCAACGACGCTTTGCTTACGAGGTGTCAAGTGGCAAATCGTGGCAGAGTGAAGTGGTGGACTAGGGAGTTGGGGGTAAAAAGGAGGCTACTCAGACGTCTAAGGAAGAGATTCCAAAGGGCTAGAGTGGTTGGGGATCCTGAAGTGCTCCAGCATAGACAGCGATATAGGGAATGTTTGAGTGAGTACAAGCATATGCTTGTAAGTGTGAAAGAGAAAGAATGGAGAGACTTTGTGTACCGCTGTAGAGATGACCCATGGTGCATGGCATATAAAATATGTCGTGGGCGGGGCAGATCTACAGATGTGAATTGTATTCGTCTTGGCGATACCATTCTGTCTGAATGGAGTGATTGTGTCCATGCTTTGTTGAGCTCGTTCTTTCCGAGATCGGAGGGTGAAATCTCTTCTCAATCCAGAGAAGAGTTGGATCCTCCGTCTTTGAGGGGGGACGAGATTGAGTATGGTATCAGTCTTTTGCGAAGTCGGAAGTCTCCTGGTATGGATGGTATGACTGGAGAGATGGGTAAAGCCATCTGGAAGGTTATTCCTGAGTATCTCGAGGCAATGTATGCAAAGTGTGTGTCTGAGGCTTACTTCCCCACTGTGTGGAAGGAAGCAAGAGTGATTGTGCTCTTGAAGTCGCCTGATAGGTTGAGGAGCAATCCTCGCTCCTATCGGGGTATTAGCTTACTTCCGGTGCTTGGAAAAGTGCTGGAAAGGGTTATGGTGGAACGACTTCTTGATTGTGTGAATGCGAGCCTTTGCGAAAATCAATTTGGTTTTCGTAAGGGCAAAAGTGTGATTGATGCGTGGATGTTTGTAAAGAATGTTGTTGCGGTAAGTAGCTCCAAGTATGTCTTGGGGTTATTTGTTGACTTCAAGGGGGCTTTCGACTATCTATGCTGGGAGAAGGTTTTAGATAGGTTGAGTGTGATTGGGTGCCAGGAAATTAAGCTCTGGAGGAGTTATTTTTCTGGCAGGCGTGCATGTGTTGTTGGTATAAACCAATGTGTGTGGATGGATGTTGTTCGGGGCTGTCCGCAGGGGTCTATCTGTGGTCCATTCATTTGGAACCTCATGATGGATCCATTGCTGAGGCGGCTTCGTCAACTGTATGAATGTTGTGCGTATGCTGATGACCTCCTTGTCTTGGTTGAAGGCCAGTCTCGTGCTGAGCTGGAGGCTAGGGCATGTGCGGCCATGGGCATGGTGTGCGATTGGGGGAGGGGTGTTGGTGTGAGTGTGGCCATGGACAAGACTGTGACGATGCTGCTGAAAGGCAGGTTATCGTTGCGTCGAAATCCATGTGTAAGAGCGAATGGGGTTAGCCTCAGATATGCGACTGAAGTCAAGTATTTGGGGATAACTATGTCTGAACGTATGAACTTTGTTGCCCATCTGGTGACATTGAAGGGCCGATTATTGTCGGTCGTGGGGTGTGTGCGTCGTCTGCTAAGGAGTGAATGGGGCCTCAGTAGGCGGGCTGTGCGGCTTATGTATGGGGGCCTATTTGTTGCTTGCGCGACTTTTGGTGCTCCTGTATGGGGTCACGTGGTCAGGTCTGCTGTGGGATATCGAAAGATACTCTCTTGTCAGAGAGCCATTATGATTGGGTGTATGCCTGTGTGTCGTACAGTATCTACGGATGCTTTACAAGTGTTGTTGGGGGTACCTCCTCTTGATCTTGTAGTAATGCAACTCTGTGTTACTTATGGGATCAGGAAAGATGTGCCCTCCTTATTGTTTGAATGGGTTTCGCACTCTGACGTAAGGCGTATGAATGAGGGTGAGTGGAAGGCTTTGCTGAATGAGTGTGTGAGGTCTAGATGGCAATCTAGATGGGATGAATCTTTGAATGGAAGGGTCACGTATAAATTTATACGTGATGTTATGTTTGTGAATGGTCGCCCTGACTTTTGCTTTAGCTTGAGTCTGGGTTTCCTTTTGACTGGGCATGGTTCTCTCAATGCTTTCTTGCATGAGAGAAACTTGAGTGTGACTGCGGAGTGTGATTGTGGGGCAGTCTATGAGGACTGGTTGCATGTTCTTCGTGAGTGTTCTTTTTATGAAGACATTCGTGATTTGCGTGCAATGGGTGTGATACGTGAGAATGGGGATTTCGACCTAATAAACGCACTCGCTTCTTGTGAGCAAGTTTCTAGGTTGGATCAGTATGCATGTCAGGTGTTTGAGAGGCGGCGTGCCAGGCGTTTTTGAGTTTGATGTATTCGTTTTTTCGTTCTGCTTTGTGTGAATGTGTTGGTCCAAATTGAATGGTGTGTGAATGTGGCTGTTCGATTTTTTGTTGATTTGTCCATTTTTGTTTTATTGGTTACCAGTCCGGAGCTGTGATGAGCTAAAACTGGTAGGAGTATGCTTTTAGTATGCTTCGAGGTCTGACCAAAGACTTAAAAGATGGTACCACGGGCAGTCAGTAGCCCCTTGGCATATGCCAGGTTGACTGATTGGGTCGGCCCTTCGGGGAGATTCGTGGTGGCTGTGTGTTTATCACCCATATCGCGGGTAGAGCTACTCAGCTCGGTGTAGGTTTGCATTCTCAAACCGGGTGCCGTACCCCAGAGTACGGAAGAGGTTTTAGATAGGCCTCCACCCCTACCAAGGGTTGTGACATGTCATCATAACATTTAGCTAATTTGGTACCTTTGAACTCTCAAAGGGGCGTTGGCCGACGCAATATTTCGGTCCCATGCTATGGAGCAACGTAGAATTAAGCCTAAACGGCAGGTGTCTACGTAAAACACTATGGATTTTCTGTACATTTAAACAGATCTTGACACTCTGGAATCGTTGGAAAATATTGTAATCGAAGCCTTCAACGGAAAAGTGCCTTCTGAACAAAATCTAAAAACAAAACTAGATCTTTATGCAGATGACTTTAATGTGAGCGACCTCCACGCGCAACTTAAATTGCTGAAACAATTGCCTGGCCAAACACCTTGAAATTGTAGTGGCATTGTATCCCAATTTGCGAAAAATTCGGATGCTATAAAAAAACTATTAAATTAAGTTGAAAAACTTATTGCTTTGTTTTTGACTGTGCCTGCATCAGCAGCTTCATCTGAGCGTTCTTTTAGTGCACTAAGACGACTTAAAAGGTATCTTCGAGCAACTATGACACAGAAACGACTCACTTATACACATTCACAAAGATAAAACCGAAGAATTGAATTCGATGGAGGTGGTGAAAGAGTTTGTTTCTCGCAAGGACAGAAAGAAACATTTTGGAATAATTTAAATTGATATAACTTTTTGTACCTTATTGCATTTAAACCATGTAAAGATATACCTAGTCTTGCTTTATAAAAGCAACCATTATTTCTTATATTTTCATATTACCATATGAAAGATCCTTTAAAGAATGATCTCTAATATTAAAATTGGAAGAACTTTTAAAAATAATGAAATTGTAATATTTTTTATATATTTTTATATTTTTTTTATTTTAAACTAAAATAAAAAAGTTGTTTATTCACATTCATGTTTCTTTGAAGAAATTTTGGTGAACTTTTTTTTGCACCACCATTTGTATTGCCCCCCCATTTGTATTTCCCCCCATTTGTACTGCCCCCCCCCCCAGATGAAATTAGCTTCCGACGCGCATGTACGGATGAACCGAATCGGGGGCAGAAAATAAACTGCACTTTGCTTGCGGTTAGTGGGTTTCCCAACTTAGGGGTTTTCTCCCTAAATTAAGGAGAGAAAAAAGTGGAATGGGATTTTTAGGGGTTTTTTAAGGTTTTTTTTTATTCCTAAGCATTGGATAATTAAATTTACTACAAAGTTTTTGAATTTATACCTTGAACACATTGATGACGACAGCAACAGTGCGTCAAATGTCAAATTATTTTTACATGCTTTTCTTATGGAGGTGAAGGTGGTGAAAATGTTGCAACGACAATGAGTGATTGCAACAAAGTCGCTGTAGTCGGCTTAGAATTTTTCCTAATTTGACGTGCGACAACAGATCAATATAAGTGTTTGTGTATACGTGAATGAAACAATCTAATGATACTTCCAGATTGTTGTTTCTTTCTTCATGTTGTTTCGCACTGTTGCAGTCGTCGTCAATGTGTTCAGTACATTACTCCGATTTTGCTATGCATTTACTCCGATTTTGCTATGCATTTACTCCTCAATTTTACCCTTTTTCATTCCCTGCTCGTTTCCATGGTGTAAAAAACAAGGTGAACGTATCGTCTAAATATTTTGCTAAAGCTGTAAAACTTGTGAATGAGTGAAAGAGACACAAAATTTGATTTTGTATGGTTTGACATCTCAAGTGTTTGATTTTTACAACAAAAATTTAAATTCGTGTTCATATTGTTTTGAATAAATACAGAAGAAACCGTTTTTTTTTGTAAATATTATATCATTTATAATTAAAGAATATAACAAAATGTTAATTGATCTTTTTTTTGGGGGGGAGGGGGGATTCCCAAGTAATTGTAGCAATTTTAGGGGTTTTTGACTTTAGGTAGAATTATAATAGACGGAATGTAAAGTAACGAAATGTTCTCAACTGTCATCGGGACGGGACGTAATATAAGAAAACGTAGTAGCAATTATAATAGGCATTTGTTTGTCGTTAATAATTGCACGTTCCGGTACAAGTTCAATTAAAACTTCGTCATCTACAGCTGTGGATATATAGAACAAAAAGCGTAGTTGAACAGTATAAACTAGTGCAATAATCGAATCCAACCTCAATGTTTAGTTGCTCTTTGCACCGAAGTTATATAAAGTAACGTAGAAATCGAAATTCAACAGATCTTTACGTCCCGTTACATTGCGTTACTTTAATTATAATCACTTGTATAAGAAATTATTGTTTGAAACAATAAGTGAAAGAACGCACTGCTCAATTGACATTAGACCACATAACGTTACTTCTTTTATAATTGGACCTTAAAGCTTTAGGGATAAATATTTTTGGGAGTTGATAACACTGATATGGACCTCCGAATTTCAATATATCCTCGGCCCGATTCCCCACAAATTTCTTTTCTTTTATGGTTTTTTATCCATATCAAATAATTTTGTTTGACGCCTACTTCGCTACCTGCGCGCTTTTTCGGTCAAAATGCGGCCAATGTTCACCTCAATATAAATCGTGTTCTTTTCTCGAAAATGTTGACCGCAAAAATATAACAAATGCAGAATGCATAATGCCCTCTAGTAGTACCAACATAAAAACAAAATAAAATAATTTTGACACTTCATATTTTGTGCTGTGACAGTTGTGAGATGCAAAAATGTGCAATTTGAAAAATGTCTAAAATTTAATCCAACATTTTGTCGATTTAAGTGGTTAGTTTTATTAAAACTGAATTGCTCGATAAATATTTGGTGAAAATTCCCTGTAGCCGGCACTATGCATAACCTCAATCGTAAATACATCGGAATTCAAAACAACAGTGCAGCCAATATGGAATTAAAAATTATTGCATTTTTTTCGTTCTTTTCTGAGCTCAATTGAAGTCAACATTTTGTAAATTCAGGTCAGATTCTAAAAATTCTGCATTTTGTGAGGGCAGAATTTTTTCAGAAAAGATGGCATATAAAAGCATTTAATAAAAATTAAGTATAAAAGCCTGTCCTACGACAAGTCTTCCTTTTTGGAGCCATTATTTTTTCAAAAAATAATTATAATTTGAGAAATACTGTGTGCGGAGCAACATGCTTGCCTTTTATGTATTAAGATGTGCATACTTTCAGGCTGAACAGTTTGAGAGATATTGGACACGGAGCAGCGTGCTTGCCTTTTATATATTAAGATTGTAAGCAATTCCGTTTCTAAAATATGTAAAAAAATATATTCTTTACCTTTCCTGACGCCCAAGCAACTCTGGGTAACATGCAGCTAGTAATAAATAAAACACGACTTAATAAATAGGGTATTACAATTTAATAAAGCACTAATACAAATAAAAAATCGAATCTGAGTTCGAACGTCTAAGTATTTTAACAATCCAATCTTATATATTTAAAAAAAAATAAAAATAAATACAGAATCTTATTTGCAGGAATGCAAGAATTATAAATGTAAATTATTTAAAAGTTATTTACAATAATTTTTATGGTATTTCCCATTGAATTTATTCGAGATAGATATACATTATTGCCAAGAATCTTAATCAACAATTAAGTTCAGTGCAATTTTTTAATGCTTATTAATTTATTATTCAAATGGGACGTTAATTCCGCATAGATCAATTGAAATTCAGAATTCCATTTGAAATTCTATTTAAAATTTAGGAAACATTAATCGAAATTTAGAATAAATCAATTGAAATTCAGAGATCAATTGAAATTTAGAATGGTAATTGTAATGGTAATGATAATGGATATGGTAATAGTAATGGTTGTAGTACCTAAAAGTAATGGTTATGATCAGGACTCGGATTTTGATGACCTAAAAAAATTGCATAAAATTACCTTAAAAAAATGACATAAATTACATAAAAACTACAGAAAATTACCTAAAAACTGACAAAAAATACCTAAAAATTGCAAACAATTACATAAAAACAAAAATATAGCTTTAAAAATAATACATTACTAAACTTAAAATTTATTTTATATCATTTTTATACATAGCTTTACAGTACCTTGTTATAGCACCTTTTTAAGTTAATAAAATTAAAAAACATCGGTTGTCTGGCAAAATGTTTTTGTAAAAAGAAAAACTTCTTTCTACTTCTGCACTGACGAGGGGAACATATTTAAAGACGATATGTCATCGGATGTAGGTTTCTCTTCTAATATCATAGTATTAAAAATGTTAATCCATAATATTTCAGCAACAGAGCATACATATAGAGGTAATAAAAACTTTCGTATCCTGAATTTTTATCTAACACTTTTTTCATCCTTCCACATACACTTTCGTCAGTTTCACCACTCGCAGAGCTTTTTTTCAACGAGGCCAATAAACAAAACTACTCCTTTTTTGAGAGGTAATATTTTTAATTGAAAGGACTGTTGTTAAAGGAATATGTTAAAAATTTGCATTTTTACATTTTTAGTACGAAAAAAACAAAAAAAAAACTATTAAAATTACACTGAAATGACCTAAAAAACCAAAAAATGCTCCTCAAATAAAAAATATACACACAATAAAATAACTAAAAAATCGCACAAAATTACCAAAAAATGCCCTTAATAGTAAAATTACCTGAAAACTTAAACTGATAAAAACGTTGAAAAATTAAGAAAAAATTACCTAAAACTTTTCATGTTTGGAATTTAGGAAACATAAATAGATGTTCTAATTAACCAGGAAATGTCTGAGAAGCAGCAGAAAAAAGATGACATGTCATCGAAATTCTAGCCCTGGTTATGATAATGATAGTATACAATTTTTATATATTAATAAGTCTTTTATGTATTTCAATAGATATTTTTTAAATTTCAATTGATCTATTCTGAATTTCAGTTGATCTTTTTTAAAATTCAAGGGAATTTTTGCTGGTCAATTTTAGGGGAATAAATGATCGATATTCAGACCAGTGAAGTTTGTGGTCGAAATTAGAATTCGAGTCGGTACATGGCTAACGTTTTTTAAAAGAAAAATTAAGCATATTATTAACATAACAAATAAAGGAGAATCAATTTTCAATAGTTGTTATGAATCGTTTCTACTTATGGAAAACACTGATAAACATAAAACAAGTTATTATGTTTATTAAAAACAATTAACGAATGCAGCTATTTGGTGTCATTATGTCAATGTTAATAATAACGTCTTTGCACGTCTTTGAATTTTTTTCAATTTTCATAGTTTATTTGTTTTTTTATGAAATTTTTTTGTTTTATTTTTATAATAGCTTTTTTAAAAAAAAATGTTCATGTTTAAAAAACTATTTAAAGGAATTTGCTAAGCTTTTTTTACATTAAAATTGAAACCATCGAGTAGATTAAATATTAAAATTAAGCAAAACAAAAAAAAAAAAACAGAGATAAACAGAGAGAAGATTGACAAAGAAAAATAGTTTTACAAATACAAATATCAAGACTTATAAGATTTATTATCACAGCCTTTAAAGGCTTAATTTAGTAAGTTAATGCGTATGATCATTTATCGAACACTTTGACGAAAGATTGAAATATTTGATATTTCTTTAATGCTTTTAAATTAATTCGTTTTCTTTTCTTAAAAGTATTGTCAATATACCCTGTCATGGTTAGCGATTTAACAGGAAATTCTATAAGATTTTTGAATCGCAAAAATATATTACTTTTGATGATTTGATGAGGACAAATTACTCCATGCATTCATCTTCTTTTATACGTTAGATCAAGTTCATACTTAGCAAAGCAGTAGTCATCAGATTCCATTTCCAAAATTTCCTTTTTATTTTCTAGCTCGATTTGAATCCTCTTATAAAAGAGGAGTTACGCTTTTATAAGTTTTACGCTTTTTCATTATTGTTCATTTTTAAACAAAATTTCTTAACGCTTGTATTTAAGATCAAGTTCATACTTAGCAATGCGCTCATTAGATTCAATTTCCAAAAGTTTAATATTATATTCTCTATCGGCTTGAATTCTTTTTAACTGAAGTTCTTCTCTTCTTAATTCTTGTTCGATTTTTAATTTTTCCTCATTAGCTTCCATTTTATCTGGTTTTTCGGTTTGAATCCTTTTCAACTCAAGTTCTTCTCTATTTAATTCTTGTTTCATTTTGAACTCGAGCTCTTTTCTTCTTAATTCTTGTTCTATTTTTAATTTTTTCTTATTAAACTCAAATACTTTGTGAAATTTCTGTTTTTCAAACTTTAAACGAAGACTTTGATTGGTATTTAGCACTTGCTGGCTACGAGTGAACGCTGTAATGATATTCTTCGGCTCAGATTTTTTTCGCCTTTTGGCTGCGTTGATAGCTGTTGTGGAATCTGTTGACGGCTCTGAGGAGTTATTTCGAAAGTCGTTTGAAGGATTTGAAGACTGCGGATGATCGGGTTCTTGTAGAGAACATATTGGCGAAATTTGTGAATGATTGATTGTTTCTTGTAAGCCGTTTAAATCGGCTGAGTTCGGTTGATCAGGTTCTTGAAGTGTTACCTTTGGTGCAATCTGCGGTGAAAGTGGATTGCAATTGAGATACTTCTCGCATTCAATTTTAAAAAGTGGTGACAACTCGTTGGAATCTTCCAAAGTCGTGATTGTATATATATCTGAATATAAGCTAGAATTTATTGAATCGTCCACATCACACACATCACCAACGTCGAAAAGAGCCTGTAATTTATCAAAGTGCGGCCATAGTTGTTTTAACCTTTCTGTAATAAATAAAATAAAATTTTTAAAAATAAATTACATAAACGACTTGACGGTTTCCTTTGGAACAATTATACAACTCTATTCACCGAAGATAATTAGATTTGCAAAATTCTTCCTGTTTATTACCTTTTTCGGTTTCTTTTAAAATTCCAGCTTCTATCGATTGTTTCATCTTTTTGGCTTTACTGAAGGATAGTCTGAGGTTACGTACTTTCCATTTCACCAAACTCCATGGTATATTTAGTTTTGAATGGTCCAAAAATTTTCGATAATATATTTGTGCTGTTGGTTTCTGCAACGTAGAATATGCGAGTTGATCTGTCTTTTCCATGTATTGAAAATAAATACCTCAATATTTCGATTTTCTAATAAATAATCCACAACTGCTGCTATTTCTTTCGCTGTCCATTTTCTACGCATACTTAATCTTCTTTGTTTATTTATTTTGAAAGTATTTCTCATTGAATTAAAATTTTGGTGTTTTCCGCAAATCAACAAATGATTCAAATCAACAATCAGCTGTATCAAAGTGCGGCAAAGTGCCACCTTGTTAAGAATACTAGACAAAAACATGATAAAATAACTCAGGTAGACTTTTTAGGAGTTTCAGACGATACAGCATGCCATCAAACTTGTCTTGATGATAGCATAACAGCAAATTCCGCTTTGCGACTACAAAATCATTCTTTGACAGCTTTATTTTATATAAATTTTTAAACTGTGACGATCATTGACTTTGATAGGTGATAAAATTATAAACCAGAAACCTTGCCAAGTATGAATTTTATAATTAAAAGTACAAAATAATAATTATCTCTTAATTTTTAAAATTTTATAAAAGAAATACACATTCTTCTTCTTCTTAAAAAATACTAAATGACAGAATAGCATGAATTCAAGGTTCTTATTGTAGCTTTTGATTTAAGTTAATAGTTATTTTTAGTATAAATTTGTTGTGTAATAATTTAATAATTGTATTTTCTTAATTTGTTTTTAAGACTGTATGATATTTTCCAATTTGTTGTTATAAAAGAATATTTAACATTAAAAGCCGCATCAGCATATGGACGATTACAGTTGTTGCTGACTGGTCGCACTTCACAACCTTGAAATTATAACTTTAAAAGTCACATCAGCATATGGACACACACAATTACCACTAACTAATTGCGCTACAAGACCTCGCTGTTGAAACGATACTAATAATTATTTCTGCTTTTTAGTTTCTTAAGTCAAAAATAAATTGCAAAATTCGCCCGATATTTTTACGCACAAAATGACCAGTAATTATTGATTTTTATTTCTTAATGCAAAAATAAAAAGTAAAATTTGCCCAATATATTTTTAAATAAAAACAACCGGTAAGTTATCATAATTATTTTTTTGTCAACGACTAAAACAATTATTAAAATAATTTTGCACTATGACAAAAATAGCACTAACAATTATATAAAAATCTAGGCAAAAATACAAAACAAAATTTTACCGAAGTATTTTTGAGCACAAAAGAACTTTTTTAGGAAAAAATAAACAGCAAAGTTTGTTAGATATATTTTGAGGACAAAATAAGAGGTATATTTTTTATTTTTTTTTCATTTTCATTTTCATTTTCATTTTCATTTTCATTTTCATTTTCATTTTCATTTTCATTTTCATTTTCATTTTCATTTTCATTTTCATTTTCATTTTCATTTTCATTTTCATTTTCATTTTCATTTTCATTTTCATTTTCATTTTCATTTTCATTTTCATTTTCATTTTCATTTTCATTTTCATTTTCATTTTCATTTTCATTTTCATTTTCATTTTCATTTTCATTTTCATTTTCATTTTCATTTTCATTTTCATTTTCATTTTCATTTTCATTTTCATTTTCATTTTCATTTTCATTTTCATTTTCATTTTCATTTTCATTTTCATTTTCATTTTCATTTTCATTTTCATTTTCATTTTCATTTTCATTTTCATTTTCATTTTCATTTTCATTTTTATTTTTATTTTTATTTTTATTTTTATTTTTATTTTTATTTTTATTTTTATTTTTATTTTTATTTTTATTTTTATTTTTATTTTTATTTTTATTTTTATTTTTATTTTTATTTTTATTTTTATTTTTATTTTTATTTTTATTTTTATTTTTATTTTTATTTTTATTTTTATTTTTATTTTTATTTTTATTTTTATTTTTATTTTTATTTTTATTTTTATTTTTATTTTTATTGTTATTTTTATTTTTATTTTTATTGTTATTTTTATTTTTATTTTTATTTTTATTTTTATTTTTATTTTTATTTTTATTTTTATTTTTATTTTTATTTTTATTTTTATTTTTATTTTTATTTTTATTTTTATTTTTATTTTTATTTTTATTTTTATTTTTATTTTTATTTTTATTTTTATTTTTATTTTTATTTTTATTTTTATTTTTATTTTTATTTTTATTTTTATTTTTATTTTTATTTTTATTTTTATTTTTATTTTTATTTTTATTTTTATTTTTATTTTTATTTTTATTTTTATTTTTATTTTTATTTTTATTTTTATTTTTATTTTTATTTTTATTTTTATTTTTATTTTTATTTTTATTTTTATTTTTATTTTTATTTTTATTTTTATTTTTATTTTTATTTTTATTTTTATTTTTATTTTTATTTTTATTTTTATTTTTATTTTTATTTTTATTTTTATTTTTATTTTTATTTTTATTTTTATTTTTATTTTTATTTTTATTTTTATTTTTATTTTTATTTTTATTTTTATTTTTATTTTTATTTTTATTTTTATTTTTATTTTTATTTTTATTTTTATTTTTATTTTTATTTTTATTTTTATTTTTATTTTTATTTTTATTTTTATTTTTATTTTTATTTTTATTTTTATTTTTATTTTTATTTTTATTTTTATTTTTATTTTTATTTTTATTTTTATTTTTATTTTTATTTTTATTTTTATTTTTATTTTATTTTTATTTTTATTTTTATTTTTATTTTTATTATTTTTATTTTTATTTTTATTTTTATTTTTATTTTTATTTTTATTTTTATTTTTATTTTTATTTTTATTTTTATTTTTATTTTTATTTTTATTTTTATTTTTATTTTTATTTTTATTTTTATTTTTATTTTTATTTTTATTTTTATTTTTATTTTTATTTTTATTTTTATTTTTATTTTTATTTTTATTTTTATTTTTATTTTTATTTTTATTTTTATTTTTATTTTTATTTTTATTTTTATTTTTATTTTTATTTTTATTTTTATTTTTATTTTTATTTTTATTTTTATTTTTATTTTTATTTTTATTTTTATTTTTATTTTTATTTTTATTTTTATTTTTATTTTTATTTTTATTTTTATTTTTATTTTTATTTTTATTTTTATTTTTATTTTTATTTTTATTTTTATTTTTATTTTTATTTTTATTTTTATTTTTATTTTTATTTTTATTTTTATTTTTATTTTTATTTTTATTTTTATTTTTTTTTATTTTATTTATTATTATTTTAAAAAAATTTATTTTTGTTAAAATAAAATTTAACAGTTATTTTGTTCTCAAAACTGTATCGAGCAAATTTAGCTTTTATTTTTGCCTTAAAAAATAAAAATCAAAATTGACCAGCTATTTTGTGGTATTTTATTTTTATTTTTGGCATAAAAAAGGAAAAAGCAGACTCATTGTCATATGTATAATGTTGAAAATTTTAAAAATCAATTAGAAATTATTACTCTTCAATGTGAAATGATTTAAATGGTGCCTTCAGAATGGCAATGCGACCATTTTTTCACAATGCTTTTTTGGTTTAAAAATCGAAAAATAACTATTATTTACAGCAGTGATGATTTTTTTCGAAATTGTACCAAAACGAAATAAAAATAGTACTTTTTGGTATCAAATTGTATTTTTTTCTTACATTTTGAATAATGAAACCTTTTGGATATACTTAATTATTTATTGAAAATAAAAAGAAATAACAAAAATGTACAAACAATTCAACATTGTTAAATAAATATAATACTGAAGATTCAGTTTTAGAGAAGAAAATATTTCTCTTCTACTACAAGAATTATTTCAAAATGCATGGCATTTTTTATTATTTTGTTAAGCAACATCACCTATCAACTTTCAACAAATCTTTTAGTTAAAGAAGAAACTGAATCAACAAGCAGACGATTTCTGCACCTTCTTTTGATTAAATTTTTAATCGAAAATATTTTTTCAACATGTTAACATGCTGAAGAATGTTTAATTGATAAAACTCCCTGTGAAATTCTGTGAATTTACAAAATTTACATGCAGAAAAAAGCTTTGACTTTTTTAAAAAATGTAAAGAAAGATCAAGTCGATATGATGAAGATCAACTTTATGAAAATGTACTAAAAATGTCTTCGTGGTACTTTCGTACTTTTTTTAATAAAATTGCACTGAAAATGTACAATTATACTTTAAATCCCACCTTGATTTGCAGTCTCTTATTTATATCACATTTCATCGAAATGATGACCGTGAATTTCATCGAAATGATGACCGTGAATAAAACCAACGAGTATATATTATAATATATACTCGGTGTTCTTGTCGACTGATTTTTTGCTTCAAACGATATATTACAAATTGTGTGCTGCCAAATCTGACGATACAATCGATGATAGTCGATTGAAGTAAAGTATGTGCTGGCAACTGTCGGTTTTATCGAAAAAACGATTGTATCAAGTTAGGTGGATAAAATAGCACCCCTGTTTTGGATAAAATGTACGTCCATTCGACATTTGTCCATCGCAGAATGTCCATCTCGAATTCAAAACGGATCCGCCGGTCTCATCAGCCGCCGGTCTTGTAAATCATACGTGTTACGAATATAATAAATATAAATATTTAAAAATATAATGCAAGTAAATTATAATAAAAAAATAAAATTATTTTTGACTTTTTACCTCAAGTGTATTTGTTATAATGAAATTTCCGTACCTCAAAGAGTTAAAACAAACCTCATTAAAGTTGGCTTCACCTAAACCTTACATAGGGCGGTGTTATACACCATAGGGCCTGTATGGTGTTATACCAAGGGTCAAGGAGATACCCACAGTAGGCTGAAAAATTTTGGAAAACAGTCATTTATCTACCCGTATAATATGAAAGTATAGCTTGTCTCAAATTAAGTGGCAAATTTTGTTATTATTTTCAGTGCGTGTTAACAGTTTGTTACGTGTCGTCTCGACTCGCAATAATTCATTGCTTTACATCTGTCATGGCTAGCAATATTGCTTTCCATGTATTGCCAAGATGGAGTTGGCAATGAGATGTATTTTTTCTTGTTTGACAGCCATTTTGCATTTTTCTTTAAAATGCTAAGTGTGCATTTCTTAAAAATGAAGTGACGCGCAGAAGAAATTTGTAAAATAATTAGTTTACATAATAATGTTATATGATGAATTAATAACATGAGAAAACCCACCCTTGTAATCTTGCCATTGCTTGCAATGGAATTTGACAGATGGTAAGCAATGGATTATTGTCTGTCGAGACGCCAAGTAATATACGTATTTATTTGAAAACTGATATAATATTCAGTGCGTTTGAAGAGTTTCAAAGGTGTTTTTTAATTTGTCAACTGATTTTAGACAGTCTTTATTGCCTAATAGCCAAACATATTTTAAAATTATTGCTGTTATGTTGCTGCTCCAAAAAATTCCTTTGGTACGAATGTTTCCACACAAACAAAGCTGTAAGTCAGCAGAGCAACTGCCCCTTAAATCTGTAAATTTATATTTAACCGATGGATTTTTTTTTGTGATCAGTTTTTAATGTGTAGTTTAACGTTTTTCTTTGAAACTAGAGATGGAAAAGTCTAAAGCAATTCAGTATTTTTTAAATTTATAAATTTTAAATTTTTAAACGAAAAGTTAAAATCTTAGATATTTACATGGAGTAGATAACACTGTAGGGACGTCAAAAAGACACATGAAAATGCTGAGACACGTGAAATAATTTTTTGGTCGTAAAATTTTGGTCGTGGCATACTAAGTTTTTCCCAATCAGATCAAAATCTCGAAATATGTGCAATTGAAATTTAGTCACTTTTACAACCATTTTTAGCAATATTTTCTTTATTTTTTGAGACCAAAAATTTTGACTACCTCCGATTTTGCTTAAACTTTCGAAATTTTATCTACTTATGAAATAAAAACATTGACTTGAATAAATAAATTTTAAGATATTTTTAAAAGCTTTAACGTTCAACATTCAAATTTAGTCAAAATGGAAGAAAAGCAAAATTACTTAACTTTTGAAAAATCATAGATTCATCAAGACTAACTCGATTTTCACTTTGGAAGTATTTTTGGAAAGACAATAAAAAGTAATTGTTAAGAAAATGTAAATTTTGTTTTTAAATGAAGGTCATATAAAGGTCAAATATTAAAAATCTGAATATTTCCAGTTTTTGATCAGATTTGGAAAAACTGCGTATTCCACTTAATTCTACGAATTCAAGTAAAGTTTACTTTTCTCAGCGTTTATTTGTGTCTTTTCATTAGTTGAAAATTTACCCACAGTGCAATATGAACATTTTTTATTAAAAAATAAAAATAGCCTATTTTAATACCGTCTGCATTGGAGGTTTGAGTATCAGTAGTAACGGAATAAATCTGGAAATTGACAATATCGAACTGCTTCAAAATATTTTATACTTCCGTTTTTTGGACACTGTATCGGATCGCACAAAAAAGTTACAAATTTAAAATACCTAAAACATAATAGGCAAAGTGTTAACCCGCCCGGCTATTGGTAATGGTACGTGAATCGTAGCAGACTGCTATCGATTTTAAGCTACAGCCAGAGTAACATTTAATGTTGACGAGAGCTGCCATATGGTTAGCAGCAAGCGCTAGCTCTGTAAGTTGGAGTAGTGTACTTGGTAATTCGTAGTTTGTGTTTTTGCACCTTAATTCTCGTTTTATTATTTTATTTTAATTTTTTGTATTATTTGTTTGAGTTTTTCTTAGCTTGAGTTTTTGTACATTTTTATTGATTTTATTTACAGTAAATTTTTAATCGAGTTTAGCATTTTAAAATGAGTTTAGCATGAATTCAATTTGATTTTAGCTTTATTTGATCTCATGGCTTGCGTTTGTTTAATATACATGAATTGAAAATATTTTCCCCATTTAGCTCGATTATATATAAAAACATCAGGTAATAAGACAACATTCATTAAATTTGAACTATTTTAATTGAATCGTAAAATGCATGAATGAAAGATATGGTTAAAAAAATTTATAAGGTCGTGCTCCCCCTAATTTTCGTCCTGCCAACGCCCTTGCACACAAAGGAATCATGAGCAGCACCACCAAATTTGGAACAAACAGCTAAAATTTGGTTATCACAATCACACGTTTGTAGAAAAGAATACACGGAGATAATTATTTTGCTTGAATCAGGCAAATGTTTTCGTTTAATATATTATAATATATATATTTTGTGCAGAATAAAAAATTATTTATAAGAAAAGCAAAACAACTAATGGCGTTTTCGTTTCTCGAAAAAATGTTGCATTTTTGTGCCCTTTTTGGAAATTCTGCATTGCTGAGAAGAAAGTACTGACCTCTAAAATTGAATAGTGTTCGTTTCGCGAAAATTTTGACCTTAAAAATAGAAAATATTCAGAATTAAAGTTTTTTCCTAAATGACCTCTATGTTTATTATGTTGACTTTATATGATTTAAATACAAATTCTAAATGTTTGATAGTTTAAATCATACTTGATTTTAAATACAAATTCTAGTTGTTTGACAGTTTAAAATCGTTTATCGAGCTTAAGGTCAAAGTTAGAAACAATTAATTGTTCTAACGAATTTTTCTAAAGAAACAACAACAACAACAAAGTTTTTTCAATATGAAAGGAAAAAAACCACTAGCAAATTGATTTTATTGTACAATTTCTGCGTGCTAAACGCGTCATCAGAAATCTTTGTGATTGCCCGTGCAAGCGCGTAGACGCACTGCACCATCGGGGCGATGAGATTTTGAAGCTTCAATTTCTCATTTCTTTAGTTGTTTCTTTAGAAAAATTCGTTAGAACAATTAATTGTTTCTAACTTTGACCTTAAGCTCGATAAACGATTTTAAACTGTCAAACAACTAGAATTTGTATTTAAAATCAAGTATGATTTAAACTATCAAACATTTAGAATTTGTATTTAAATCATATAAAGTCAACATAATAAACATAGAGGTCATTTAGGAAAAAACTTTAATCAAATGGTAGAGCTCGACCAAACGGAAACAGCTGAAAAACAAAATCAGCAAAAATTCTAAAAACAACTTCAGTAAACATGCTTTGTTAGTGCAGAATTCCAGCAGGCTGTTGGACTACATATAATATAGGCATAGAAACTAAAGTAAAACAGAAATACAACAACAAATGTGGCATTATGAAATTAAGGGAAAAAATGAGAAATTGAAGCTTCAAAATCTCATCGCCCCGATGGTGCAGTGCGTCTACGCGCTTGCACGGGCAATCACAAAGATTTCTGATGACGCGTTTAGCACGCAGAAATTGTACAATAAAATCAATTTGCTAGTGGTTTTTTTCCTTTCATATTGAAAAAACTTTGTTGTTGTTGTTGTTTCTTTAGAAAAATTCGTTAGAACAATTAATTGTTTCTAACTTTGACCTTAAGCTCGATAAACGATTTTAAACTGTCAAACAACTAGAATTTGTATTTAAAATCAAGTATGATTTAAACTATCAAACATTTAGAATTTGTATTTAAATCATATAAAGTCAACATAATAAACATAGAGGTCATTTAGGAAAAAACTTTAATCAAATGGTAGAGCTCGACCAAACGGAAACAGCTGAAAAACAAAATCAGCAAAAATTCTAAAAACAACTTCAGTAAACATGCTTTGTTAGTGCAGAATTCCAGCAGGCTGTTGGACTACATATAATATAGGCATAGAAACTAAAGTAAAACAGAAATACAACAACAAATGTGGCATTATGAAATTAAGGGAAAAAATGAGAAATTGAAGCTTCAAAATCTCATCGCCCCGATGGTGCAGTGCGTCTACGCGCTTGCACGGGCAATCACAAAGATTTCTGATGACGCGTTTAGCACGCAGAAATTGTACAATAAAATCAATTTGCTAGTGGTTTTTTTCCTTTCATATTGAAAAAACTTTGTTGTTGTTGTTGTTTCTTTAGAAAAATTCGTTAGAACAATTAATTGTTTCTAACTTTGACCTTAAGCTCGATAAACGATTTTAAACTGTCAAACAACTAGAATTTGTATTTAAAATCAAGTATGATTTAAACTATCAAACATTTAGAATTTGTATTTAAATCATATAAAGTCAACAATATTCAGAATTCTCAAAGAGAGCAGAAAGACGGCAGAAAAATACAACATTTTTCGAGAAACGAAAACGCCATAAGTTAAAAATGCTTGAAAAGACAACATTTCGTACAAGGGCAAATCATTTCATAAAAAAAAAATACCATAAAAAATAAAATAAATCATATATAATATATACCAAATGAAAGATAAATTTTTAAGTTTCAATAATTTGTTTTCCATAATACATAGTAGTAACGGTAGTTTTTGAGAAAATAACGGTTTTATGCAAGCAAATATTTTACTTTTACATACAAATAGCTATAAAATATGAAATACTTAACGAATTTTATTTATTTAAAACTTATGTTAAAGCTTTATATATTACCTTTTAAATAATATCTTAAATATCAATATAGGTAATACAATAAGAAAAATATAACTAGTTTTCTTGAAAGATACTAATTAAAAAAAATTCTTAAAAAATCGAAAACTTGAAAACAAATTGATGAATCAAGTTTTCCTTTGGTCAATCTTCTTTTTATTGAAAGTGCTTCACTAATCCATTTTCAAATCGCGGTGCTTCTAAAATCGTAGTCTCCTTAGAAAGTAGACCAAGGTAAATATGGTTAAAATAATAACAACTTTTCGTACAAGGATCAAACAAATCATTATTATTATATACCAAATAAAAGATAAATTTGTAAGCTTTGATTTTTTTACTTTCCATAATTCAAAATAATAACTTTAGTTTTTAAGAAAACAGTTTAATATAAACAAAAATTTTACTTTTACGCTCAAATAGCTATAAAATGTGATTTGATTAATTAAACATTTCTGTGAAAACTTATTACGTTCTCTTTAAAATAATACTTTAACCATCTCAATCGGAAATATCTTAAGGAAAATACAGCAAGTTTTCTAACCCTAGGTCTACACGAGACAAATTGTTATGACAGTTTCAATACACTCACACATTTTTTACTAACACATTCATATATTCTCGATTGTCAGCTCAATTGTCTCAACAATCAGGCAAACAATTAAACTAACAACGATTTGACGTAGGCTGACATTTTTTGACATTTTCTTCCGAAAGTGAAGAACAAGAACAGAGAAAAATTTAAAAACCAAGGGAAACGTCAAATAATACAACAATTGTTTTGCAATTGTTAAGCCCACCTACGTCACCATAGACAATTTGCTTGAAGTTGACAAAAATTTGGCAACTAATATGGATATAAACAATTGTTATAACAATTGTTATGTGTAGACGCAGCGTAAGACAATCACCAAAGAAAAATAGTATTTTCAAATATCGATAGCTCGAAAACAAATCGATAAATGGTTTTTTCCTTCGGCCATTCCTATTTTTATTTAAAGTAGTTTACGAATCCATGGTCAAATCACGACGCCCAAGAAATCGTAATCTCCCTTTTTATGAAAATGCCAAATTTCAGCTCACACATTAATGAGTGAAATTTTTTAGATATGGCACAGAGGCTATACCATGGCAGAATTAGAGAAGGTATATGCATTTCGGAGAGGGAGATTGCCGCAACTGTCAAAATGAAGTTAACAGCTCATACAAAATCTGAAAACGATGAGAATGCTATAAGAAAGCGAAAATAGGCAAGAATAGGGGCCCTCAAACGATACTACATGTCCATCCGACCTGTCAAGTCATCACACATGTAGTATCGTTCGTGTGCAAGAAATCAAGGCGGATGGACATGTCCGATGGAAGTTGAAAAATTTTGACTTTTTGCTAAGTACGTCCGACATGTAGTTCAGTTTGCGTGCGCGGCCATCCAACTTAGTACATTTTGCCATTTGTTGAAAATTTTCAGAGAGAGCACATCTCGCGGCAAAACTGCCGAACGTAAGAAATTTTATTTTTTGACGCGAATTTTTTTATCTTTACCTTAAATTGTGATGGTTTAGAATATTTAAAGCAAAAAACATAAAAATAAATGTTCAAAACAATTAATATTAATATTTTTAATAGATGTTAACTCTTCGGCAGCTAAGAAATAATGAAGTCTATCCAAAGTCTATTTGTCCTGTGCGATGTGTGTGAGGGCAACGAAAAAAGTCTCGTTACTTTATCGAACTTCATGTATGTCCGTCATGTAGTATCGTTTGAGGGCCCCTAATAGCAAAATGCTTGAGTTTGACAATTCTGGCTATGAGAAAAAGAGAGCAGCCTGAAATGCATATACCTTTATTAGTTCTCCTATGGGCTATACCAAACAGAGGTCTCAGTTCGACTTCGAACTCAAGTTTCGTTGTACAAGCGTCAGGAGAATAGAAGAAAAATTATTATGCTTTGCCTCAGAGTTCGTTTTGACGCTGCCTATACTTTCTATAGGTGCGCATGAAACAACTGTTGAGGCAAAAGCATAACTACACTGTGCAACAATTTAGAATTTTTTTATGTAGCGAAGATACCGCTGCTTGTTTCTAGTAAAGGAGCACTCCCAGAACAAGACCTTATACTCCATTTTGTTGTAGAGGGTCTAACTTGATTTTAAGGTATACATTTGCCCAATAGAAATGGCCGCACAATTCGCAGAATGAATTGACCAATTAAAAAAAGTATAGCAGTGAGGGGACTGCCGACCGAAGCGAAAACCTATACATAAAATATTAGTATTCCCTGGAAGACGTTGTCCTGCCACGACCGCCTTACTGCTATATAAGAATTTTCATGCTAATATAGGGTTTCAGACTATCCTACATGTAGGATGGATTTGACAGGTCGGATGGACATGTAGGAATGTGCGAAAGCTCATACTGCAGCTCATACTACATGTAGGATGAAAATCAAAAAGTTCTAAAAGTTCCGCCATAATCTTGTTCTTCTCTGTGCGTCCTTGTTTGTAGATTTCCTTGGTAATTGTTGTCGGCGCACTTAGCTGAAATTTTTTGTAGATGTTGTGAATTCTAATTGTGTAGCTAGCTACAGTCAGCATATGAAATTAGAATTATTTTTGTTAAGAGCTTATAGCAATTTATTAAATTTTTTATGTATTACTGAAACTATTTCTTTTAAGCAAAAGTATTACCATATCAAAAATACATATAATTTAAGTAATTTATTTAAATTATTTCATTATTGAATTAATATAAAAAATTAAAGCTTATTTATATCTATTTATATCATGACACTAACACAGTATACATGTTCACCATTTCTATATTGCGTTGTGTATTAAAAATATAATATTATAAAATTAAGAAATATCTATAGCATATAAATTTTATATAATTCATATAAGAAATTGATGCTAAACAGTTTAAAAAATAGAATGCATAGGATAAGCAGACTTTAGTTATCCAATTACTATTGAAAATATTAATTATTTTGCAGGTTTATTACGTAATTGTTATTATATAAATATACATAAATACTCTTTAAATTTCCTCAATGAGCTAAATTGTTCATATATATGAACAATATATATGCATATATGTATATATATGTATGTATATATGTATATATATGTATGTATATATATGTGTGTATGTATTTTCGATACGGTAACACTTTTACTAAAAACAAATATATTTATTAATATTATTAATACTCTTTAATTCATATGTATAAACTGTTTTCTAAATTAGTTCGATGTCATATGCTGACTGTAGCTACAAATAAACATCTACAAAAAATTAAAGCTTACTGTACAACAATAACTACTTAGCAAATTAACAACAACAACGCAAAGAGAATGACAAGATCCCAACGGTTGCGCAGCTTTAGAGGGGATGAACCGAATTGGTGGCGTAAAATATACAGTACTTTGCATGCTATATTTTCTGTTTGCCTGCTAGCAAGATCTCAAGTGGAGGGAGGCATTAAAAGAGACTTCAGAGCTAACTGCTGAAATAAAATTAAAGTTAAATTTTTCATATTTGTATTTTGTTTGACTGTCGTGAAGTCTCTTTTAATGCCTCCACTTTAGATCTTGCTAGCAGGCAAACAGAAAAAATAGCAAGCAAAGTGCTATTTATTTTTCGCCGCCAATTCGGTTCATCCCTTCTAACGCTGCGCAATCGCTGTGATAATGTAATAAATTTATATTTACAGTTGTAATTGAATTGCTACAGTCTGCTTATCATAAGCGTTCTATTTCTTACCGCCTAATGTTGTAAATCGAAAACGCAAACAAACGACAAGTAAGGCACGAGAAGCAACACCTTTTTTATACAAAATTCTATTGCTTCTCGTGTCTTGCTTGTCGTTGGTTTGCGTTTTCAGTTCACAACACTAGGCGGTTAAACTGTCTACGTACATTTATTATATTAAATTATATATAATTTATATACTATATCTATTTCTTATATATTCTTATTTAAATACACAACACAAACTATATATAGCGTGCATGTATATTGTGTTATTATATAAAAAGATTTAAAAAAGATTTAAATTTTTAAATTAATTCAATAATGAAATAATTGATTTATATGAATTATATGTATATATTTTTGATATGGTAGTACATTTTGTTAAAAGAAATAGTTTCAGCCATTTATACAAAATTTCAAAAATTGATTCAAACTCTTATCTAAAATAAATCAGATGTCATATGCCGACTGTAGTTAAAAAAGTAAAAAAAAATTTCAGCTAACTGTACAACAACAATTACATTTCAAATCTACATCAACAACGCACTGAGAATGGAAAAGTTCACCGCGGTTGCGCAACGTATGATGAAGACGAGAGTTCCTCGGAAAAATACGATGACGCAAATCAAAGATTTACCCTCTACCAAAATCGTTCAACTCGCCTAAAGAAGTTTTCGCTTCAAAAAATGGAGACCCTCTACGACAAAACGGATTATGAATTCGTGTTCTGGGAATGCTCCTCTGCTAGAAAAATCCGTTACATTTTGGCTGTTGCACTGTGTTATTTTTGTTTTGTTTTTCTATATCTATAATGCCGTGGTTATGCTAGCCAAACATGTTCGGTGTTCATTTTTGTTAATTTGTTCTCTTCGCTGAAATGTTTGTTTGGTGGTTATGCTATGATTGGTGGCACAGTTGCATTATTTGTAATAGTATGTCAAAACACAAAAAAGCACAACCCTAATTTGCATTTTTGTACTTAAAATTAACGAATTAAAATATACGAACTGATATTACTTACTCTGAATTTTTATTATAATATCTTAAACAAAATGGTTTGCATATATCTGACATGCTAGCTAGCTGTTTATGTTAAGGTTACTTGAAGACACAATCAACTTCACTTTTTAATACTTTTACCTACTTTTTTGATGCTATTATACAAAATGACTACAGCAAACACTGGAAAGTTCGGCATGTTTGGCATTTCAATCAGCAATCAAAATGTTCGGTCCGAGAGCGAGAAAATGAATATGAGAAAAAGTTCATTTCTTCATTTTATACGTGAAACAATAACAACAAAAAATGTTCGGCAATCATGTTTGGCTAGCATAACCACGGCATAATAGACCTCTGTATAATATAGCATCTGTGGTTATGGAAGTTTTTATACCAAACTTGTTGATTTTTATTAAATATACGAAGTTTCTAGTATCGTATTAGAAAATAAGTTGATAAAGAAAAGTTAAACAACTTTATGATTGTCAACTTTCGAATTAAAAAAAAGAAAAAACCGCCCTTCTCAATTTTTTTATATTGTGTTGCTGCAAGTATGTATTTAAAAAAAAAAACAAAAAACTAGCTGCCTATTTAAAAGATATTGAAATTTTTCAGTGAGCATCTAATTGAAAATTCGCGATCTCTATGGCTATTAGCTTCAAGTAAAAAACAACAAACGAAGCAAAATTAAGGTACACTAAAAAATATGCATGGAAAACCTTTTGCTAAAAAAATTAAGCTTTGAAGATATTAACACGATGCATTTTTTTACTTTTTAAGCTGGATGCATACTGGTGTGACAACTGCAATATTTGAAAAAAAAAATACTCGTAACGGCTGGATTCCAATATGGAAATATCTGAAGCAGATCTCTTTTAAGTATGATTATTTTTTTTTATTTGTTTTGTATTAATTTTAAATTATAAACCATAGGAGCCAAGCACATGCACTAGAGCAGGCAGACCACAATTAATTTACGAGAAATGATCAGCAAGGTCAAAGAGGTCAAAGAGTTGAAGAGTTAGTTGCTGCTACTTCGCCCGAGGCACTGAAAAAGGCTGCTGAACGAACTTACGAAAAACAAAGTTTTATCAATATCTAGAGAGAACGCATTGGCCTTATATATTGATATGGGTCTGTCCTATCGCTAATACAATATGATGGGGTCAATCGTAAATTCAGTTCATAAAGGTTGTTTTCCATCTTATTATGCAATAAAAAACCTAAAAAACAGCTTGATACCAAATGATGTAGTTAGCACTGAAAGATCTGACGAAATCGCTTTGCAAAGTTTTTTGAATTCAACTGCGAAGAGCTTATTGAAATTAGAAGTTTAACGACAGAAAATAATGTTTTATTAGAGTGCAAGTGGGGATTCGATGGCAGTTCTGTGGCAGCATGTTGTAACTTCGAAATTGTCGAAATTATCGATAGTCTGCCTGTATGTTGTAACACTTTCGACAGGCGATATTTGCGATCAAATATCACTTTGATTTGGTGGCAATGATCGAGAAGCGAAGTATATATAAATGCAAATATTTATTCATTAAAGCATTGTTTTTTCATTTATTTAACATAGAAGTGTTAAATAATGATTTTAAGTCAGTGAAATAATAAAAGTATTGGCTTTAATAAAAGTATATATGTATATGGTTACCTTAAAACTGTTCAAATTAAGTTCTCTGTATTTTTGCCAAACAATGTTATATGTTGATAATAATTAATTTGTCATTTTTAGTTTAAATGAAATATTTATATTAATTAAAAATTATAAAAAATATTGATTTACGTTATTTAACAAGCCAAGTATCAGAGAAAAAAGCTTGAGTGAAGCTGTTTAATATGAAGCTGTCGAACATAACTTCGAAACTAACCAAATCGCCTGTCGAACGAAAATGTTACAACATACTGCCAGTGGCAATTATAGGGTAACTTCACTGTCGAAGCGAACATCGAAGCGAAGTTTTCGATCTGGCAGTATGTTGCAATATTTTCGTTCGACAGACGATTTTGTTTGTTTCGAAGTTATGATCGAACATTTAACAGCTGCACGCAAGCTTTTTTCTGATACTTGGCATGCTAAATAACGAGAATCAATTTTTTAAAAATTCTTTTATTAATTTAATTCAAAATGTCATTTAAACTAAAAACTTTAAATTAGTTCTTTTCAACAAATAACGTTGTTTGGAAAACAATAAAGTCAACTTAATTTGACCAAACAGTTCTAAGGTAATCACATACATATACATATACTTTTATTAAAACCACTACTTTTATCATTTCACTAACTTAAAATCCTTAAAATCATTGTTTAACACTTGTTAAATAAATTATATAAATAATATAAATAAATAACATATAATAAATAAAACCATGCTTAAATGGATGAATATTTCCATTTTTTATTTACTTCGCTTCTCGATCACTGCCACTAAAATAAAGTGATATTTTATCGCAAATATCGCCTGTCGAAAGTGTTACAACATACCGACTTTCGATAATTTCGACAACATCGAAACTTTCGAAGTTACAACATGTTGCCACAGATCGATGTTCGCTTCGATGTTCGCTTCGACTGTGAAGTTACAACATGTCGCCACTGGGCATAGCATATACAAACAAAAAAGTGAAGCTCAGTAGCGTAACTATATTTTATGCGCCCGCCCGCAGTTTTCTGCCCTGCTATTTATTTTTAGAGTAAAACTATGTTAGGTTACTAGAAGCGTAGGAGAGAACAAGAGGACTCTTAACAAAAAAAAAAAAAGAGAACAAGAAGAGACTTTTTTAATTCAATAGTCATCATTAGAGAGTATAAAAAAATGCATGACAAACAATGGATTTATGCGCATTAAAAAGCACGAAAAATCGAAAATATGCTCGATGAATTTAAAAATATGCTCGATAAAAATACTTTAAGAGAAAAATTAAACAAAATTGTACATATTTTTGAACGGAATATATATTTCCAATCTTATAAATGTTATGAATAGTATTTGCTTTAAGCGTTTTAATATGTTGTAATATGTAATTTCTTACGTATACCTATATATAGTAAAAAAAAACCCTTTTTTAAATAAACGTAAAAACTTAAAAATAATATTAACTTGTACTGAGCAACTTCGTTTTAAGTCTTTTTGTTACTATTGAATTAACTTAAAAAAACAGTATAAAATGCAGTTAAACATTTTTCAAATTTTAGAAAGGTAATAAACTACCAAGTGTTGTTTTAAATTCTCCATTGAAAAATTTCTCCGTTTTTCAGTTAAAAACGATAAATATGCAGAAAATCTACGTTCAAAATCGCAAGATGTTGCCGGGCAATATCTTAGGTTTGATAATTCTTCGGGCGAAAGTTTGCTCGCATACTTACTAAAAACTCGTTTGTTTTTAAACAAAATTTTTTGAAGGCTTTATGACCTTAAATCCTTCATTACGATGCAATATGCAAATGCATATTTTTATCCTCTCTAGTCATCATTTATTACAGGAGTTATATATTATAAATAAATTTATATATTATTTTAAAATTCTATTAAAAAATTCATTCTGTTAAAAAAAAGCAATAACGTAAAAAACATTTTTTTTTTAATATCAAATATAATACAATTTAAAATAAATATTATAAGATTTGATCACAAATTAGGTGAAAAGAAAACATATATCAATTATTTAAAAATTTTAAACTAACTTAAAGTTTGAAAAAATGAGATCAATAATTTTCTTATTGGTGAAATGATAATTTTAAGATGTTAAGTTAAAGGTACTATTACAGTGTGTAGCTATAAAAAACACCTTTAACTTTAATGATTTTTATGACATTTTTAACTTTAATGATTCAAATTTTTTACATGATGAAGAATAATTTATGAGGAAATAAAAAATTTTTTTGTCTTTATAGTTGTTGTTAATTTCCTACAGGGCGTTGAAGTTAGCGTGTTTAAAGAATTGTTGCACATAACAACATTGGTTTCTCGTCTTCAGCATTTACAAGCGTCTGAAAGTAAAAAATCAAAGTGCATTCCTGAGTTAAGGGTTGTAGTTGAGCACTCAACCTCCACAAATAAAAATAAAAAATGGCATGCGTTGAAAAAAAAACGTACAAAAAACTCTCTTTTTTGCCGAAATTTTCATACAAAAAAGAAAAGTTTTATGGCTTTTTATAGGTCTAGTGCTTAACAGAGTCTATAAAAATTTCATTGAAATCGATCAAGTAGAATTCCAGATATCTTAGAAGCCAATTCGAAAAACCTTGTTTAGAGAAAAACTCGATTAAAGATTTAAAGGTTCTTGAATATTACGCGACATGCGAATATAATATATGTTATAACTTTTTTCTATTTGATATTTATTTCTAAAATTTTGTATACGTATTCTTAAGATCTTACAGAACCATATTCTATCGAAAAACTAAAATGGATTTTAAATTTTTTACACACTGTAATAGTACCATAAACGTTTTGTATTTGACGTTACCTGTTAACTAAAGAATTTAACTAACGTCACAAAATATGACCAACTGAATGATTAAAATAACATCAGCAGCTGACTTGCTGAAAATATGAAAGCTAACGGGTAAATAGACTTCGACCATAATGAAGTGTTGCCAAACAAAGGTGACTTTTGCTCAAAAAATCGGCTTTTTTCACGTCGGTTATTGCACCCTGAGAAATCGTCTGTACATGACTTATATTTTATTTAAGCACATATTATTAAATTATCTGTCATTTATTGTTGTTAATTTTAAACAATAATAATTTTCAAAGGAAATTATTATTTTGGTATATCTTAATTTTTTTGGAAACAAACGTCGCACAGTCAAATGTCCCCATTCTTGGCCAAAAAAAGAAGGAGTGATCGTAGAGCTATGAGAATTAGCACGAATATCTTTCTTGGCAAAATTAAGTAATGTTGAAAAAGTTATACAAATCCGCCCTCTGCCACATCCACCTCCCATATAAACGAAACCCATTTTTGCCTGAAACTTCATTAAGGCCCTTATTATGAGTTGCTTTCGACGTTCGATCTTCGCTGGTTATCGAACAACGAGTATCGAAAGTTAAATTCTTATTATGAGCAGTGCAACCCTATCGAAATGTTCGTTGCTCATCGCAATTTCAGTCGAATAGGATTTTGCTTTCGATGCGATGCGTGCTTAGCAATAATTGTTAAAAATTTAAGTATTTTGTGATTGTGTTTTCCTTTTTAAAGACTAAAAACTAATATTGAACTGTTTTTGTAATTTGTATGCAGGTCTAAGGTGGTGAGCAACAAATCACAATTAGAAAAACTGGTCTTATTGATGGAGGCAAACTTTGACTGCAAAGGATATTTGTTCCAAAGTTCAGGCGACAAAGACATGGGAAGAAGTCACGCTGGAATTAAATTGCTTAGGACCACCAGTTAGAACAGCAAAGTGGATTAAGATAAGCTAAAGAAAGCGTTGCTCAACCCTTTTCTACTTCTAGCCAGTTCCGTCAAGCTTTCATCCTCTTCTGACGAAGCGTCGAATCTTATGGAAATTATTTTCGTCATAGTTATAACTTTTTCGTCTTATTTTTTGCAATCAACTTTCAAACCAATCGTATTTAGTTGAAATAAAACAACAATCACCTGATAGAAATATACTACCGTGAAGAAACAAAATGAAGGAAATTCACAATAGCGCTACTCTTTATCGAAAGCACGTTATAATAATACCAAATGCAAATTTGTTCGATCAGGCCATTCGACTACAGTCGAAGATCGAACGCAGCTCATAATAAGGGCAGCGCAGCTCATAATCTTTCAAAACAGCGAAATTTGCTACATCAATTTCTTTTGTGATTATAGATAAACGGAAAATTTTATTGCCGAATGCCACTCCCATAAATTATATTTCAGTAACTCAGTCTAGAAAAATACTACCAACACAAGTAAACTACGTTTTTGTTTAAATTTGTAAGCTTTTTTGATTACAGCAAGGAAATTTTAAAAATTGAGTTGTTTTGTGTTTGTATATCTTCCGTTTTAGTAAGTATTAGCTAGAAATTTGGGTGTAAGACTTGGTGTAACGTAGTTCTAATAATTTTTTCGTGAAAAACTATAGTCAATCTCTCTCAAAATTATTTTTCAAACATTTTTAAAAATTTGTATCCCGCTCTTAGTGTTTACTTTTATGATAAGATTCAAACCATATGTTAAAAATGTAAACAAACACAGTAGTTTGCCAGATATAAGAAATTTAAACTTTATTTTGATATAAAAAAATAGGTTAACTAATATGTGAATAACAAGAAAAATTAAATTTTTAAAAAATGTAAATTTGACGGCTTGTCATAACGAAACGGTTGCAACTATTAAAAAAATTCATTTTGATTTTTCACCCAGGATATTTTCTATTGAAAGCTATAAAAAATTGGAAAAAAATAAAACATCGATATTCCATATTTCGGCAGCATATTTTACACTGTGTGTCGTTCTCCACTTCATTTATTTGCGCCCGCCCGCAATGCGGGCCCGCGTTTTACGCCACTGGTGAAGCTTCTCACTTAAGAGATTTATGTTTGTTGTTTCCTTTGTGCCCATTAGATTGCTACGTTTCAGTGATGAAAAAATTTTGTTGAAAAATGATAAAGCATCTTCCCTACGGTTTTGTAACCCGATTAGACTTGTACTTGATAAAAAGTGAGAAAGGAAAAATGTAAAATGAAATTAAAAGTTTAGCCCCATATTTTTTTGATAATTGAGACACACACGAAACTTGTCTTTTAAGAATGTTTTCGACAATGATATATGGTGCAGTGTTATATGTTTTAATTAAAAAAAAAAAACTCAAATAAAAGCTCATCTTCGTTAAAGCCCATTCTGCAAAGCCAAGCAAACAGAAATGAATTCGGTACTTGTTTTTGAAAGGAAGTCTCAGAAGATTTGTTCAAGTATGGCATCTCTACACTGCATGCCAGAATTAAATTCTTCGAATGCTTACTTCATATAGGGTAGAAATTGCCTGTGAAATCCAGGATAGCTAAGACAATCTAGCAAAAAGAAATAATATCAGCAACAAAACACATCATCCAAATTGAGTTTAAACACGAAATGGGATTGACAATTGAAAAAACTGGATATGATAAAGGTCTGCAGTGAACCATCCGTTTTACTTGTACAAACAGATATAACAAGTAGAAACCTGTTAATATTGGTACAAATACAACAAGGAGTAGAACTGAACATATGCTTATATGCTTTGGAATGAGCAGAGAGCTTATCATCTCTTTCTCTGGCTCTCATTGTAGTGTAAGCTTTTTTCTCTTTATCTGTTCCACTAAGTGGAGTATCTGTTTTAACTCTTTTTTAAATGGATATATCCATTCAATATGGATATTTCAGATTGTTCTCTTTGTATTGATGTTGTGTTTTTTATTTCTATTCTACTAAAAAAAAAGTAATGGTGAGTGTCTTTCTGTGAATGGACGTATTTCGTATTTTTGGCAAATTTAAAACATAAAAAAGTACTTAAATGCATTGTACTTATATAAACGGTTTCTTTTTTTGTTGTTTATTTCGCTCTTTATTCTTTATGCTTGCTACGTCACATACTCCAGATGTTCCAAATAAAGATAACAGTATTATCGATATATCTGTTTGTTCTGTATGTGCTCAAACTAGTATTTTTGATACTTGGTAATTTCACCCTCTCATACTTATTCCATCGTTATCTAAGAGAGAAATAGTCCATGCATACTCAATGCTTAGAGAGCGAAACAGATACAAGTAGATATAAGAAAAAAAATAACAACACACAACTGGTGTACTTGGATGGTTCTTTGCAGAGAGTTAATTGGAGAGCATAATTAAGCGTGGTAGAAATTTAAAATTTTTATTAAATAAATGATATTAGTATTTTATACGGCAAACCTATTTTTCGCATTTAGACAGTTTTTCAATTAACACTATATAGAAGGTACGTGTGTTTGCTGTCCGATTTAATTTTTTTTAACTTTTTTCTGTTACTACAACAAATAGTTGCGCCAAGTTTTGTTGCTATTGAATAACTTTTGCGGATTTGATAGCATAATTTCGCTTCAGGGTATATGGAAGGTAGGCGTGTCCTTTGCCCGATTTTTGAATTTGTTTTTTTCTCTTATCATAACTAATATCTGTACAAATTTTCAATATTATTGAGTTATTTTTAACGATTCTATGGTTATTTTTTGTTTAAACATATATGGGCGGTGGGCGTGTCCTTTGGCCGATTTTGAACAAAAATTTTAATATAAACCAAATTCCAACTCTCTACGACAACGTATTCTAATTTTGGATGCTCGTTGTATTAACTCGCGACACTGTGTGACGTCTCTTTGACATTTTGTCTATTACAATGCATAGGAATGCAATCGAAAGTCGATAAATTTCTGTATAAATTTCGTTTTGTTTCGAATCGCGCGATCCAGGAACTCGTTTGTTCACTCCATTACTACTGCCGCGATACGGAATTATATGATATCCCAAATATTCCTCCCGGATTATAAAAAATATTGTTTAAAACTAACTTGATTAAAACATTCTAATAAGATCTTATTTAAACCATTGAAGTTTATTGAATTCTTTTTAAAATTATGATAAAATTGAAAAAATAAAAATTCACATCACATTTTATTTAACATATACAAAGAAAATGTTGTTTGTTTTTTTGTTTTAAATTTAATATAAATATAATTATTATAACTAAAATGTTTCCAACATTTTTCGCAGCAAACTTAAATACACATATAGAATAATTAATTCAAAATAAGATTAAAAACGTAAAGGCTGATTTTTTAATGCTACGCTGCTAGGCAATGCGAAATAAAAATATATATATATATATAAATTTCATGACTAAAAAACTCGAAAAGAATCAAATATTAAAGAAAATCAATATTGCAAAGTGAGGGCTTTTTTAAGAAAAATTCTTGAAAAAGCAAATTTTGTTAATCCTCAGGAATTTTATAAAGACAATTTGAAATTTTTTTTAATATGTCGAACATTTTTTTAAATATTAACGATAGAATTTAATTGAATACGATTGCAAACTGTAAGTATATTAGCTAACTTAATATGGAAAGGAAATATCTATAATTTTTGTTACTTTACAAGAGAATGAACAAATTTTTTAAAAATGCAGCTTTCGATTAAAAACTTTAAGAAGTTAAATGCTGCTTTTTTTGTTTGTTCCTATTTTTATCAATGGTGTACTATATTAATGGATATGCAAAAACGGCATTATAAAAATGTCTAGGGCCTTTCCATATTAAAGTAACGCGTTGCTGTTCGTTAAAAGGGAAAATTAAGTTTTTAATGCAAGAATTTGAAATATTTTTCCAAATGCTTTTATCTAAGCCTGTAGCTTTAAAATAAATTATTATAAAAAATCAGCGCTATTTTTTGTTTTTTTTTTTTTTATTAAAGGATTTGCAGTGCTTGTGGCTTAATTTTAATCAAATAAACAAACTTTTCTCTTTTTGTTTGGACAGAAAGAACTAAAGTTAATTCTTTTCAGAGTAAACTGTATTTGTTAAAATTAAATTTGTATAATTATTTTAAAATATATGCGTATCAATATAAAACAACGACTATTTATATATATTTATTTATATATATGTTTATATATAATGATAATTTATAGCTAATGTTTGAATTGTTTTGTAATTGTTTAAGCATTAAATACATTAAATAATGTTGCATACTTGTAGGCAGCAAAATAAACTGCAATCAAAGCTTGATTTGCTTTAAAATGTGGCGCTTTTATTTTGTTAAGCTTAATTTGAAAATTAATTACAACTCTTCGATTTTGTTTTTGTTTAGTGCATTGAATACATATAAGTATACCTACATATACATATATATATACAGCAAACACACATACATATATATATATATACATTTAGTTCTTTATGTTTTTCGTTCTTATTTTAAAATGGAAAATATATTTAGCTATTTTGAGTTTTGATGCAAACTGTTGCTGTTGTTTTTGTTGTTGCTGCTGGTGCTTTTTTATTTCCGGCATAATCACTTACAACTCTTTTATTAATTTAACTGACATTTAATTTTGGATGTATTTCTTTTGCTTATATTTGTTATAATTTTCATTCAAATTGAAATTTAAACTTATTTATTATTAAAATACATTTCAATTCAATAATGTTGTTTATGCTTTGTTGTTGTTGCTGTGTTGAATTTATTTATATGTAGGTTTTTATAAATTTTACTTGTTTTCATACTCTATATTTATAAACGCTAATTCATTAGTTTTAATGCAATACTAAATTTATAGTTTTTCGCTTATGGTTTTTAGTAATGTAATAGTAGTAGTTGTTGTTTTTGCTATTGTTGTAGTTACAATAGTAGTTGTAGTTACTTGTTGTGGTATGTTTTCAAATGTTGACCTTTGCTACTCTTTTTTACTACTATCTCGGATTCTGCATAACAACCTGCTTGAAGGCGCCTGCGGAGACGCGCGACTTGACCTCATGACTGCCCAGCGAAGCGGTACCATCGCGCGCAATATACAACTGCAGTCCAGATGCTAAAGAGAACAAAAAAAAAACATTAAATTCTATTCATTAAAACCTCAACAAAAAGATATCAACTCACTCTCTGCTGACTCTTCCAACTGATCCAACTTGGTGTCCTTTAATATCTCTTCTATTAAAGAGGCCGGATTGACACGCGTCTCTTCGACGCGATCCGAAACGCGCGGCGCGTTATCATCTAGCGCACCTTTCTTGCGTTTCTCGGCGGCGGTTTTCATGCGGTCTAGCGAACCCGTTTCGCTTATAACCAAGGAACCGGAACTGGGGTTCCTAAGGCAAAGGCGTGGCATACATGGGCGCGAGCACAGAGTGATATTCAAAGTAAGTAGAATGTCCCACATTGGTTGATGTTTGGTAAATAATTTTGTCATGAGCAGTAGAGAAAGAAATAAATAAAGAAACAAAGTGATTAAGTTAGTATACTTTTAGATACAGTATCTTACAAATCAATGAGTTGATTTAAAAAAAAGTACAGCAAAATGTTGCATTGGTGCGCAGACAGAAACAGAAATTAATAAAAAAAAATATGAAATAAAATGAATGCAAGCTTTTTAAGTGTTTGTGATGTGAAAATGTGCGCAAGCGAGACAGCTACAACTACTATGTAAATTATTTTAAAATGCTTTTCTAAAAAGATTTTTCTTACTGCATTATTCTGTATCACGAAGAAGCACACCAACGATGAGAAAGACATGAGAAGCATTACTTTCTTCCATACAAAATTGTATTGCTTCTCGTGTCTTTCTCATCGTTGGCGTGCTTCTTCGTGATACAGAATAATGCACTTAAAATGGATATATAGGTTTGGAAGGATGGTGATGGGACAGGATGGGCATTTTAAAAATATTTATACAGTCGATAAAGTTGTAATAGATTACAAAACCAGTCATAAATATCTAGTAGGTCTAATTTAAAACATATAAGGGGTATTCACGATTCAGTGCACTTGCCTGTGCAGTTGTGGACTTGTGCAGTAAGGTTTTCGTGAACACACCACAACAACACAACACAACAACAACAACAACAACCACCACATACCACAACAACACAAGTGCACAACTGCTCAAGTCCTCAAGTTTCAGGCTAAAGTAGAAAAGCACTTGAGCAGATTTTTTACATACGTGTATTTTTTTTGTAAAGTGTACAAGTCCTAAACTGCACTGGCAAGTGTACTGAATCATGAATATTACTATAGTAATTATTACAAAAATGTTTGAACAAGACAATTAAAAAATGCATGATTTAATTAAAATCGAATCAATGTGATGTCCTTTAAATTTACAATATATACAAAGTCGATACCTGTACGAGTAAATAAAATGAAGAATTGAATTCTTCGATAAAATAAGGTCATGACATTTATCTTATTTCCTAATAAGATAAAATTAAAAAAATGAATAATAGGTATTGCTCGAGAAAATCTAGAAATTTGATAAAATAGTTTGAGACGCACATCAATCAGTGCATAAAATTGATCGGAAAAGTGTGCAAAGTTGTAAAATACTGACACTCTCTAATCTATTTGAAAAGTTAGAGAAGCACAAACAAATCAATCCAAAAAATACTAAATAACAGTTTTAGAAGCACGGAAGTCAGTTTAAACATTTTCTAGCGGCACTGATCAAATTATTTAACAATAGAGGTATTCGCGGCAAGATGCGATGCAGTTGCTATGATGCGAAAAAGTAAGATTGCTATGCAAGATTGCTGGAATGATGTTTTATCAGCATCATTCCAACAACAAACACATTGGAAGCAATTTCGCACCTCTTCTTGAATTACGCACTACTCAAACCTATTGCGCGAACGCACAATCAGTGATGCTAAACAGCTGATTCATGTTTTGGTTGTTTTCACACATAGATTGCCAGTTGGCGTAAAACTTTAAAAAGTTAAGTTTGTACGTTGATTTTAATAACTTTTTGTGCTTTTGAAATGAGGTAGCAATATATTTACTGTTCATTCATTGCAAACACTTAAGTTGAAAAACTGATGTTCATGCGCTAGTACGATAAAATATCTTGCAATTTTCACATTCTACCAATTTGCATCAACTCGTGAATACCCCTAATAGATGGAATATTTAAATAAAACAACGGCTAAATGTTTGAGAAGAATTAGAGAAACAGCATAGAGAATACTGAGAAGTTTAAGATTAACTGAAAACACATTTGACTTTGAAAGCATGAGAGGTGCTTGAGTAAGTAAACAAGAGTTGGAATATTTACTCAAAACTAGAAATCAAAACGTTTTGGAAGTACTGCTGAACTAATTAAACTAGCATCTTAAATCTGTCTTAAAAACTTTGAAACAGATTCGATTAACAGTTTTAAAAGCACAGACAAATTTCGAGAAGTTTTGAAAAGTGACAGCCACAAAAAATTTGACAAGAACAACCAAGTTTTAACAAGTAAAGATTACAAAATAGTACTATAAGGAGGAATAAGGAAAGAGAACTGGCGGAAAAAACCTGCTTTGAAAGAACTGGTCAACAAACCCCTAATGAATACCTCTACATTCACGATGTGGCGTATTTGCTCTTGTATTGTGTATTTTTGATAAATTTAATATTTGCAGTAATTTTTGTAAAAATACAAAAACAAACTGTACAGTGTTCAAAATACAACCCTGTGGCAAAAAAAAAACAACAACGAAACTCTATTGTATTCTTTGTAAATTTTGTTATGTATTTGATCAGCTGATCGCATTAATACAATGCATCAGTGTATTTTACTTTAATCTGGTCCGAAACTTATTAGCCACAACTGCGCAACTATACTATTTTTAAGAATATCAAAAGAGTTGCGCAGTTTTCGTACTTAAACTTAGCACCAATCCAAAAAAAAAACACACTGAAGCATTGCATAAATGCATCTAGGAACTCAGTCCATTTCTACTCAGCATGGATGAAGCTACCGGCTATGCTGTGAGGTTATTTATTAAAAATCAAAATGATTTCGTATTTCGTTTAAATTTTTTTTATGATTTCAATAAATATTTTCAAACAAAAGTACAAACAAAAATTAGCTAATTTTAAAAATACAATACTTTATTGAAGGTTCACAATAAGTTGTGAGTATTATAAATTTTGTAAAAATTTATCCCAAATACACCACATCGTGAATACTCCGATTTTGTTAACGAAAATTTAGGTAAATACAACCAAGTCAATCAGCCAATCGGTAAAGGGAGTTTCAATTTTAAAAATAGCAGATAAAGACAACACCTTTTTTTTGTTACATTCATCAATATTGACAAATTTGAATGAACAAATTTGCATTAAAAATTTCCAAAATGTTCTGAGCTTTATCTTTAAAAAAGGAAAATAGCCTTTTCCGATATTCCAGGAGAAAAGTTTCATAATTGGGCTAAATAAGTGCCCTAGTCAATGTACTAAAGTAATTAAATTTTGACAGTTTGAGAAGCGCAACAAATATGGTCAACGATTTAAGAAAGACCAGAGTGAAAAATTGACAAGCACTGCCAAATAAATGTGAACATATTTAAAAAAAACTGCAAGTATAATAAAATATTTGGCAACAAGAGCATTTCGGTTTAACATTTAATGTAAAATCGGCAAGGCCATTAAAGTAAGAGGTGGACAAAAAGGCAAGCCAATAAAAAGTAAAAAAAAACCGTGCCAATGTACTACGTTATTGATAAAGAATGGAAGTCAATGTAGTACGTTATTAAAACTTCCAACAGATAAAGAAACACTTGGTTAAAAGTTTGACGATCTTAATATAAATATAAAAGGTAAGCACGCTGCTGCGCGCAAAGTATTGCTAAAACTGTAACTATTTTTTGACAGTACTGTACTTTTACAAGATATACTGTTCTCAAAAATGTTTAACCTGAAAGTATGCACATCTTAATACATAAAAAAACAAGCATACTGCTCCGAACACAGTACTTCTCAAACTGTTATTATTATTTGAAAGTACAGTACTTTTAAAAACATACTGTTATCAACAATGTTAAGCCTGACAGTTAAGGACCTTTTCGTACGTCAAAAATCTGCAAATCTGCATTTCTACTATAGCCTTAACCAATTTCTAGCCAAGGACTTAAAGTTAAATAGTAATGAAAAATATAATATTGATGAAAATAAGCCTAAGAAACTTTGTAATTTTATGTATTTAAGTGAAAGCAGTGGGCCGAAATGAGTTAAAAGTGTTGTAAAGTGTTTTAAGAAAAATAAAATACATCGGATTGGATGAGGTCAATATGTTTTCTTAAAAAAATGAAATAGTAAAATTAAATAGTAATTAATGGTGAAAAGTAATCAAAAAAAGTAATGGAATGTTGGA
Source organism: Dichetophora obliterata (assembly GCA_963920525.1). Lineage (NCBI taxonomy): Eukaryota > Metazoa > Arthropoda > Insecta > Diptera > Sciomyzidae > Dichetophora > Dichetophora obliterata. The sequence goes on along the minus strand of OY986436.1, from coordinate 42,412,430 downwards.
TATTGATGCACACAAAAGTAACGGGAGCCTTAAAAACTTTGTAATTTTTTGTTCTTAAGAAAATTTGTACAGAAAATTTGACAGCTTCAAAATAGTGATAGTGGTGTGTTCACGGAAACCAAAGACCACAAGTCATCAACTGCACTGGCAAGTACAATGAATCATGAAGTCTCCTATTGAAAACACTGGCGTTTCAGTTTGGCATTCAACGGAAAATCAACTTCGAACTTTTATTCTTAAACTTTTATAATTAAAATTCCAAAAATATCAATTGAAATTCAGAAAAGATTAATTGAAATTTAAAACAGATCAATTAAAATTCAATAAAGATAAATGAAAAAGAAGAAGTTCCATTAAAAATTCAGAATAGATAGATTGAAATTCAGATATTATAAATTTAAATTCAGAAAACATCAATTGAAAATGTTATCATAGTCATCAATTGAAATATCAACATATAAGTTGATTACGGAATTTCAATTGATTTACTCTGAACTTCAAATAAAATTTTTTTATTTTAATTGATCTTTTCAGAATTTCAAAGGGAGTCTATATATTTAAAAACATTTTTCTGAGTTTGAATGGAAGTTCTGAATTCAGTTGACCTATTAGAATTTCCATTGATTTGTTCTGAATTTCAATTGAACTTTTCGAAATTGCAATTGATATTTTCGTAATTTCAATTGACCTATTCAGAATTAATAATACAATTCCGGAGTTGAGTGAATTTCTTTTGAAATTCAAATAGAATAACTAAATTGCAATTGATCTGATCTGAAATTAAATTGTTTTATTCTGAACTTCAAGTGCTTTTCTCGGAATTTGAAGTGATCTTTTGTGAATTTCAACAATTGATGTGTTCTAAACTTTAAATATAATTTATCAGTCAAAACGGACTGGGGATTGTACAGAAGGGCTTTGGCAAAATCTTTGCTATCAGGTCCGATTGAAAAACCAAAATCTGCAGCTGATCTTGTCGATATCCTAACTAAAACAATGAATTGCTCTCTTACTTTCTCAGCTCCTAAAAAGACAACAAGGGGGAAGATAAAAACGAAGTGGTGGTCTTCCGTACTGGATGGGCTTAGGACTGAATATAAAAGGCTCTTCAACGCGGCTAAGTACTCGAAAGCAACTTGATTGGGAAGCCTACAAGGAAGCCTTCATAACTTTCAAAGTTGAAACCAGGAAAGCCTAAATATCTTCTGGGAAACACTTCTGTGAAGGAATTGAAGAAATCTCAGAGGCATCTAGGATACGCAAGATTCTCGCTAGCTACCCGGCTATCTCAAAAGTTCGGATGGGACATGGACAATGTCTAGTGAGGAATCTTTCAACCTTCTATTAGATACGCACTTTTCTGGTATTGGTGCGCCTATGTGTGCACACAATTGCCTAACCCGAGCTGTTTAACGCAGGACACGGAAGGCATAGTCTCAGATAGGAAACTTAAATGGGCGGTGAACAGTTCCAAGCCCTATAAATCGCTGCCTGATGGTGTTTACTTACCCTGTAGAAATACAAGAGGCTGCGAAATATATTCTGCCTTGGCTTCGCATTCGTATTATATTACAGAAAAGTCAAAAGAATGGCATCTATTTGCATCAGCGGTGCTTTTAAAACAACACCGACTGCGGTTTTAGAGATCTTACTTCACCTTCTACCGCTCGACTTGGTATGAAGTATGGAAAAACCTGGGAACAGGACACGCATCCATACTTCACAAATTCAACTTAATTTCACCAAGGACTGATTACTGCAAACCACTGCTTTCCTTTGATGGAAACTGCGGAACTCTTATTCCACCTACGACATACTGGAATAAAGGTGCGCCGTGAAAACAAGAGTGCCTACACTTCAATACAGATGGGTCAAAATTAAATGACAAGATTGGGTATGGGGTCATTAAAAAAAATTAGGGGAATCCCTTGTTCGTAGGCTGCCGGATCACTGTAGTGTTTACCCAAGCCGAAATGATGGCAATTTAGGAAGTTGCAACATGGCTCTCAGAGAATGTCTCCTCAAAACGAGAAATATTTTCCTGGATAGCCAAGCTGCTATCAACTCAATGGAGCAAGTATCTTATCTATCAACTTTAAAGTAGCCAAAGAATGCCGTGCTGCATTATGCAAAACGTCTAACTATTTTAACATTAGCTTAATAAATATCTGGGTTCGTTTTTTTCTCCCGAGCTTGAAAACCCGTCAAAGACGAGCGTCAAACGTCTGAAAAGCTTTACCAAAAGCTCAATGTGGTCCCGATCGGACTGAAGGCCAAGTGTGCAGCGGTATCACAATGGATTCTATGGGTCTAAGTGAGCCGTTATACGTGCACGTGGTATGGTTTAAGTACATTCCCAACGCTAGAAATAAAGCAAGAGTGGTCTTTATACCTAAAACAGGGAAGGCATAACACAGCACTCCTAAGTATTTCAAGCCTATAAGTCTAACGTTATTTATCTTGAAGACGTAAGAACGGCATCACAACATGCATATAGCAAGAGAAGGCTCTTGGAAACAGATTAATACTCACTGGTCGGGACCTTCGAAAGATCCTTCCCAGATATAGAGGGAGCATTCAATAATGCCACACCACAATCTATACGAATAGAGTTGCTTAGATTAGGTGTGAATAGTATCATTACTGACATCATATATAAGTTATTCAACTGCCAAGTAATCTTATCAGACCTTGGTGCTTATAGCGCTGAAATATCGGTGACAAGACGTACACTACAAAGCGGAGTGCTGTCTCCACTCCTCTTGAATCTGGTAGTGAACAACGTATTGCTGTCTCTAGAGAGGGAGGGCTGTGTAGTGGCAGCCTACGCCGATGACCTAACAATCGCAGTCAGAGGCAAACTCGAGCGATGGTCCGAACCCTGTGGTCTCGGTGTAAGTCCGGCCAAAACAGAACTGGTCCTTTTCACAAGGAAACACACAATTCCGTCTCTCACACCAATCATGCTTAACGGGTCTGCACTGTCCCTTTTGGAAAGTACAAAATATTTAGGACTCATTCTTGATAGGAAGCTGAGCTGGAAATTTAATATTTCTGAGTGTACGAAGAAAGCGATAGTTGCAAATAAGCTATAGGCACAAGATATAGTTTTTCCCCCCGTATCGTTCACTGAATATACACAATGGCCATTAGACCTATACTTCTATACAGAAAAACGGTATGTGGCCCCTTGGACAAGGTCTCAAATTTGAAACAGCTGCAAAAAGTCCACAGAATGGCATCTGAGAGTGTTCTAATAGTAGGTGTGGTACTTTGTTATCGATTAAAATTCTGCATTATCAAGCCTTGTCCGCCATATTTTGTGTCATTGTCATTGTATAGGATTTTAGTTATGGATCGCTACACGAAAGAAAAACGCATTGAAATCGTTGAGTTTTGGTTCTTAAACTCCAAGTTGATGGAGCAAACACTACGATCGATTCACCAAAAATGGAGTCGCAACCACCACATTAGTGAAACAACTGTGCGCAACATTGAGAATAAATTTTTTTCAAACTGAGTCCGTACTTGATGTTCCGAAGCCAATCAGAGTGCGGACATCACGCAGTGCTGAGAATATTGCTGCTGTAAGTGAAAGTGTCGTCGAATCCCCCGAAATATCTAATCGCCATAGTTCGCAACAATTGGTCATTTCGCAACCTTCATGCATCGAATTTTGCGCTTGGACTTGAAGTTACACCCATATAAAGTCCAATTGACGCAGATTGATGATTTTTTCAAAAAATTATCTTTTCGGACGAGGCTTATTTCCAACTCGGCGGCTATGTTAACAAGCAAAACTGCCGTATTTGGGGCTCGGAAAATCCACAAGTGATCGTGGAGAAGCTAATGCATCCACCACGAGTCACTGTTTGGTGCAGTTTATGGCTCGGAGACATCATCGGGCTGTTTTTTCCGAAGATGACTACGGAAACACCGAAAATGTCAACTCTGAGCGGTACCACACTATGTTGGAGGACTATTTTGTGCCGGAGGTTGAAGCTCAGGGTCAGGACGATTGTGGTTTCAACCGAACTTTTTTCAGTTTGGATTTTTTGCGTATCAAATTCTCAAACCGTGTAATTTTTCGTCGCGGTGATGTGAATTGGTCGCCGAGATTATGCGACTTTTTTTCTGTGGGGTTACACGAAGGATAAAATTTATGTGAATGATCCGAAGACGATTCCAGACTTGAAAAGCAATATTACATCGGTGATTCGGGCCATTCCGGAGGCCATACTGCAAAATATCATCGAACATATGGCCGAAAGAGTGAGATATCTACGGAATAGTCGCGGTGAACAAATCCGCGAAATAATTTTTCATACATAATCCTATTGTGTGACCTTTCGAACGAAATAAAATATTTTGAAAAATTCGGATCCGTTTGCGGTTTATTCAAAGTACCACACGTCTTAATAGAACACTCTTTATATGCATCAGCGGTGCTCTGAGGACAACACTGACTGCAGCTTTACACATCAGCTCAAACAAAAGCGTTTTTAAGCACTCAAAATATCGGATTAATGGGTCATCCGCCGTACAGTCCTGATTTGGCACCTGACGACTTGTTTTTGTTCCCGAACATCAAAGACAAACTGCCGCGCGATTGTCGACTCCAAAAGAAGCCGCTGATGCGTTCAAAAACGAAATGGGATAAATGTTATGATAAATGGTTCGAACGCATGCAAAAATTTATTAATCATAAAGGAGAATACAAAATTTCCAAAAACAATAAAGCTATTTCCAATGAATAAAAAATTCGGTCTTTATATCGTCATCCGAGGATTTATGTGCTCTATACGCCATTTGAATTAAATTTACAATGGCACATTAAATTTGGCAAGTCACAAAAAATTTCTGTTTAAAGGAAAAAAAAAGCAAAATGGACACGAAATATTTTAGTTTTTGAAAGAGATAGCAAAAAACGGATTGCAGATTTGAAAAATTTGGTATCAAAAACCATTAACTCAAAATTGTGAAAATGGCGTATAGAGCAGAGTCCCCGGACGACGATATATTGATTCCCGAAATATATGTAGCAACCAACCCTCATATTTCAATCATGCTAAAATCAATAAAACCACAAAGAAATCATAAAAGGTGGCACCTTTAGCAAACTAAACTAATACCTAATGAATTAAAAAATGCACTCCTCTACACTAAAAAGCAACGAAATCAAGAGAACATAAGAAGAGTACAACAACAACGAACACAAAAGTAAAACTGTGTATTTGAAACGAACATCGTAACGCTGGGTCTGCGGATTAACTGCGTTGTCGCAAGCGGCGTAAGCGAGGAGGCGCCCGCGCTACCACTGCTGCCGCCAGTAGCGTTGCCGAGTGCATCGCCAACGGCAGCAGAGGCGGAAAGCAACAACGAAGCGGCCGAGGGGTTTGAACGTATGCTGCAAGCGTCTGTCGGACTGGCAGCCATAGAGCTCAAAGCATCGCCTGAAGCGACGCGAGCGGGACTGCCGCTGATGATGATAACACCGTTGTTGCCAGTGACAGGTGAAATTACTAACGATTGTTGTTGTTGGTGGTGTTGTTGTTGTTGTTGTTGTTGTTGGTGTTGCTGCTGTTGTTGCGGTTGCTGCTGCGTTGCGGTTGTTGTGCCAAAACCGTCAACCACATCAGAGCCGGCGCAGTGAAATGTTATGACAGCAGCACCGCTGCTACTGCTGCTGCTGCCGCCACTGGACGTAGAATGATTGGAATGAATGCTACCTAGTGTGCCACAGGAGGCGCTGACATTCGGTGAGGTTGTCGCCGTGGTTGCTATGGAAGAAATTTGTCGATTGCTGCCGTCTAGTAAACGACGCGGTACGCCGGTAATACTTCTGTGCGAGAGTGGCGGGCGAGCAGTGGCGTTGAAGCGCGATTAAAAAGTGCAAATCCAAACCCATGGTAATATAAATTTTTTTTGCAATTTTAGCAGCACAAGTTTTGTAGAGAGCGTGAGAGAAGAGAAGGAAAAAATGCAGAAATATACACATTTATTTTTAATGCTGACAAAAGCTAAAGTTTTTCGTTAACAATTTACAAGTAAAAAGCTAAAAAATTTAAGAAATTTTAATATGAAAAAAAACTGTTCAAAATACATAAAAAAGTTGTGAAAATATAAAATAGTTTTAAAATACAATATGTAAAAAATGCATGTCCTGAATTGATGTGGTGATGTGGATTGTTGTTAAAAAAGTGGGTCCATTTTAAGAAAAAATAAATAAAACAATTATATCTTGGTACAAAACAAAAGCTTAAGATTTAAAGCTAAAAGCCTTGAATAGAAAAGAAAAAATAAGTACCTATTGAAAAAAAAAAAAAAAAACATGCAAAAAACTTATTTTTGCTTAAAAAAGCCACAGCTATTTAGCTTAAAAGCTCTTTTGTACAGACAATACATAACTTAATTATACAATGAGAAAAAATATGCTCTAAAATTGACAAAATGTGTTGTTAAACTAACAACAGATTTCGTCGAAGTAACAACAAAATGATTTCTTTTTAAATATTTAAGATAAAAGCATTGTTTTTTGCACTATAAATTATGTTATTCTTTCAGTGTAGATTAGAGCTCAGATAAATTTATAAATGTGGTAGCTAAGCTTTGCAGCTACTTTAAAATTTAAAAATATAATTTTTTTTTTAAATGAGCTTAAAAGCTCCTTTATATGAAGGAATAATTTAGTGATTCGCTGTTTTGAGACACTGTTCATTCAAGAAGATTACACTGTGTAAAAAAAGTCATAAAAAATCAAAAAATTTGGCACGGGAACTAGCGGTATTTGATACTGCTATCGAAATATATTTAATTTGAATTTAAAAAAACGATGTCTTAACTCTTTATATAAAGAAAAAAGAATAAAGTTTATAATAAACTTTAGATTAAAAGCTCAACGAGAGAGTATCACGGCCTAGACAATCTTTAAGGCGCGTTTATAGAGCCGGTTTGTTGCTTTGTCGAACCGATCTGAAAACGCTTCATGCTTAAAGCAGCTGGTTGTGCGTATAGTGCGCGCTTACAGCCGCCGACTTGTTGAAGCTGGTTTTTGATTATTTTGGGTTTCTTTATATAAATAGGGTGTCCCGCGATAGAGTGAAACTTTTTAAAGAGGTGAAAGGTGACATCGAGCTGAGCAAAAAAATCGTATAGAAGGGAGGGGGTCTATTTTCAAACCCTTTGGAGTTTCAGGTGACTTGGAAAGCTGCAGATTAAACTGTGTAGTGGCAAAATTCCGTGAAATGACAAATTTAATAGCTGAAATAGATGTCAAAACTGGAAAATCTCTTATTGATGAAGGTATATGTATACTAATCAGAATAATTGAACCGTCAAAGTCAAAAAATTCTATTTCCCTTCCTTATAAGAATCTACTTTTTCCTTAAATTTATATATGAAATTTTGCTATAAAAAAGTCTATAAAACCATAATTTCTTTATACCAACCTAATTATTATGTCTAGCATAGATTTTTCTTTATATAAAAATTACCTAAAACAATTTAACCTGATAGTTCATCTAACCACCGAAATCATTTGAAAGGTAGTAAATTGACCTTTCTAACGATATATCAACGAACCCACCCAATCCATCCATTACCAAGCACTGCTCGTGTGAAGATGAAATCAGTCCGTTGAAATAACTAAATTTCAATTTTCTCTCAACCCTATTCTGAATGAATTTTCCCAGGGAATAGAAAAGGGAGTTTTAATTTTTAAGAAACCTTAAAAATAAAAAAGTTAAACGTACTCTAAAAATGACACTATATAAGGGTGTGAAAATAGACCCCTCCTTCCCACACGATTTTTTGTTCAACTCGACATCACCTTTTACCACTTTAATTAGTGGCATTGAGGGACACCCTGTATATTACGTTATTTGTTTGTTTATTTTTGCATTCGAAGCATTAAAAAAGCTACGAGATTTCGTAAAAATGCGAAAAAATGCTGCTCAAACGCACTTTCAGCCACTGCAAGCCACTTAACGACACTTGACGTTTAAGCTTGTTTCAAATTTTTTGTCATTTTTTTATGCAGTTTATTGGTTTTTTTAGACAATAGAATGTTTTTTTAGACAATAAAGAAGTGATTTGAAAAAAAAGTGCATCAGCTGCTGACCAAAGATTATTCGATTCTATGCTTTAGCTGGAACGCACTTTAAGCCACTGCAAGCTGATTCAAGTCACCTACCGTTCAAGCTTGTTTAGACTTTTTTCTTGCTTTCCATTTTTTTCTTGCTTTGTTGCGTTTTGATTTAGATTTTTGTTTTAAGACTAAACAGGAAAAAACAGTGCATTTAGAAATAGTGGGAAAGAAGTCAGCTGGCTAATAAGGCGATTCATCAAAAGGCTTCCTAAACATTTGCCATAATGTTTCACTGACCAAAATCTAATTATTTTGATATTTTACAAACACATATAAATGAGAAAATTTACAGGAAACAAAAGCTGCTGAACGCCATTTTAAAAATTTTCACCCACTTGCTTTTAATTAAAAAAAAAAAAAAAAACTATGAAAAAGCGCAAGAGCAGAAACAACAAAATGTATGCATGTGTGTATTTTATTGGAGTTTTCCTTTATACTTTTTCTTTTCTATGTCAGTTAATGCAAATAATAAGTAAGCATCGTGTAAAATTAAACAAAACACATGCAATCCGTGCGAGCGAGCGAGAAAGCAATAATCGGCACGCTGAATACCAGCGTACAAGTCGCTTTAAGCTGCTCGGCTGGCACTATACGCACCTTGAGCTTATTTTATGATTGTACGTGCAGCATTTATCAGCTTTCTTTCTCGGTTCGGCTATAAATTCAATCTAATACAATTTTCAAAACAAAGCATTTATTTTGACAACAGTTTCAACTTAAAGCTTTTAAAGAGCTTATTAATATTTGCAGTAAAATGCAGTAAAGTTGTATATAACATCAAAATAAAAAAAATTAAACTCTTAAGCTTTTTAAAATGGTAATTATTTTTTTATTGTAAAGAACAAAGTTTATTTGATTTATATATCTACTATCAACAAGTAGAATAGCGAATGGTTAATAAAGCAAATGGTTAAAATATTGCCAAAAAACTTTATTCAACAAAGTTTCTAAAAATTCCTAAGTTTTGAAGATCATTGCAACAAGAAGAACTTTCAATAAAATGATACGTTTTAATATGCATTGATCTTAAAAGCTTTTAAGTAAAATTATTGTTATAGCATCAATATCCTTAACCGATTTCTTTTTGTACCTTCAGAAATTCAAAAAGCTTTGATATACATATGATGTTAAAAGTACAAATTTCACTATTTTTATATTAACACATCATCTTTACTATGAAACTATTTGACAACCTAAGCTTTTTAGCTCGTGACCTGTCAACGCCAGAAATCCAGTAATATTTTTTTTAACTGTAGTCATGTTGAGCAAGCACAACAGAAATGCATTTAAATTCATCATGTCCCTAAAGGATATTAATCACAATCACTTTCACCAACTTTAGACAAAATCACAATAAGCTTTGCAGCAGTAAGTTTTGAATATAAATCATGTCAAAGCGAAGACAATAAAGAATAACAAAGTTAGCATTTGAACTTTTTATCTATACAAAATTAGATGGCAAATAAAATAAACTGTAAGCGAAAGTGAGAGATGAGACAATGTTGTTGCAAAACTTTATATTCTTAGATAAAAATCCTGCAAGCTTTTATGCAAGTTAAAGCACGTCAACTTAAAAAAAAACATTGGGCTAATGTAAAAATAATGCACAGTCAATCAGAAAGAGGCCGCCTTGTGTTGCCATTTGCACTTAAATAGTTTGAAAAAAAAAACTAAAAAAAAGACGACCGTGAGTGTAGTGACAACAATGTCCTTGCCCTAGTTTTGCTGGACAAAAAATGCGTTTGAAAAACATTTGTGGTTCAGGTTGGTTAAGAAGAAAAGTAAAGAAATTGCAACTAAAAGATTGACAGCAAACCTACTTGACAGTTGTCTTAGTAAAAAGAGAATAATAATAGATATTGAAACAGACAGAAAAAGCAAATTCTTTTGATTTTGAAAAATTGATTTTGTTTTTTTGCTAATATTTTTTAAGTACAACCAACTTTGTTCTTTTCAAAGATATGTTTATCATTTTGATGTCATTGGAAAGAAAATTAAATACATCAGAAAATTTCAGAGAAAATTGTGCTCAAATTTGAAATTTAGTAGTTTCAACGGATTGATTTCATCTGCACACGAGCACAGCACGAGAATGGATAGATCGGGTGGGTTTGTTAAAACACCGTTTGAAAGGACATTTTATTGTTTTTGAAAGTGCTTAAAATAAGTTTTCCGGGAGTGAGTGATTCTGCTAGAAACAATAGTGTGATTCAAAGTCATGAAATACCAATTAACCTCGTAACTCCTAACGGTGCCCAAATAGACCCCCCTCCTCCTATACGATCTTTTTGCCTAACTCGACCTCTTTTTCACCTCTGAAAATATTCGTACTCTTACACCGGACAGCCTGTATATTGATAACATTCATATATGATTTGATATATGGGCATTTCCAAACTGGCGTTACGGACGATTTGTACGAATAAACATTAAAAAAATAAAATGAAAAAGTCTAATTTTTAAAAAGTTTTTTTAATATTTGCGTAGTATTACTATATTAAGTAAAAACAATGAAAACAATTGACCATTATTATTTGAAGATATAAGCAAAAATATGTGCTGGCGTTACGTTACAAAAAACGGAAGTGATTTCTGACTTGGATTACAAAAGTTGCAAAACTCTCTGAATTGGGCAAGACTTTTTGATTTAACTTTTTTTTAGAAGGATTTAAAATAACATAAGTTTATTTTTCAAGTGATCAAATTTGAAAACCTTTTCTAGTCTTTTTTTATCAGGATTCTGACCTGATGTTACGTTACTGGCGTTACGTTACTAAAATTTCCATTGCAGTTTAATTGGGTATTTAAGTAATTAGGAAGTTAAGTAATTATGTAATAAAGTAAAAACAAATTTAATAAGGGTTCTCATCTAAGCATGTAAACATGTAAACATGTATAGCATTTAAACTTTTGATGAGCGATAAAGTGTAAATACCGTAAATGTTCGACAAAATGGCGTCTGCGGCTGCGACAACATTATGACTTTTTTAAATTTGAAACCTTTTAAAAACCTTCATTAACATAGAAAAATAAATAAAACGTGCTCATATTTACTTCAACTACTTTAAATATGTAATGATTAGCGCCAAAGACAACCCTCATTCACAAACTAAGATTCACATGCTAGTTTACACTACAAAATAGGCTCGGAAATGATGTAAACTCACGCCCATACAAATTTTGACAGATAATTTACGCGGATGTAAGTTCACAAGGTTTACAATGTTTACGGGTCAGTTACATGCTTAGATGAGAACCCTTAATATATTGTCCTTTCCTTGCCTCGACCATTTTTTCATTATCTCTAGAAAATTACTTCTAGAAACATTTACAAAAAAGAAAAACTACATAAACAGTGCAGACGATTTGATCATCATTTATTATTTGATAATTTATGTAGAAATTGCTGAAACTAATAAAATTAAAATGTTTCTCTTAAATGATATAATAAAATAATAAGTTTTTAATAGCTATTAATTTTTTGGTCACGGTAGACTTTTTTCTGGAAATACCCATATTTGAATTGAAAAAGTTTTACAAATGACACCATTGAAAGTACATTTTTAGAGTTGTCATTTCTCAAATAACACAATATCATTTAAAATTATAGCTCATTTAATATTAAATTTAATTAAAGAAATTTTATAAACTGCCTTTTAATGCATATTTCAATTTTTTGACACAAAATTTTATATCATATTCTGAATACTTTTTTATGAATTTTCAACTATTCAATGTTGAAATTTTTAATTTCCTTTAACGATTTTTTAAATATTTATTTTGCTTTAAATTATTATTTTTATTTCATTTCAATTTATATATACTTGCATTTGACTTTCCTTAATTTTAGGTGTTTTATCTAACCTTATCTTTTAACTTTGGTTATTTTTAATTTTTTGTAGTTCCTTTTTAATTTTTTTTTTTTCTATAATTTTTCTTGTTTTTATTTTAAATTCATATTTATACACATATTTTTCTTTTTTTTTCAATTGTTATTGTTCAATTGACCTATTGTTTAATATACAAAATTTTTTAGTTTTGTAGTTTTTATTTTTATTTCATGTTTTCTTGACCTGAATTTTGACTTATCTTTTAATTTTTTTATGATTTATTTCAATTTTTTAAACATATTTTCCATTTTTAAAAATTTTTTACACACACACACATATATTTGGCTTTTTATTTTTCTTTTTATGTATTTTTATTTTTATTTCTAGCCTTTTAAGTAATAAGTTTTAAAATTTAATTAATGTTTTTTATTTTATTAAATTTTTTTTAAAAATTTTTTGTAGCTTTCTTTTTATGCATATTTTTGATTTTGTTACGAGTAGCAATAAGTTACACAAAATTTTATTTGATACCATCATATTTTGATTAAATATACTTTAATAATTTTCAACTATTTACTGATAATTTATAATCTTACCTTTTATAATTTTACTAATTTACCCCACGCATAAAACATGAGAATGGGGTATATTAACTTTGCCACTCCGTTTGTAACGCCGATAATGAAGCGTGGCAGGTATAGAAAAGTATACATATATTCTTGATCAGATCACCTCTTGAGTCGATTTAGCCATGTCCGTTTGTCCGTCTTTTATCACCATAATAGCCGTAATTTTAGAGCTATAGCAACGATTCACTATGTAGGCTTTTTATTCAAAAATAAAGATAACCCTTACAGATGCAGGTTGAGTATGAAATTTGTAAAAATTTAATGAAAACTACGCCACCTCCCATTCAAAATGACTTTATAAAATCAGTAAAAATTATTTAATTCCACAAAAATTAGCACAATTTTTATTTGCTTTAAATTTTGAAAATTAGTTATAATCTTGACTATGCACTCGATTTTTAAAATTTCCACCCACCTCTCATTCAAAGTGACGTCAACATAATAGTAAAACCTTGAAAAATTCCAAAAATAGTTTTTTCTAAATGACCTCGTTATTTATTATGTTGATTGTTGATATGATTTAAATACAAATTCTAAATGTTTGATAGTTAAAATCATACTTGATTTTAAATACAAATTCTAGTTGTTTAATAGTTTAAAATCATTTATTGAGCTTCAATTAATTGTTCTTACCTTGACCTAAAGCTCAATAAACGATTTTAAACTGTCAAACAACTAGAATTTGTATTTAAAATCAAGTATGATTTAAACTATCAAGCAGTTAGAATTTGTATTTAAATCATATAAAATCAACATAATTCCACAAAAATTAATGTTTAAACTAGATATTGTACTTATAAGTTTTAATCTATAAAAAGGACTCTGAAGTCCAAATGTGAAATATTTGGATAAAAACCACGCCCTATAAAAGTGACGTCACCAAAACATAACAAAATTCAATAATTCTAATAAACTAAAATATGGCCGTGGGAATATTTTAACTTCGGTCCAGTCCAAGATAATTCCTTACTAGTTCATATTGATTTTGCTTTAAATGATTGTTTGTATATCATGGTTTTATGAATTTCTTTTATTATTTATTTTTATAACTATTATTTTATATTTTACTTTATTTTTTAACTTTTATTTTAATTATTTTATTAAAAAAAAGTTATTATTTAAATATTTTCTTCTTTATTGCTTTCTTATTTATTTTTTACATTCTAATTTTTTCATTATTTATATTTTATTTTCGTATTTATTTTTTTATTTTATAATGCATTTAATTTCGTTTTATTCTAACTTTTTATTTATGATAAAAAATTTAGACTTTTTTCTATTTTTATTTCATTCTATTTTTTTTTAATTTTTTAAAGTTTTAGTTAAGTAAACTTTCTTATATTATTTTTAACTTTTTGTTTCTTTTGAACTGTTAAGAAAATTTTTATGTTTATTATGCATAACTCTTGTAAATTGTTGAATTTAAAAAAATAGTTTTCTTTATTTTTTACTGCTGCATACATATTAATTTGTTTGAAATTTTATACACATTCATTTTAGACTCAAAAAACTTTCGAGTTTTATTTTGAGCAATTCATGAGCAAAAATACAAATTATCTGCTCAACGTTGTTTAAACCTTGGTTAGAGCAGAAAATATTATCACTCATCATAATTGGGAACACTGTTCATTCTATTAATATGTTAAGACAAAAAAAAAAAAAAAAAAAAATAACTGGCCATTTCAGCTCTTGTAAGGACTTTGACCTAGCTTCTTTTGATCAATTTTGATCAAATGTGTTGTGCAATTTTTACTCTCTGAGGTTTGCCATTGTCTGCAGAGAGGTGACGACCGAACAGAAAAATTAATTAAATTGAAAAAACTTTCTATCTGAGCTGGAATTGAACCCGGGCTACCGCGGTTCTTTAGCTTAGGGGCTACGCACTCCACCCACTAGGCTACGGTCGCCACGACAAGACAAGGATGCGTAAATAAGACGCTGTATAAACCACCAAAAGAAAGAAACTTACATAAAGACAAAAAGATATGAAACACATAACAAAACATAAAATAATAACATAAGACCAATAGAAAAACATAACATCTAACATAAGACCAATAGAAAAACACAACACTTTACGTTAAGGAGTAAATAAAAAGTTACGATTTACAATCAAGAAATTTTTTGGCAAAACCATAAAAATTATTATAATACAAATGTTAAATTATTTAAAATAAAAAAATAAAAACAACTTAATATAATAAGACCGCTTGTGTCTATATAAGTTGACACCAAAGGTGTTTGCAGATCTCAAGCTCACTTGAAAACCAGTGAGTGTCATTTTGCCGCTCGCGGGCAAAGAGCTTTTTCTGCCACCATGCGTTTCTTATGGCAGCATAGAAACATTTCCCGTTTGTGGTTTCACGTTAATGTCAGAATGCCTCTCACAACCTTAACTTGATATGCTAAAACTGCAGCTACTGCACTCGTACTCTATACAACTAAAAGCTTTTTGGTGTACTTTTTGAAAAAAGCTTTTACAATGCTTTAAAGATTATAGGGGGGGAAAAAAGTTTAGAATAAATTTCCCAAAAAACTCAACTTTTAGATTTAACAAAATAGGATAAAACTAAGGAAGCTTTTGATTTATAACTAGGTGATGGAAGCTTCAGATTTTTATTAAAGAGATACATTGTTGGATTATGCTTAGTTTTAATCAAAAATATTTTAATTTAAGGATACAGCAAAATAGCTTTTTTGTACAAGCTTGTATTTTACAAACAAAATTACATGAATATTTGATTGATATTTATAATATTTAGCAAAAATATCAAAAGTTTTACATTAATGCTCCAAGTTAAGGTTAATTCAAAACTTGAACCGAAATTCTTTAGCATTTAACCGAAATGCGAAAAAGCTTTTACGAGCAGATATTTAATCACTTTTACTTTGACAAGAACAAAGTTAAAAGTTTTTAAGAACAAAATGGTTGGGTAAAACCCACATTTATTTATTTCGGTGAAATACCAATAAATTCTTATAAAGCTCTTAAACTCGAAACAGCTTAGTTTAATGAATTGGCAAGCAGCTTAAAAAGCTTTCGTTTTAAAGTAGAGATATGTTTCTACACGCAACTTTGTCCGTTTTTAAATACATAAATTTAAAGCTTCGATATATTTTTACAAAATGTTTTAAGCTTATCATTGATAAAAGCAGTAAATCACTTTCGAAAGCTTGATTAAGGAAATAAAATAAAATAAAATAGAATAAATACTGTAAATAAATACTGTAAAAAGTAAAAAAAATTAACTACGTGAGCTTAAGGAACTTATGTTGGGTTCTAAATCAAAAGCTTGATTTAGTAAATCAAATTAAATAAATACTTTTAAATAGAAAAAAAATTACGTGAGCTTTAGGGCTCCATTTTTATCATGTTTGTCTTTCACTATATCAGTTTTATGCAGGGAATGAAAAAAACCGTACCTTGTACATAGCGCTACATAAGAACACACGCCGCAACCTCTATCTCCTTCTATTCCGTGTGTGGCTCTTCGATTCAACCACAAGTTCTACCCCTTGCAGGCAGAAGAGAGAGCGAGAAACATAATGGTAGCAAAAAACGTTAATTGCATTGTTGTGGTTTTTGCTTGCGGTCGTAAACAAAAACAGTAACAAATGTACCTTGCATAACCGATTGTTACTACTGCTGCCAGGAAAAAAAATTTTGCCATGAGTCAACAAATTCTTATGCTGCTGTTATGCAGAACTTTACATTTGAAGTCGCTGCAGTAGCAGTAATAATAAAATATTGCTAAGCGGGGTACATTTGTTACTGTTTCGGTTTTTGTTTACGCCCGCGAGCACTCAATTTATGCTCATTTAACACAACGCTACCATTAGGTCTGTTTCCGTATTCGATTCAAGTAACATGAAGTTGCTGTTATTACGGTAACAGACCTATTATGTTTCGCGCTCTCTCTTCGGCCTGCTAGGGGTAGTGCAAGTTATTGAATCGAAGATCGATATACGAATAAAGCGAAATAAAGGTTGCGCTCTTAAGAAGTACAGAACATATCAAAAACGAACCGTTCGTTAAAGTTTATTTCTATTCAATGGTTTTATGACGGCAGACAACATAATCATCTTTATTATCAACTAAATAAAATTATAACTTAATATCATTTCGTTGTTGTTTTGAATTGCCTTAAATTGGCATAGTTAGAAAAAACTAACGTGTTTTCATTTTTTTATTTGATTGACACAAGCTGACCATTGCAAATGATATAGCGAAAACCAAACATTAGCTTTAAAAGCTTTGAAAATTGAGTGTCTTTATTATAAAAAATGTTTAAGAGCTATAAGGGGAATATAATTTTTTATTATTAGAGGCATTTATGATAAATATTTCTAACAGCTCGAATATGGGCCGAACATGGCCTTAAAATAATCCAAAAAGCCTAACGGCCGAAAGTTGGGTCGAACAACGGCTGTACAAAGCCTAAATTAAGTTTTACGGCCGCTGTACGCCCCTTGTATTTCACCAAAATTTTCAAGGTCTTATTCAATAGCAAACGCATGCGCAACAACAAAAGAAAGCCTCACTTGACGATGCTGATAGTATCGACACTTGTGTGTGGCGATAATTTACAATATTTTAATCACATATTATAATCACTGTTCGATCGATGTACGGCCGCTGTACGAACGACTCTTGTATGTTAGAGAAACATATTTAAAATAAGGCCTTGTCCGGCCGCTGTTTGGCCTTAGCTAAAAAGTTTTTATTTTTACTCGGGGGTAGGAAGCGCGTAGAAAAATTTAAAAATCCTGATACTGTACTTAATAAATATATTTTATGAAATATATCGCCCAAAAAATCGTAAAAAATACCATTCTAAACAGTTTTGAGTGTACTTATTTATACAAAAAACTACAAAGTATACAAAAAACTACAAAGAATTTTTGACACTTTAGTGGTTCGAATATAGAGATAAAGTGAGTGATGAGCAAGCGCGCTTGTTTTTCTTAACGACATACACAGCGAGAGAGAAAGAGAGCGTGAGTAAGTGATGACTGAAGTAAAGCTTCCATAATGATACCCAATGGATTCTATGACTCGGTGAAAGCTTAGAATTTTGCACTTATTTTTACTACGAACCTATCCAAATCATAAGCAGCGTTTGTTGAATGCGGACGCGTCATGTGTGTCTCGTGCTGACCCAGCATAAACTGTTGTTGGCATTGTTGTTGTTGTTGGTGAAGCTCAGACGTTGTCGTTGTTGTCGACCACGTCAATGTGGATGCCTGCTGGGCATACTGCTCACTAGAAAATGGAATAAATCCCAAAGATTGGCGCATGGGTGTTGAACTCTTCATAACGCTACGACGATAGGCACGCTCAAAAGGCGTACGCGACATAAAAGAGAGCGTGGCAGCAGGATCCGTGTGCAATTTACTTAGACGATCGTGTGAATAGAGTTCGGTAAGTGAGCCATGAGAGTGCTGCAAAAAATGTGGATGCGACTGTTGAGTGCTGGATGTGGAATCCACAGTATCGTAGCTTAGCAGACGGCTGCTGGAAGGCGTTGCTTTTTGAGCTGATTGCGTCACCAGCTGTTGTGGAAATTGTAGTCGTCGCGGTGAAGTGGGCGTGAGAAAAGAATCGAGCGCAATGCGTTCGCTTACTACGTCTGGTATGGTACCCATTGAACGTATCTTCTGTATGGGATAGTGAGGCGGCGCCCCAACACCACCATTTGACGACTGCAGATGGCACACTGGCAAGGGAGAGGGCAACTCATCGTTGCCTATAAATTTGGCGTTGCCCACTTTATTTTTTATAAACAGTTTGCCGGACGAGCTAGACGAGGTAGAGCTTTTACGCTTTTGCTGCAGATTGAAACGCATCTTTTCCTCCAGCGATTGCTCACGTATGCGTTGGAACTCCTCGCGTACCTGCTGCTCCGAGTAGTCGTCGAAGCACAGATTGCTGAGCGACTTCATTTTCGGTATCTGCGCGTGTTCCGCCAGCAGCTTTAAACGGCGCGGCGAATTGCGATCGAGCTCTTGCGAAGCCTTGTGGAATTCCATTTCTAATATGGAGAGATTTTCCATCGATTTGATTTTAGCCACGCGCGGTGTGTGGAAGTTTTCATCGAGACCCGAGTCGTCGGCGGTCTCTGATACATCGCTGCCACTCTCATAGAGATGTGATGAGTCGCGACTGTCGCGGCGACTATTGCTGGTCACGCTGCGATATGTAGAGGAGGGTGTATTGATCTGATACTTGTTGCTGGAGAGCGAACCAGAACGCGGCGAAGTTGTTGCTTGTGATGGCGAAGCCGGAAAATCATTGAGTGGAGTGCGAAATTCATCGAATACTAACTGTTCCTGCAGTGTTGAGTTGGGCGTATGGAAGAGCTGTTCCTGCTCGTTGTCGCTGTCAATTAAATCCTTATAGTCAGTCATGTTGTGAGCAGCATCCAGTTGTTCCGGCAGCAAGTTGGGCATATTTAGACGCATGACATTTATTGCTCTCTGATTGAGTCTATTGAGTAGAGAAACAGATTTGCTGAATCTGCTAGACGTAGTTGTTGGGGATTTATTTATTTATTTATTTGTTTTTTTTTTTTGGGTATTTGTGAGTTATTGTCATAGGAGAGTTTTTGATAATTTTTGTCATGGTTGCAAAAAATTTTGCAGTTAAAAGCCAAAACGTTGTTGCAGCAGTCAATCGTTGTTTTTGTTTTAGCAATTTTTTTATTTTATTGTTGTTTAGGAACGATCAGTTAATATATAGAAGGGGGAAAAACAATAAAAAAATTAAACAACACAATTAGCAAAACGAAAAAAAAACAAACAACAAAATAACAAAACAAAAATTAAAAGAAAGTTATTAATATTAAACTAAAGATACTGGAAAAATATTTCTATTAAGAAAATTAGTATTAGTTATAAAGTGCTTGCAATTATTTTATATAAAAATAGCTCAGCCGGCATTTTGAGCTCGAAATACACCACTTTTTACACTACTTTTGGGGTTCTTCAAATTTATACACTCTTTTTTATGTATATATGTAATATACAATCTTTTAAGAGTATATAATGTTGTACTTTTATTTTGGTTGCTTTTCATACTTTTAAGATAAATTTATACACTACTTTTGGTGTATTTAATACACTCTTTCTAGTATATAATATACACTACTTTCTGGTGTATTTGATACTTTTGTTATAGTGTAGGAAATACATTTTTAATTTTTTTGATAAGGCGAGTATAAAACTTTATGGAGTTTCCTCCCACATTGTAAAACTTTCAAGATACAGAGTGTTTAACGGTTTTGGAACGTGTTTAATATTATTGATCTAGAATCTAAATTACTCACCACAAAATAAAAAATTATATTTTGTATTTTAGAAAAAATATCAGCTTTTTCTTCAGTATATCAATCACTTTCGTGTCATGTGCTGTATGTAGCGGAGCAAAAATTTTGAGATTATCCAACGAAATATCAACAAATTTTCTATCTTTTGTTTTAGCGGAGCTGTTATTGTCCAAAGTTAGAATTAAAAAAAAATACTGTTGATAAAGTACATTTTTACATGAAAAAAAGACATTTTAAATTTGGACGATTCCAGCTCCGCTAAAACAAAAGATACAAAATTTGTTGATATTTCGTTGAATAATCTCAAAATTTTAGCTCCGCTGCAGCACATGACACGAAAGTGGTTGATATATTAATGAAAAAGTTGATATTTTTTCTAAAATACAAAATATTATTTTTTATTTTATGGTGAGTAGTTTAGATTCTAGATCAATAACACTAAACACGTAACAAAACCGTAAAACACCCTGTATCTTGAAAGTTTTACAATGTGGGAGGAAACTCCATAAGGTGTTATACTCGCTTTATCAAGAAAAATGCTATATCTGGGGCACCTTGTATATAATTCATGCAGCTTCAAATATAAAAATATAGGTGTCCCTATTTATTTTCACATGACTGTAATAAAAAAAAAACCATTTTTAAAGTTTATTTTATGCGCTTGAATGAGTGTATTTCATCCAGAAAAAATAGTAACAGTGTATTTTATACACCAAAAGGAGTGTTTATGACACTAAAAAAACTGCATAAATTTGTTTTTATAGTGTGATTAAGACTCCAAAAGAAGTGTATAAATTTGAGTGTTTTGAATACTTCAAAAAATGATTTTAGTGAATTTAAAATTTAATGCACATAAAATATTTCTTATGCACAACAAGTGTTTTTAATACTCTAAAAAACGATTTCAGGCTAAAAATATAACCCAACACTTTTTTATATTATTTTTTTATAAAAAAATAATTTTTTCCAATGCATCAAAAATTAAAAAATACACAAAAGGCCGTCTGAGAATTAAAATTTATAAAAGTTAAAAACAATGAATAATAAAGATGTCTCAGTGTTAATTACCAAAAAGCCATTTTTGTATAAAAGTAAACATTTTAACAGTATAGTTGGTATGACGAGCACGTGTTCGTTCAACTGTGCTGTGAATTGAACAGAGATGGAAGACAGTTTGGACTTTTCTAGATTTAAAATATTTTAACGAACAGGTCACGTTTAAAAAAAATTTTTTTTTTAATTAATATTACAATAAAGGTTAGCACAAAAATGTTAAAACATTTTCAAATTTCTATTTTAGAATAGATCACGTAGAATCCAAATCCGAGCTCAGAATTTACCCATCACGTCAGAATTTTGAGATATTTGAGATTATGTACACGACAAATGGCTATTTTTGCAATTTTTGATGTTAAATACTTCTACCCATTAAATTTTGTCTACCCATTTCATCAAATAGTACTACTCTTTTCCTTCAAAATGACTTGTTGAATGATGCTGTAAGATTTCTTTGAGAAAGTTAGAATTTGGAAAAAAAACTGTTGAAGTATATTTTTACATGAAAAACAGACATTTTAAATTTGGACGATTACAGCTCCGCTAAAACAAAAGATACAAAATTTGCTGATATTTCGTTGGATAATCTCTAAATTTTTGCTCCGCTACCGCGATAGTGGTGTTATATTGATTGAAAAGCAGATATTTTTTCTAAAATACAAAATAATATTTTTTATTTTATGGTGAGTAGTTAAGATTTTAGTTTTCAATAAAACTAGACACGTGCCAAAAACGTAAATATAGGAGGAAACTAAGCACAGATTTGAAACCAGCGTTGAAAGTACATATAGGAATGATAATGGGTTTGTCGGATACGAAACTTGTAGACTAGTATTATTTACCCAAAGATATCTGAATATAAGAGGACTGCTATTTTTCGCTCGCAGCTGTAATTGAGTAGGTAGGAAATATTACAAACATTTTATGGAGCCTATTTATAACCTCAATAGTATTCAAAATAGCCATTTTTCGTGTAAATAATCTCAAAATCCTGACGTAATGGCTAAGTTCTGAACTCGGGATTGGGATTCTACGCAGAAATTACTTCAAAAATGACCCTCAGCTGTTCAACAACAATCACAACCCCATTATTTGCATATCTGTATTATCAATCAGTTAGTAAGTAAATAAATATGTAAGTGATATCAGGATCGGTGGTAAAAAGTCATTTTTGATTTAATTCATTATTAGTTCTGCTTAAATCTGATTGATTGATCGATGCTTTCTTCTTCAATATTTGAGAGAAATTGTGTGTGAAAATTTAGTTTGTTTTTTTATAAAAATTACTAATTCGTTGAATATTATATGAAAAGTGCAGTTTTGAATACAGTTGAAAGAACTAGATCAATTCTAATGCGATTTGAGGGTTTTATTATATTTTATGTATAAAAATTGATTGAAATATTCGTTTAAATTATTGGAAACTTGCTATCTTATTAGATTAGCTATAAAAAGTAATCATTTCAAAATTAAAGTTTGAAGAATTGTGATCATCGTTGCGTCGATGTTATTAATGTTGCTTTTTTTAAGAGAATCAGTAATATTTATAAGGAAATGATTTACTTGTTAAGTATTAAAACTTATTTCTAAAAAAAAAATTAGAACAATTTGTAAAAAATATTTTGTCTTAATTACACTGTAGGGATGTCAAAAAGACACAAGAAAATGCCGAGACACGTAAACTTATTTTGTGGTCGTAGAATTTAGTGGCATACCCAGTTTTTCCCAATCAGATCAAAATCTCGAGATATTTAAAAACAATAATTTTTTAAATCGATTTTGTAACGTCACATAATAACAGATATAGATACTAAGGGATATACCCCATGGACGAAGAAGCCCAGTAAAATAGCATGACCTAATTGCTGCTCACAAAAGACGAAAGCCTGGCCGCTTTCGAAAAAGCAGCGACTGCCCAGGTTTGGCATATGTCGTGCCAAACTAAAAATCTTCAGGCAACCATCCGCAAAAGAAGGCAATAGTGTAGACGAAATTCTCGATTATCTAACAGTCGAGAATGCACGGGCACTTTCCACATAACAGCCACAACCACCAACTATCTAATGCTCACGGTCTTATAGGTTAAACTGCAGCACGCCAGATATGCTGCGCATAGTCTGGCTATTCTTATGATAGAGGATGGTATCGACGTGGGCATTATACAGGAGGAGATTATACTGAATCAGAGAGTCAGTACTAAAAGGGTTCCATCTACTACAAAAGAACAGCAGGTATGTAGGCCAAGAACCTGTATTGTAGCCAAAAAGCACATCAATTTATTTCTTTTCCCTAACCTTAGCTCTCCAGACTTAACAGTTGTCAAACAAGAGGGCGCTGATGACCTCTGAGAGAAGCTCCTACAGACGAGGTGAAGCGTTTAGTAGCCACGGCGATCCAAGATAACACCACTCTTGGGTTGCAATGCCAATGCAAGGCACACGCTATAGGGCAGCTCAGAAATCAATACGAGAGGTGAGTTTTTATTCGACGTTATTAACTCTGGAGCAAAGATCTCTCCAGCCTTAGGAAAAGTGTAAGGAGAATTTTCAACTCGTGTCATATGCAGAGTCTTTGGCAACCGTATAAAGACATCCTCAAAACCTACAAGAAACCAATTTGTGACGTGAAAAAGCACTCTTGGCAAGAATATACCCAATCAATCGCCAATATCAAAGAACCGTCAAGACTAAGCGGAATTCTATCCAAAGAAAGTACCAGACCTTCTTAGGACTGTCGGAAAGAAGATGGTACGTGGACAGAATCTACCAATGAATCACTGGAACACCTACTAAAAACGCACTTCCCCGGCTGCAGGAATAGCTGCTATGAGACCTTAGCTTTATCTCAAAGGACAGGATTACCTGGGCCATAAGCAGCTTCTCTCCATACTAATCTCCACGCCCCGAAGACATTCTACCAATAATGTTGCAGAAACTAAAAGATGTAGTTGCACCTATCCTACTCTCTATCTTCAAAAATTGTCTCCGCCTTAACTATACTCCAATGAGCTGGAGAAGAGTAAAGGTAATCAGCCGAATCATGCATTTTTTTCTCCCAGGGAATCGAAAAAGGGAGTTTTAATTTTTAAGATAAAGTTCAAGAACAATGTGCTAGTTTTTAATGCAAATTTGTTCATCAATTGTCGATATTTATGAGTTTAAAAAAGAAATGTTTATCTATTATCGTAAAAATGAAAAATCCCTTTTCCGATTCCCCGGGAGAAAAGTTTGATGATTGGACTGAATATTTATACACAAAGCTGGGAGGAGAGGTCTTTAATCGGCCAAGGATTTCAGACCAATAAGCCTGTACTGAAATTTGTACAATAAATTTGTACTGAAAACCTTGGAACGCTTACTTGATATTCATCTTAGGGACGGTCTAGAGGGTACTACTATATCCAACGCCCAGAATCCATACCTCAAAGGCAGATCCACAGATACCGCTTTATACGATGTTATTACTACTATTGAAAGATCTATCTTCTTTAAGCAAAACACTCTTACGGCCTTCTTAGGCATTGAATGGACGTTTGACAATCTACACACTAAGGCCATTTTTGATTCAATGACAAACCTTGAAGCGGTTTGGAAACAACATAAATACAAAACTACCCTTAAGCTTCTGAAAGATACGGTGCGGAATGTTTCCTTATCACTTTTAGATGGAAGCCTTCTGATTTTTCCCGGAGGGACCTCCAACATTCCCACCGTATCTTTCGGAAGCTTAAGGATAGTTTTGTAATTATGTTGTTTCCAAACCGCTTCTTTAAGAATGCATGTGGAAACGTTTACTTATTGTCATGCAATGACAACAGAAAATATTAATATCTGTCAAGCAATTAATCTTATTCTTCACTATCACTTTTACTTATTGTCAAGCAATGACAACAGAAAATATTAATATCATTGTTTCCTAGCCGCTTATTATAGAATTCGATAGTCTAGTGGTTCATAACAAGAGAGAGGAATGTTTTCGCATTAATTTTTAAGACAGCGTAGAGGAATGTGTCCACATTAATTTTTAGCACAGCGGAGAGGAATGTTTCCCTCTAATGACATGCTATGTAAAAAAGAAATGGAGTGTCCAACGGAAAGGAATGCTTCCTACATTCCATGGAATGTTTCCTGTTTATTTATTTACTTGATTGCTAAACCTTAACAGGTTTTATAGCAAATTTAAAATTGTAAAATAAGATATTTAATACAATTCAAAAATATAAAGTATGATTTTGAATGAAATAATGTATTATTAACAAACTAAAAAGTTTTAGTAAATTGCTTAAAGTATATAATTTTATTAAAGTATAAAAAATAATAGAAAAAAAGTTAAGTCAAAATCGATAAAATCAGACAGCATAGCAGGGTTACGTTTTCAAGACAAACAAGGTCAAGTTAGCAACAATTTTTGTATACGGCGGAGTCGTGTGACAAACAAGGTCTCATACCCAATAAAACACCACTCCAATAGGTATATATATAATATATATCGTTCTGTCTCCCTGAAGCCGGTGAAATCCTGGCTTGACAGGGTGGTTACTCGACAAACTAGGTCAACTTCACCAAACCAATTTTCATAAAATAAAAAAAACCAGTTGCGAACGCAGGCACCAAGACAAACTAGGTCTTATCGGCCACTCATATTAATATATTACAAATCGATCTAACGTAGTGTTTCAAGAGGTAAAAAGACACCAAGACACCACGGTACCGTCAACAAATGTTGTCACAACCATCTTGAAGATATGAGGCATTTGAAGATCCCAGGCTTAGGTCCATTCAGATTATTTAGATATATTATACACCAAAATTTTCCATTTTACGCTTAGGTCCATTTAGATTGTTATATTTATGTGTTTACAAATCACCAGATGCATCAGATATATGTTTGAAAGAACTTTACATAATCAACGACGGTACTGCAGGTAATCTATAATTTTATGTTTGATTGAGTCCATGGATTCACTTAAGGATATAACATCAGATACAAAATTAAAATCACCGCAAGCGCTTCTAAGAGGTTCATTTTGCAAATAATTAGTTCTACAAAAGTTCATGTGGAGTAACTCAAAAGATCTTCTAGGACGAAGAGGAATATTAAAATATATTTTACTCAATAAATATGGACTGTTTACATAGCCATGTAAAAGTTTTATAATCCAACAAGCATTTATCATAATTCTCCGATTTTTTAAAGAAGGAAGATTTAAGAGTTGTAACCGATATTCATAAGGTGGTAAGTGAAAATCAGTATTACAATAAAGATAGCTTAAGCAAAACAAAAGAAATTGTTTCTGCACTGATTCAATGTCGTCTATGTAACAACCGTATCTTGGGCACCAAACAACTGAAGCGTATTCTAAGATAGGCCGCACTAGGGAAGTGAATAAGGTTTTCGTTATGAAAGGATCATTAAACTCTTTTGCCCAACGTTTAATAAATCCTAAAGTACTATTTGCTCTATTTATTATTTTATTTACATGAATATTAAAGCGTAGTTTAGGATCCATTGTAACTCCAAGATCATTGAAGCTATCTAAGGACTCCAATGGATAACCACAAATTTTGAAGGTACATTTAATTGGTGGTTTGCGCGAGAAAGACATATGCTTGCATTTCTTCATGTTGAGGTTCATACGGTTCGTTTTGCACCAGTTATGAAGATGATCTATGTCGGCTTGCAAAAATACAGCGTCATTATCATTTTTAAAAGAAAGGAAGAGTTTGACGTCGTCAGCAAATATTAAGATGCTGGAATGCATTATGACAGATGGCAAATCGTTTATAAAAAGTAGAAACAGAAGAGGCCCAAGATGACTTCCTTGAGGTACTCCTGAAGTAACAGGAAACACGTGTGATTTCTTGAGCTTAAAAAGAACAGATTGTGTTCTATTGCTTAAGTAAGATTCAATCCACTTTACCAACGGTATAGGAAATCCAACAAGATGTAATTTTAAGATCAATAGTTTGTGATTTACAACGTCAAAAGCTTTGCTAAAATCCGTGTAAATAACATCAGTCTGCATGCCTTTTCCAAAGTTTTCTATAGTTTTTGATGTAAATTCGAGAAGGTTAGTAACAGTGGATTTTCCAGAAAGGAATCCATGTTGGAAAGGAGACATTAAAGATTTAATGCTATGCGATAGTCGTGATGTAACAATTGCCTCTAAAAGTTTAGGCAAAGCGCTCAATTTTGCGATGCCACGGTAGTTATCAATTAAAGACCTATTTCCGGATTTATGCAGCGGAATGATAAATGAATGCTTCCAGGCTGCAGGAAAATAGCAGGATTTTAATGATGAAGTAAATAGTAAAGAGATTGGAGTTACTAATTCTTCACAGCAGTATTTTAAAATACACGAAGGTATGTTATCAGGACCACTTTTATATGATGTTTTAATATTTTTTAAAAATGATAAGACTGTGTTTGTGTCAATTATTGGGAAATATATATCCCCAGATTGAATATTGAAAGGATAACTTAAATAATCATAGGACGATGATGAATAAGTCGACTTGAAAAAGTCAGCAAAAAGATTGCAAATACTATTATCATTATCAGACTCAACCGAATTATACTTCATAAAAGAAGGATAGGAATCAATCTTGCGTTTTGTGTTAACAAAGTTCCAGAAGGATTTAGCATCAGATTTGATGTTTAATTTTACTTTTGTTAAGTAGGTATTATAGGATTGTTTGCATAACTGTTGATAACTGTATTTAATCGAGGTATAGCATCCAAAATCACATATGTTATGTGTTTTTTGATATTTTTTATAGTATTTAGATTTCAAATTCCTCATTTTTCTTAATTCATTTGTATACCATACCGGACCCGATGTCAAGGAAGCTTTCCTTTGCGGAACAGCTTTAAGAAAACAATCATTGAGCGTTCTATTAAAACGCATATACCGCATCATCAAGACTCTGAGAAGATAAACTATTTGTATTAATATTTAGAATAGAATTCCAGTTTATATTAGACAAGTTATTCTTCAAAATCACGTAGTTTGTTTTTTTAAAGTTAAACTCAATAGGTGGTTGAGAATCAGAATACTGCGCAGATGGTTTTGGAAAATTTAAAATAATTTCTAATGTTGGATGATGAGAATCTTCGGGTGTAACCAGAGGATCTGATTTAGACACAGAAGCGATATTACTGTCATCAAAAAACACCAGATCAAGCAAACGATTATTTTTGTTAAAAATGCAGTTAAGTTGGAATAGCCCTTGGATTGAGAGCTCGTTTAAAAAGTAATTATCGGATGAACTTTCAGACGAAGGTAAAAATATTTCAGGAATTTCAGAACAGTAGTTCCAAGAAACGTTTGGCAGGTTAAAATCTCCAGTTATTAAAATATGATCATTTGATTGCAGTTTTGAGCAAACTTTACTAATAGAAGCCAAATGTTTGCTATAAACTTCTAAGGTAGAAAGGGGAATATCCGGGAATGTTTCCATTTCCTGGAGAGGAATGGTTTAGAGCTGAAAAATTATCAGAAGGTTGGATATTATCGTCTTAACACCGAGAAAAAAAAGTAAAAACAACATTATTTTGCAATTATAGAATTCATTGATACAACAATAAGCTTTTTTGTTGTAGCAACAATAAGCTTGTTATGTTAAGAAAAATATTGTCAATTTCCAAATTTAAACTAAGTAAAAGTAGCTATAAAATTGTTGCTTAAACAGTTCAACATCTGTTCAGCACTTTTAAAATGATTTTGTATTTGTTTTGGCTAACAAAAGGGACATACTTGATATTTAAACTTTTCTTTTAAAACTAATAACGAGATTGTTGCTTTATAAAACTCTTTTAACAAGAGTAACATTTCAACTAATTTCGCTAGTATTTTCCTAAAGTACCCGATAGCTCAGAAAAAGTGTGATGGTTTCAGACAGCATCAGAGGAGAAAATAAAGACAATTCAAAATTAAATCCAGTCTGCAAAATATATTTTTTTTTTTCAAAAAAGATACAATTATATCACAAATATATGTATTTTTATTTACAAATATATGTACAGCCCAATCATGACACATTTTCTCCCGGGAGTTGTAAAAGGGAGTTTCTAGTTTTAAGATAGCAGATAAAGACATCTCATTTTTTATTTTGCACTAATGAATATTCGCGGTTGATAAACAAAATTGCATTAAAAATTTCCAAAAAGTTTTTAAACTTTATCTTAAAAACGGAAACTCTCTTTTAAAACTCCCGTGAGAAAATATTTCATCATTGGGCTTATAAACTTTTGCTCAAATTTACATTTTTCCTTTTTTATTGATTAAAATAATTACTTTGTTCAAACAACAATAGATTTGTTCATTTCTTTTAAATGCCAGAGTTGTTAAATTTACGATTTTTTTTCTTACTTATTTTAAATACTATTGTTGTATAATCGACAATTTTGGGTCTTATAGCAACAGCAAAAATGGTTGGATTTATTGACCGATGTAATATGAAAGAACTAGTGCTGGTAAAAACGTGAAAAATACTTAGAATTAAGTTAGAATTTGTTGAATTTACGATTTTTTTTCTCGGTGTGCAATAAAGTTAATGGCTTAAAGCTGTAAAATCATAGCTTTCTGAAAACAAAATAAGTTCATATTAAATACCAAGATAAAAGATATTTTTAATATAAAAATAATGTAGATCCTATGAAAGCAAAAGCTTTTTTAAACCTTGAGAAGTTCACAAGCAGAATCGAATTTACAGTGTAGCCCAGAATAAGTGTCATTAAAATAAAGTACAACAAAAAATAAAGTAGTCATAGTTTCTTTTTGTCTGTTAAGATATATTACAAAATTAGTGAAACCAATTCGTTTATTTAAATTTTGAGCATCTCTTTGAATGTTTATCACAAACATTTGCGGAATGAATTGCATCATATCTTGAGCTATTTGGCTCCGAATCTGTATCAGCCGATCCTTGAAATGATAAATATTTGGGTTTTACGTGATAAAACTTTTGTTAACATACTTTATAATCTCATATAAAAAAGTCGAGAGGATTTAGTTCTGGCGACGCAGCTGACCATTCTTTGGTTTTTGGTAAAATGGGGCAAATTTTACAGACCCCAGTCTTGAGTCCGTTTTGCCTGGTGTGATGGAACAGAATCTTGTGAAAAGCAAAAATACTTGTCGTCATTCAACTCCTGGACATGAGGTAGTAGATAGCCTTTTAAAACGAGTTTGATTCCTATCAATTTTGATCCCTCGATCTGTGAAAAGAAGCGGTACTTGCTTTTGGTGATAATGCTTCACATACTGCTAATTTCGAAACATTCTGCTACCATTCCACTCAATTTATCCCTAGATGCCTGCGATAGTAGGGGAGGCCTAAATATTGGTGCTGATTGAAATTCATTCTTCAAATGTTTGTGTCAAACAATCAAAGAGAAAGGTGAAAGATTTTAATTAACGACCAAATTCGAGTTATTTTGTAATATACCTTAACAAATACAAATAAATTATGAAAATTAGTTGATTACACAGTGCAACAACAATAAAAAATAACAAGGTTTCGACAGCGGATTCTGGCAGAAGAGACCAAATAATAGACCTGTAACGGCATTTTGAAAGTTTACGTCTGAATTTTATTTTAGGGTGAGGGGAAGTTAAAGTTAACTATGCGGCCCTTACATTTAAGGTATAGGATGTGTTCAGTGGACTAATTCACACCTTCCAACTTTGCTTTATGGTTGTCAAATTTTTGCAAATTGCGATTATTCCAGCAAGCAATGACTAATCTTCGTATTTAATAATATCGCAAGGTATGTGTTCGGATTGTAACGAAGAGATTATGTTTCCCAATACTCCAAAAAATCGTACATTAGTTTATTTACACAAATTCATAACAACGAGTGAACATTCTATCTATTTGAAAAAATTACGTTCGCGCGGTCAAATCGGGTTAAACAGTAATACCAAGGCGCTATTCGTGCTAATCTTCAGAGCAGGAATTTTTTGTTTTTTCTGCTCGTCTCTGGAACGAACTTCCTACCCAATTAAGATTCATAAGTAACGTAGTGCAATTTAAGAATCAGCTTGCGCAGTACCTTTCATAGTTGCAATAATAAATAGTTCGAATAATAGTTTAATATCTTATTCTTTGTTTTTTGTTTATAAAACTTTCGCGAAATTTTTAAATGCTTAAATTTTAGTGTTCAAGCTACAAATAAATAGGTATAGTTTTAATTTTTTTTTAATTTTTTACTACTTTTAAAGGCTTTAATCGTTACTATTTGACGTTTTAATAAGTGTTTAATGGCTAGTTTTTAACTAAATTATTTTGATATTTAGTTTATAAATTTTGATTACTTTTTACATTCATGAAGCTTGTGATGTTACATAAGATCTCGGTCTTGTTGTGCTAGTTAGTGTACATTGATGAATAAATAAATAAAATGTAAAATTGTACGAGGAACATTTTTTTGGAACATTTTAACCTTATACATTTTCAATTTATGGGTGTTTTTGACTCTTTTGTGAAATAGGGCAAAAAATTCTCAGAAAACAGGGAGATAACGGGTTAAAATCTTCAACAAAAATATTTGTCATTAAATTCTACTATAAGTCTTGGAATACACCAAAGTATTAAATTTAATTTGAAACTTGATGCCAGAAATAAGTCAAAACTTAAAATGTGTTTCAGGGTTAGTTTCGTAATAACTATTGGTGCTTAAATGTCCTATAAAACCGGATTTTAGGCGGTTAGTTCGTATGAAAGAAAAACGCTCCGTAAAATTTCACTATATGTCACCATACAAAAGAAAGCTCTGAATATAATATCTATTAATAAAAAGATTAGTACAAATTTGGATATTTAAGCAGTTTATTAAATTGAATCCCAAATTAAATTTAGCCCAATCCAATCGAAACCTTGTTATTTTGAAAAAAAATAAATGATTTTGTTGTTCAGTGTTATTTTAGTATTTAGAGAAATCTTTTTTAAGTGACACTTATACTGGGCCACACTGCACTAAACTAGAAAAATGGATGTGCTAAAAATCAAGCATGAGTTTCAAACCCAAAAAAATAACATTATGACCAAACTAAACTTTGATATGCTCAAAATAGGAAAGAGGAAAAATAAGTAATTTGAAACAAAAAATTTAGTTTTTTTAAACTTACCACAAAATGACACTTAGCAACTAGCAAACAATATTTTATAATAAAAAAAGCTTAAGTCAGTGAGCGAGAAAGCAAAGATTTTGCACACAGCAACAAAGTTTATTGCGGAGGGAGTGTGGTATAGGATTCATCCATCACCACCCACCCATCTACTGCTTTCCATCCAACAGAGATTTAAATACAAAGTTTAAGGTCGTAACATGTTGCTCTGACTGACTGTTCTTTTTCTTGAGTTTCCCCTAGAGTTTGGTGCAAGTGCACCAAATAAATACTTGGCTACTCTTCAAAAATGTGCATTACATTATTTTTTAATTTTCATCTTTCTTTTTTTTAATTTTTTATTTATGTTTGATACAAGTTGAATGAGAACAATTTTTCATTTAGCGCCTTGAAATATGGCTTTTCGTGTTTTTATTTTTTTTTGTTATTGTAAGTGTTATCACAACATGTGGTGGCGCGTTTATGAATGAGGTCATCATAATGGACAAAGTCGCCGCAGTTTGAAACAGTTATGGTCAGTGTCATGGTTATAAGGAAATAAAATTTATCATAAGGGAACAAATGAACAATTGACTATATGACTCTTAGCCAAATTTACACCAATCGAATCAATGGAATGATCAGTGTCAAGGTTATAAGATAATAACATTATTTATAAGGAAATAAAAAACAATTAATTACACAGTGCAACAGCCCTCGGGATCGAAGAAAATTCAAAAACAGGGTGTAGGTATACCTCAAAAAGAGACGAGTGATAAAAGGTTTCGAAAAGTTAGTCTCTGCTTTTCTCCAAAACACTATTTAAGTTTGGTTGATTTAGGATGGCCACCCTAAGATTTGTTTTATGCATAACTTGCAATCGGCACAATATTTTAATATACTTTCTTCGGGTGAAATGTAGAGAAATATTTGAAAAAGAGTCGCTTTAAACATAAAAGGGCGTAAAACCACATCTTCATGGTTTAATGGGATGAAATGTAAAATTAAAATATTTCTTTCCAATCAAATTTTTACATTTTTTGTTTTACAATTTTTACATTTTGAGACATAAATATCGAAAACTATGAAGAATATCTCTTTACTTTCTTCGGCGTAAATGAAGATAATATAATGCTTACAATTTATTCCAATTATTGCATGAATCTGCATGCATAGCAAATTTTATCAAAATCAGAGTGATGAAAGGTGTTTTATGCAAAAAGGGCGTCCAACATGATTTTGTAAAATAACTGAATTTAATTACAAATACCTTAAAAAATTTAATAAATATTTTATTTGTTTAACGACCTTTTTGAAGTAATTTTTATCCTTAATTTTGTGGGGTTAATGAAAAAATTTTGTAAAAAAAAATGCACCCAATGCATAAATTGGTATTTATTGTTACGATTTTTTAAAATTTTATATTTTAGTTTTCATTCAACGCATTGTGCGCCCCCGTTCATAAATAGTTTCGCCCTCGAAAGAAGCTCGATCCACCAGTTGACAGCTTTCAATGCGTGAATATGTAATCTAACAACACAACGAAAATAAACTAAAAACGAAAAAAGGTATTAAAAGTAACCAAATAAATACTAGAACAATTTTTGTGAGCAATAGAGTTCTCTATTTTAAAACTAGTTGGAATATATTTGTACTCGTAAGAAAAATTATAGTCCCCAAAAAAGTAATTTAATAGCATCAGCGTAGAAGAATAAATACTCCACTTAAACTAATTTAACTTTTTATTTATCGAAAGAGTTTTTTAATGCAAAGCCAACGCTTTGTTCAAATTATGAATACATTAATATATATTGAAAGAAGTGCAAACATTAGGTTTGTAGGTTTTTCGACCACTGCTGTTTTTCGACCTTAAACCAAAGTTCCAAAACCTTAACTTCGAATTGCATCGACTACTCAAAAGAGTAGTTGCCACTATAATAAGCTTCATTTTTGACGTCGATGTTAGTCGAAGTTTGTTTATGACTCTGCTGGAATACCAAAATACAACTGTGGTGGCAACCTGCAAACATTGGCAACCAGCGAACTTATCTCCGTAATTTAATACAAAGCACTAGTTTTTGTCTTTGAAAACGCTAGCAAAGCTTTATTCTTTACAGTAATTGTTTAAAAAACAAAATTTTTTACAATAATACAATTCTTATGATTAAAACTTTTGTTTTACAATATCTAAAGTAAAAAAAAAAACAAAAATGTACTATTTACAGATGTTAGTTGAGAAAAAAAAACCAGAAGTAAAAAATATCGAAACGTTGTTAGTTAGTTACATATTTTCAAAAATAAGACAACTAAATGAAAAATAATTTTGTAAATGTGATAAAAAAATGTTAAAACTCTAGAAAGAAAGCAACAAAAAATCGTTTGAAAAATAAGGAAGGCATCAAGAAGTAGTAGTAAGGTACTCGTTGTAAGTATTGGTAGTAGATGCGTGTATGTGTGTGTGTGTTAGTGATATTCACTTTTAGTATGACTTTAATTTTAATTTCTGTTTTGTTTATTTTGTTTATACACTCAAAATTTGTTGTTGTTAATATTGGCTTTTTTAGCAATTTAGGCGTAGTAACAAATAAGGAAAAATTTAATTCGTATTAGTTTGGCGAAAATTAAAAGAATTTAATTTTCGTAATATTTTTGTTTTTATTTCTTTGAAATAGCAGTATTTAAAGCCAAACAATAAACTTACCTTGCATGCCCCGAATCACCCTCAGAGCTTTGCCTCGAATGTTGACTGTGCGAAAAACTACTGTAACCGGAACCTTTCGACATCTATTAGGACAAAGAAATTATTAAAAAAAATATAGTAAAATTTATACCAAAAGCATTTGCTTCGAACTCAAATTGGTCAAACAAAAACACTCACTTGACTAGTGTTGCTGGAATTTCTGGAATGGCCCATTTCAATGAGAGTTGCAGTGCCACCAGCTGACGTTCCTCCTCCCATGGCACCACCTCCTATGGTAGATACGCTGCTAGCTGTCAATGTGCCGCAGTTGTTGCTGCCAATGATGTAACTACCGGTGCTACCACCGGCTTGGCTACCCATTTGCTGCGCATTCGTTAGCGTCGCGGACGTTGAAGCCATCAGCGTTGTCGTTTGATAGGCGGCGGCTGATTGCAGCTGCTGTTGCTGCTGCTGTTGTTGCGGCTGCTGCACCAGCTGATACTGCTGAAAAAGCGCATCTGTTGTGAGTGTTGCAGCCGATTCCGATGATTCCGAGAGTCCCGAATCGGTGACAATCGAAGCTATAAGCAGCTGCGGATCTAAGTCTTGATAAAGCAAGAAATCGTTTTTTTTCTTTGTCAAAGAACCAAAACCCGAGGAGGTTTGGGAAATTGAAATACCATCGTCACGTGCGTTGGACACCGAACGTGTCGTCGTGCCTATGAGTAGATTAGAGCCGCTGCTGGTGGGCATTAGTGAAGAGCCGGAGCCGACACCGGTGACGGGAATAGCAGCGCTGCTGCTGCTTCCAACCAGACCAATGCCGCCGCCGCCACCACCACCACCACCTCCACTGCCAGTGCCCCCACCGCCTGGCAGCGGACCACTACCCAGGGGTGTTGTTGTATTTGCTGTCGGTGTTTGTAGACCGCCACCAGTTGAGTTGTTCGCATTGGCGCCAATAATTGAAGCCAAATCGTCGTGCGAAGACTTTTGTTTGTTCTTCAGATTGGGCGTGGGTCTATAAAGAGGGCGCATACAAGAAATTACGACACAAAATGTTATATAATTGGAACATTTTTTCTACTTACGCCTTGAACAGTATATCACCGCTTAGCATATGCATCTTTATCGACACTCTCAACATTGAGTTATCCAGTCGATGCCGCGAATCATAGCCCTCGAGTAGAAAACGTCGCGAGGTTAGTCCAGCACCCGCGAATTCGGCAAGATTTAAGTCAATGAATCCTAATTTATAATAGCTACGTCCACCCTTCATCTCTTTGCGTATGGAGATGCGTAGATGGCATGGATCTAGAACGCCTGTCGATGCATTCGCGGACATTTTGCAGGGAAATTCGAAGCTGCGATTCCATTCTACTCGATGATTGCGTACTTCTTCACTGTTTGTGTGAAAAAATGAAAGTTGAAATCTATATTAAAAAAAACTCATTTTCAGTTTGTTTGTTTGTTTGCTTGGCCTTAATACAAATCTAAGCGGCTGCACGGACTTTGCCGAATTTTAGTACACATATTGTGTACATCCTAGATTAGATTTAAACATACTTAACAAATTCACACAAACCCACAAAAGTGTGAAAAAGACTATAAAAAATTAAAATTGGTTAAATTTTGGTATAAAGCACAGAGTGCGCCACATTTAGAGTAGTCTTTTGAAACGTTAATTCAGTAAAAATTTAAACATTATTCTCGCCAACAACTTTGCTTAAGAAATAAATACGTATAAAAACATCGCATCCAGTTGGTCTTACAAAATGTCTAGCTTTTGCCAGCATAGTTTGCAACGAAAAAATGCTATCGACATGGCATATGAGCTATGTGCCAATATTTTGAAGCGTTGAAAGCAGGATTGTCAAGTTTTTAAGACAATTTCGAACGATTTATTTGTTCAGCAAAGTTGCTGGCCAGAATAATAGGAACAACTTTTCTGAAGAAACCACACTAAAAATCCTAATGATTCAAGAGTTCTCAATATGAAAATGAGTGTATATCTTGAGTAATTTTTTTTTCTGAGCTATGAATCTTTAACAAAAAAGTTTTGCTCTCAACTGTTTTGTAAATTGGAAAACAAATGCCACCACGAGATTCCCATAAAAAAAGTAAGTGAAAAACGTTGAAATTATCAAATACAAATTTTTGCGCCACACAGTGTAATGTAAGGATTTTATAAATATTATAAAAACAATTAATTTTGATAAAAAAATAACACATCATAAATAAAAAATAAAAAAATTAACTATCAAAAAGGAAAATGTGTTTTCGAGTCGTGACTTCAAATTTGGATTGACCGATTTTAAAGTATGCTAAGCCAATTTAGCCCATTTATGATGTTATTCAAATGCAAATCCTTGAGTCAAATTTTTTGTCAATTGTGCAATACCTTGAAGGTTATAAAACAAAACGTATTGAAAACTCAACAACTATTTATTATTAAAAAATTAATTTGGCAGCAAAGATTTTTTTTGCTAATGTTAAGACAATCTTCTACCTTTGAAACATGTTTTTTATATCAACTAGCAAATGTAGTCTTGGTAACATCTTGTAAAAATTTCAAGCAAATCTACCGAAAAATTTTTTGCGAATATTTTTTGCGAAGGACGCCAGTCAGAAAAGCATGTCATATGCACAATGTGCATAATAATAATGTGTATTGCACATATTTGATGATCAACCATTTTTCATGTATTATTTATGTATTCTTGTGAGGAAACTAATTCTAATGTTGTTATAACATATCTTTTAATGAATCTTATGTTATCATAACATATGTTTTAATAAATCTGTGTCAATAAGCCGATAAGTCGACTTAAGATAGAACTGTGTTCCACGCTTATAGCGCTATGATCACACAAAATCTAGAGGTTCTAGCGTGACCTAAACCAAAACTATGACACGAAAACAATAGACCCTTTTATATAACTTATATGCCGATTGAAAACTTTAAAGTAAGATATCTCGAAACTTTGAAATTAGACTTAAGCTTATTGCTTATCGGCACAGATATATATTCTTATAATAATAAGAATAATCAGAAATGAAAACAAATCTTTTGCTTTAATAATTCTCTGTTTTGTGAATTTATTGGGATGGAAGCGATTTAATTAAATTATTTATATCAATTTCATTATTATAGCAATTAATGCGCAAAAAATTCTGGATATGTGAAATTTTCTTGTGTTAACTAATGATGAGTAGCAAAGCAAAGGAAAGCGTGCATTGAAAGAACTAAGCAACCAGTCCTCACCGTTTGAATTGCCAGAGCGAACTGGGGCGATTTTATTGTAAGCGTGAACTTTATAAACGTGTGAAAGCCCAAAAGCTTATCTGCACATTTGTGCGCGTTTGAGCATCAATAGTCTAATACGAGCAAAACCGTCTGAAATACAACATTTTTATTGATAAGTTGACGGTAAAAATTCGTTCTTTTTGCACATTATGAATTTAACTTTTGGGAGGATATTAAATTCGTTATATGTGCAAAGTACGAGCTTAACATTTGATTCGAATATAGCTTTTGGCAATAACTTTAAATTCGTACTATCGCAAAGAACGAATTTAACTCTTGGTATGATTTTAAGTCATGTCACCAACTTCTTATGAACAAATCCTTTTATCAAAAATATGAACGATATGTACTGCACACCATTAGATAGGTAATTAAACCACCTTTCCAACAATATATGTCATATAAGTGCACAACTAAGGCTTTTGCCATAAACATTTTTTTAAACATTGCCAAAATAGTGAATGTTAGGATCAAAGTACTAAGTTTCAATGCAAAAATTCTCAAAATCTGTGCGAAGAATGTTTTTGAAATGCATATCATTAGACAGGTGATTAAACCGCCTTTAAAACAATATATAGCTTATAAGTGCAAAATTTAAGAATTTTTGGCAAAAGTCTTAATTGTGGTTTAATTTTCGCAAAGTACGAATTTAACTTTTTGCGGATCAAAAGTATTGGTTTGAGTCTTTGCTGAGTTAGCGACGGATTGACGAATTTATCTTCACGCACTTAACTAAAAGGCTGCCCGCATAGTAAACGCCGAAGCAGGCAGGCAGGCAGGCAGGCCCTGCGAAGAAACGAGATAGAAATAGCTTTTTTCTCTCTTGTTCACATAGTTTGCCTGTGCCTGTCTGCCTGCCTGTCTGCTTCGGCGCTTACTCTGCGGGCAACCTTAGGTTACAAACAGAGTCCACGCCGATTCAGGCAGGCAGGCAGACAGGCGCAGCCAGAAACCTGCGACGAAACGAGAGAGAAATAAAGCCAAGATGACTTTTAACTCGTTTGTTCACACAGTTTGGTTCCGCCTATCTGGCTGCCTGTCTGAATCGGCGTTCACTCTGTCCGCAACCTTACTCGGAAACAATCCACCATGTTCCAAATTTCATCCATCTATCATTATGTTAAGCAGAGATATTGACTTTTGGCCGAAAAACACTACTGTTAGTTTAACGATAAGAAAGACGTGCAAATCTAGACGTAGTAATTCCTTTACTGTTGTTTGTGTCTTGTAATGATGTTTTTAGTTCTTGGTATTGATTTTTTTTTTTGTTTATGTCTTGGCCTCAGCTGAAGTATTTATTTTTATATTGATCTTGGTCTTGTGTCTGCCATTGATCATGTTTTGATCTTGCGTAAGATTTTTCCCATTTCTTTTACATGTTAAAATAAATACAATTTTAATCTGTATCACACATCAGCATTACTTGTACAAAAAAAAAATTAAATAACTCTTTTAATATTATTAAGACGCTACTGTTCCATAATCTCTATTAAAAATTATGGAACCTTTAAAGAGAAATACTTAAAAGTTCTAAATAACTTACCGGCTGCTGTATTCCTGAAATGAGCCTCCGTCCAGTAAGCGTATTTTTGCGAAAAGCACCTCATTTACCAGCGCTACTTCAACCAAATCTTGCAATTGAACTTCAACATTGAACTTATACTTCTTTTTTTTCATCATAAAGGCCATACCAGGGGCGCTGGGCCCAAGTAATGTCATTCAGTGTTGCCAGACGAAGTAAATATTTAAAAATGCAATTTTGGCGTGAAAAAAACAACAAAAGTGACGACAAAAAAGTTGTTTCCAACGTTATAACACCGATTTTGTTTTACTTATAAATAACAAAGTGTGCATGAACAAACAGTTGGAGGAAAAATTGTTTAATGAAAAAATCCCCACAGAAATTGACGACTACTATGACGGCGACAATTAAATTGTTATTTTAAAAGCTACAATAAAATTTTATAGGATAATTTCACAACTCTGGGAATTATTTAGTTGAATGACGAGAGTGACGGCAATTTTTTGTTGCTGCTACTGCCGGCTATTTTTGTTGTTTTACTGTAGAT
This sequence comes from Dichetophora obliterata, assembly GCA_963920525.1. Lineage (NCBI taxonomy): Eukaryota > Metazoa > Arthropoda > Insecta > Diptera > Sciomyzidae > Dichetophora > Dichetophora obliterata. The sequence continues at coordinate 42,372,278 of OY986436.1, read as the reverse complement.
TTATTTATGTTTTAAGCAACCACATTGTTGTAGATGTTGTTGTTGAGTCGTTTTTTATAGATTGACTTCACTCTCAGTAGCCTGCGATATAATTGGCACTTCTGTGGTATTCCTTTTTGTGTTTAATGCTGCAAGAAAAAGAGTAAAAGCAGAGGAAAAAAATTAAAGAGAAATAATTAAAAATTAATTGAGAAAAAAAAAGTTTGATTCAAAAAGTTGGGGGTGAATAACGGAACTTGGCAATATTTTAACAAGAGTGCTAAAAACATTGCATACTTTTAGGGTGCGTTGACGAGTTTAAATGAGAACAATTAGATTTTATGTGAATTGAAAGTGAGGTCTGCTTTTAGGGGCACGTATACATTAATAAACATAGACTCAACGGTGGCCATAAAAATTTTTTTTCAAGACACCTTACACATACATATCTGGAAAACATGCAGCTGCTGCTAATTTCCAGACAGTTAAGTAAGGCATAAAAAATATTTCAATTAAATCGGAGCCAAAAAAGTTTATCCTGCCTATTTTGAGGCGAGAACAAAATTTATGAGTCTTTTTAATTTTGTCGATCTAGACAAACAAATCAGTCAAGTGCTTAATACAACAACTATTCGCTATCACGAAAACATATAAAAATATTATTGAAACGCAAAAAGTTTTTCCAATTTTTGTTTGTTTGTTTGTCGGAGCACCTAAACTGAAGGTTCGTATGTTTGCATACTTTGAGGCGTCATTTACTAATTGTCAGGGTAGTTGTGTGTGTGTTTTGAAGTACAGTCTAAGAGTTCCAAACATTACAAAAAAAACTTTGACTGGCATCCAAAAATAGCTCACTGCTTACATCATTTAATAAGAACTACCATTTTTACGAAGCACTAATTAAGGCGGTTAAAAATATGCACTGCTCTACAACGCTTTTAGTTGGTACACCAAAAAATTTAAGTGCCTACTAATTTTACTACATTAAGTTTTTTTTTTTGTACATTTAATTTGGTCAGCACATTAATCATATGTTAGCTGCTGAGCAAACAACAAACAAAAAATTGCGTGTTGGCTGGATTGCTTTAGTGTTTAAAGGCGCGTTTTGCCAAAACTACGCATGTTGGCAAACATATACGAGTAGATGCAAATTTATTTAAGTTTATTAGCAGTAATTAGTGGCAAATTACCGTTTTTTCCACTTAGCCATGCAAAAACTTCATTGCGTATGAGTGACCTAAATAACACAGTATGAGAATTTTTAATTTTTTTCCAAAATTTTCAAATTCCATATATGGATTCTTAAAGTAGAGCAGACGAAAAACAAAGTTTCTTCTACATCGATGTTTTAAGAAATTAACGTATTTTTAGTAAATTGCTAAATCTAGTTTAAACTCACACTATTTATGGAAGAGGCTTGTTGGTTGCCACCACATAGCTTTTTTGATCATAGCTAGTCATTAAATAAACATATTCTTGATGTGTACGTATATGATATATGCTTGTAAGGTTAAGTTGGCGCCTGATCTCTAGAACATCCTATTTACACCAGATTATTGGCACGTTGTGAGCTAGAAATCCTGAGTAAGAAATCATTTCAAATCAAATTTTCAAAGTATCTTAAATCAATCCTTGATATTCTGGTTTGCAGGTTGCCATCCCATGAAAAAATGCTAGAAATGTAGGAAAACTCAAGTCAACTCAAGCGCCTAATTTAGAAAACTTATTGAATTTTTCATAACGAAAATTAATGAAATTGGCAAATTGCAAAATCAAATTTGCAAAATGAAATGGAATTATCTTCTATACATAAATAGGCGTTCCGTTACAGTTCGGTACCAGTTTCTCAACCGATTTTAATAATTTTTCAATTTCCTTCTTTTAAACCCCCAAGGCTGTCTCAATAGTCTAGTGGCAGCGCGCTTGACTGTCAATCAGGGGTCCCGGGTTCGAATCCTGGCCGGGCCATAGCCTTTCTTTCCTTATTCCTAATCAAAGGAACTTAAAAACACATCACTTACGACGAAAAGTTGTGTTTGGTGGTGGTAAAAAAAGTTTGTGGAGAGGAACGCTTAGTAACTTGATTTGACTCAAGTCAAGGCATAACGCTTGCTTCAGATTTAATACCACATGTTTCTACAGCTTTTGCCACATTAAGAACATCCTACACAAAAGTTTCATTAGAATACTCCCTTCTTCCATCCTGTGGTATCACAACGAACCAATAATATGGTCTAAGTGGGCTGGTCTAAAGACCTGCCGCCACCTAACCTAACCTTAGCCTGCAAGGAATATTCCCACCAAGTTTAAGCAAAATTGAAAAAAGTGCCGAGACACAATTTGATGATTTCATGCCAAGAAGCGAATTTAAATCGATCAATTCGCACATAATAAATTGTAGGAGTTTTTGTTTTAGATACGGGGAGTTTGGAAGAAACTTTTTAAGATGACAAAAATAATAGGACCAGCGCATGACTCATAGAACTTGACCTACTCTAGGGGTCAACTCGATAGAGATATAAGCTATTTTTTTCAAGTTTTTTGATGGATGTGTTCAGAGGAAATGTTGGAAGTAAAAAATAACAACCAGCTCATACATTTCACCTCTCAAGATGTAAATTTGAACGAGATATTCTATTTTAAAATTTTTGGGTTTTTATGGGGACCTCCAGAAGGGTGGCAGATAGAGGGTGGGTGTGTTCAGATGAAACCAACTCATACATTTGAGTTATCTTGAAATCAATTTACAAGATAACTCTCTCATTGTTAAAAGGATTAGCAAACAGAGAATACTGCAAAAATTAGTGCACTTACGTAGGGCTCTAATTGGTACAAATAAATTTCTATTATCAAAATTATTTCCATGAGAAATTCTGGCTACGGGCTACGGGTTACGGGCCTGATTCCAAACATATGCTTGAAAGTATGTTTGTATTATTTAAATTCTATGAAAAAACAACACAACATATATATTCACCTTTGGTTACTAGGTACAATTCTATCCAAAAAACACATCAATCCCTCTTTCATTAGGAAAGACGATGGTACGTGGACAGAATCTACGACAGAACAGTTGGGACACCTACTCAATACGCACTTCCCTGGCTGCAGCAACAGCTGCGATGAAACCCCACGTTTAAAATTACCCAAAGCCACTGTTATGGTTCCTACTGGCTCCTTTATATCAAAGGACAGTATAAATTGTGCTATAAACAGCTTCTCTCCATACCAATCTCTAGGCCAGGATGGCATTTTACCAATAATGTTGCAGAAACTACAAGATGTAGTTGCACCTATCCTACTCTCTATCTTAAAAAACTGTTTTCGCCATAACCCATTCCAACCCGAACCTAAATTACCATGCCAAAATCGATGAAACTTCTACCAGACATTACAAATAGTCTAACTAAACGAAACAGGGACTTTGAGATATTTAGCTATTCAGATTGGGTCCAGGAGAACTAAAAACTGGGGAAACCCGAGGTGTACCGGCATCAAAAAAATCCAAATTTAAAGGGAAAATGGAACAGTCGATTTTGCTAGTGCAGGATGCTTTATTTATACTAGTTAGAATGGATGAGAATAATTTTTAACCGATTGTAAACTATCGAACAACGAAAAAAAATCCAAAAATCTGAAAATTGCTTTGCGGCAAGACTCGACAGAACATGCAAATGACCAAATCCCGAGAAGCAAAAAATAATGTATGTTGAAAGAAGTCCAAACTAACATATGGAAATTTCCGTTTATACGCATGTGACAGTCGTACGACTTTAATAAGTGGAAAAACAAAGAAATAAAAATTATACTTACAGTTTTCTTATTTTTGCTTTTCGATAGTTTATTAAGCGCACTATACAAGGTGTTAAAGCTAAGAAATGTCAAAAGTACGGCTCTTAGATAGAAGCCACCAAAAATGCTACGTTACGTGACAAGGAAAATAAGTGGTTCTTGCCTGCATTAATATAAACGAAGTGTGCACGAGTTTTTTTATGATAATTTTTTTAAATATAGTCTGGGGATAATGCTGCTACATGTTCATAATTGTTTCGTTGAAAAATCTTTTTTAATTGTTTTTATACAAATCATAATATGATACGTTACGTGACAGATTTTTCCCTTCAAAAAAGTTCAAAAATTTTATACTTTTATTTATTTAATTGAACTAGAAAACATATCAAGTGTAATTCAGGACCGTTACATGTGAAAACTGAAAAAAATTGAATTGAACTTTGTACTATACGAATATTTATTATACTTATAAAATTCCAACTGTTGTTAAAATATTTCAACTTTTGTCACCATTCTTCAACTTTTGTTGCCATTCATCATGTTTGTTGCCATTTTATTTAAATTCAAATTGAGATCAGCTCTCAGTACTCTCACAATATAAATTTAAACATTTTTTATCTATTATCGAGGTTTAAAAGAATTTGAAGTAACATTAAATTTTCAGTCGCCGTAGACCTCTTGGCGGAAATGCCAAGAGGTCTAAAGGTCTTTAGATGTGCTAAATTGCAAGTTGATAGCATTTTCGGGCTCACCAAGGAAAAATTTTAAAATGACTTGTCGAATACTCGACCAATGGGCTGAAATGGGTTAACTACACTCCCAACAGCTGGAGAAGAGCAAAAGTAATTTTTGTACCCAAAACTGGGAGGAGAGGTCATGAAACAGCTAAGGATTTCAGACCAATAAGCGTAACACCATTCGTACTAAAAACCCTAAAACGTTTACTTGATATTCATCTCTGTGATGTTCTAGAAAGTACCACCATATCCGCCTTACACGAACTTATCACAACAATTGAAAGAACAGTTTTCTTTAAGCAATACTCTTACGGCCTTCTTAGACATACTATAGAAAGGGCTTTTAACAATCTACACACTAATGCCATTCTTGGTTTTCTGACCTACGTTGGTGTGCAAACACCGGTGAGGAACTGGATAGCCTCAATGCTTAGTAACAGAATAATCTAGACAGACCTGGGTTGCAGACAAATCACTTGATTTTTCAGCAGGGGTACTCTACTGGGAGAAATGATATCTCCCCTACCCTGGCTCATCGCCATGAACGAAGTTCTCAACACAGTAAACTGCAACGGGGCAAACTGTTCTCTCCTACGCTTAGTGAGCTACTAGAGACAACTTTGGGAAAACTCAGTCTCTGGGCTGCCAGGTGCGGTGTAAGAGTTAACGCTAATGCTATTCACCACATAAACCTCTTATAAACTATAAAGCAGCGCAAAATAGCAGCTGGCAAACTATCATCGAACAAAGGGTCAAAAAGGCATGCATAGCCTTTTACGCCTGCAAAAAGACTTTTGGTAATGGGATCTTCAATAGAAAATACTTTTATGGCTTTATACAGTAGTAGTGCGCCCTAACCTGTCATATGGTGCAATAGTATGGTGGCCAGCTGTAAACAAGCTGTAAACAAGCATTGGCTCTTTTACACATAGGCCGAACTCAGGAAATGGAAATGCTCTCAAGATCCCGAAACGAAATAGACAGAATCACGGCTATTACTGCGGGATAACTAGTACACCGGAGTACACGCCGAAAAAATGGGACTGCCCTACAATACCCACTGTCGCAGCTGCGACGACCCAAATGAAAAAGAAACACTGACTCACTTCTTGTGCACCTACCCAGCAATAGCCAGGTCTAAATTAAGAGCGCTAGGCAAGTCCTCCTTTAACAATCCAGAGGAACTCTTAACAGCAAAAATCAACAATCTTTTAACTTTCATCGACCGCTTTGGATGGTTATAAACTAACATTTGCGATACTCACTCTACTTACAAAAACACGAGGTTATGGTATCAAAACGGCTCACTAGAGCTACTTGGATCCAACTAGTTAAAGCATCATCATCTAAATCAACCAAATATTAACCTTGAATTGGATTGTCGATAAAAATAATCAATTTCTAAGCACAGGAAAACACTGTGTTATTGAGTCTGTTCTCCCCATCACTACAATCAAAGTCACAGGTACTCTCTTAAAGACGATCCCAGTCGGAGTTTAGGTCATAAGACACTGCTTGAATGCCGAAATACAGCAGCAGTGGCAACCTGCAAATCAAAATTAAAATTAATCAAATGTAAATTTTTAAAACGTCGATACACGTCTACATTTTTTTGGCTCCTCAAACAGAATAGTTGATCGAAATCGAATAATTGTCGTACAGTGTTATTAAACATATACATCTTTCTGTTCTATATGTTATTCAATCTGCCTTTGCTAACAAATGACAAGTATTTAAAAACTCAACACACAGGGAAATGTTTAAATGTGTGCAAAAATAACGATCATGTCGCGTGTGAAGTTATGGCAAATTTGTATGCAAATTATAATTTTTACCGCCTATTAAATGAAATCAATTTAAATTGATAAAATTTAATAAATCAAACGCATGAACGAACGAACGGTAGACAGCTAGGCAAACATAGCGAAATATAGATTGAATGAAATTTGATACAAATATGTAGGTAAATGAATGATTGATTAGAAAAAACAAAATGCAAAAAAAAAATATATAACAAAATTGTTTTCCGTTTCACTTATTGACCTTTTTGAGGATGATAAGAAGACAGTCGTCGGTCGTTGAATAGACTTTGATTTTGCAATATTGATTAGAATTGGTTCTGTTCATTATTTTAAAATAAATTCTTTTTAATATGCTAATCATGTAATTAATGCCAAATCAATTTGCTGGTAATTTGTTAATGCAAATAGATTTGAGTTACGGAATATTTAGTTTTTGGTATAGATATATATTTCTTGTGGCAGTTGTTGGTAATCTAAGTTGTTTGCGAAAAAATATACGTAAAAAACACAAGTTCATAAACTTTTTAGCTCAAATACATACATATTTTTTTTAAGAATTTTTTGTCGAATCCGGATTATGCTCAGATAAAAATATAAAGTTTCTTTAAAGACTTTTCCAAATAAAACCAATAATTTTCTATTAAAACCACTAACTGCTATTTAAACATAAATCCTGAGGATAAGTTTTAAAAGTTTAAGTTTTTGCGGTAGTCGCTAAGTTTATGACGTGCTTGTTAACAATAATTGAAGAAAAACGGAAATAAACTGGCAAAGTTCGATTTAAGCCACCATTTCTTGTACGTATGTATATATTATGTATGTGCAAAGCTTGAAGGCATTGAACAGCTTATAAATGTGCATGTGTGAGTGAGGTCAAAAGTGAGCGAGAGCGTGTGTGTGTGTGTAGCATACTCAATTTAGGAAAATTTTCAACCATATATGATATTAAGGACAGAAATACTTGGGGCGAAGTTATATCCGTTTAGTATTTTTTTTTCTTCTGTTGTGTTTACTTAAACTCACTTCATAACTGGGTCAATTGATATTTGGTTTTGAGTGGCAAGAAAGGGTGGCGGGGGGCGGCAGTGCAGCGGTAAGAAAACTAGGTGCCTTAATGGTAAATCATGTTATTTATGTAGTGCTTTCTTAACGTGTGTTAGTTAATGGTTGTGACTCGCCCTCTGACCAAATTAAGGCTGAGTTTAAAGACAAAATTTCCGGCTTTTAATGAAATTAGTTCAGATTCGATATGATGGTCAACTTTTCTTTATGATTTTGAACTAAGAAATTTTGAACTAAGAAATCAGAAATATGAATTTTCTGCTCAAAAATAAAATTTTTTCACTTTAAACCCGATTTTTGACAAATTAAATTCAACTTCACTTTACGTGTGATAAAATCTGTCAAAAGTTAAATTTTGAAGTGTTAAAGAAAAGCAAGGTTACCTTAAAGCATTAAATAAAGAAAAAACATTTGCTCCAAAAAGAGGTCAAATTTGATAGCAACATGTTGCAATCAGAAAAACTAACATGCGGTCTTTGCGTCCAAAAACGAAGACGCCTTAAAAAATTAAAAGCGAGAAAAAGGTGTGTTAAGGAGATTTTTTTATAGAGTAATCGGATTACGAAAGAGGACAAATCAATGCAAACAACATATAAAATTAAGTGCAGCAGGTGGAAATGAGTCACACAAAATTTGCATTCAAACTAAGTTTAGATATATGGGGCATTTCATTGTGACTACTGGGACATTTCACTTTAGAATTTGACCAACTATGAGTTGAAACGATGTCATCATAACGGGATCGGGCCGATTGCTTGAATGTCAAAGTCTTGAAACAACCAAAAATCCTTAAAAAAAAATTTGAAAAAAGTATCTTGAAAAAATAAAAACTTGAAACAAAAATCCTGAAAAAAAATTTACAAAAAAATATGCATAAATCTGAAAAAAATCTTGAAATTTTAAAAAGGTTGTCATTTAGAATAAAGTTGTAAGCTTTCGAGAACAAAAATGGAAAAGGTGTCAAATTTCGAAAACAACAATTTCAAATTTTGGCAAAAGTATTTTTTCACGAATTTTATCTCCTAAACTACTTGCGAGCGTGCTTTTTATTTGCATATTAAGAAGGTCCATATACATATAATAAAAATATTAAAAAAAAAAAAAATTGGAGTGTGGATAATAAAGTAGAATCATTCCTTTATTTGTTCGAAATGACACTTATTCGAAATTTCAAACTTTTTAAAATTTTGACACTTTTCAAAATATAACACTATTTTAAAATTTTGCATTTTTTAAAACTTGACAATTTTATGCAATATTTCACACTTTTCAAAATTTTAAAAGTTTTTTCGAATTATATCATTTTTTCAATATATAACACTTTTCGAAAAAGTGTAAAATTTTCAAGAATTTTCTTCAATAATTCAGCTCGCGCGAATCGAAGAATACATTTTATGAGTAGGTTTTTGAAGATTTTTTGAAGATTTTTTTCAAGATTTTGAAATTCTGGCAAACGACCATACCCCACATTAGTGAAATATTTTTCAAAACAGAGATCAATAACTATTGTATAATATTCCATTAGAAAAAGCCAGTTTCTATGTTTTGTGTTACTAAAGGGTGTTTTTTTATAGAGTGATACAACTTTGAGTTGGCATCACTGCTTTATTTGACCACCCATTTAACAGCTGATAGTTTCTTTTTGTTTAGTTTGCTTTGACATTTCATTATAGATCGACTTACACCAGAGCAACGTGTGCAAATTGTGGAAATTTTTAATCAAAATAATGGTTCTGTTTGTCAAACTTATCGTGCACTTCGCCCATTTTATGGCGTACATAATCGTCCTTTAGAGCTGCTAATTTGAAGAACAATAGATCGTTTTCGGACCACATTTACTGTTACTGATAATGTGCATCCCGTGAGACGCCGAACAGTGCGCACTGAAGTATCTGTAGCCGCTGTACAGGAAAGCATTGAAGATGATCCTAATCAATCAATTCGTCGCTGTTCTCAGCAACTGGGGTTGTGTCCTTCCACTTTATGGAAGATTTTACGAAAAGATCTTGGCTTAAAACCTGTCAAGATTCAACTTGTGCAGGAATTACAGCCAAACGACCATCGTATCCTCCGCCAATTCGGCGAATGGGCTGAAGCACAAATTGATATTGATTTTGAATTTCCATGGAAAATGTTATTTTCCGATGAAGCCCATTTTTGGTTGAATGGGTACGTAAATAAACAGAATTGTCGTATTTGGATTGAGGAGAATTCACAAGCTTTTGTCGAAACACCATTACATCCACAGAAAATTACTGTTTGGTGCGCTTTATGGGCTGGCGGAGTCATTGGCCCATGTGTCTTCAAAAACGATGATGGTCAGAATGTTACTGTCAATGGTGAACGGTTTAGGAACATGATCCGAAGTTTTTTCGTACCTCAATTAGCTGGCATTAATCTTGCTGATATGTGGTTCCAACAGGACGGATCCACATGCCACACAGCTGGCGCTACTATTGATTTACTCAAGGAAACTTTTGACGAAAAAATAATTTCACGAAATGGCTCAATTAGTTGACCCCCAAGATCATGTGATTTAACCACATTGAATTATTTTCTTTGAGGTTATGTAAAGTCACTTGTCTACGTCGATAAACTACAAACAATTGAACACCTGGAAATCAACATTCGAAGAGTTATCGGCGAGATACGGCCGCAAATGCTGCGAAAAGTTTGTGAAAATTGGTGTTCCAGATTGCGCCTTGTACGCGCCAGCCGTGGTGGCCAAATGGCCGAAATCATATTTTAACATTGATGTCATAAAATTTTCTATCCAATAAAGCCCGTTTCATTGATATTAAAAATATATTACTATGTTTTGTTATGATTTAAACTAGTAACACTATAAAAAACATCCTTTATTATATAAATGAATGTGACTACTGGGACACTGAAAAGTCCCACTCATCTGCATCGTACACTCAAAGAAGAATTTTAGCCAAACCATTTAAATATTAAAGTCAGCTTCTTCTGTGTTGTACACTATTTACAAAATGCTTCCATTTGAATAAAGAATTAGTATGCTTATCTTTACAGGGAAAATTATTACAAATTGTGACTACTGGGACATGTCTTTGTGACTTATAAAAATATATATTAAAAAATAAATAATTATTTTAACCAGTTTTATTATTTTTTTTTATCTTAAATTAATAAAGTTAATTGGATATTTGTCTGTAATTCGGAAATAAAATCAGAAGCTATGAAAAAAATTACCTCTTTACTTAATTATTTAAAGAAAATTTTGACTTTTTCCAAATTGGTTAAATTTTACTTTCATAAGTTTTATAATAGAACATACGATCCATTCGTGTGACGAAAAACTTATTGCCCGAAGTCGACCTTACAATAAATTTATTTCTTCGTTTTCCTCTTTTTCATTTTGAGATCTTCCTGACATAAGAAGCCTTGAGATGAACTTGCAGTACTTGAATTGGCTGTTGCGTTTATTCTTGGCAAAACCATATTTGTAGGCTCAACATTCAATTCGTGTCCACTGTCTGTTGAGTCTAACGCTAAGGGGATGCCCTCTTTAAATGTGTAAGCATAGAGACATAAAAAAGCTTTAACTATTTAATTTTGGGTCGGAAAAGTAAATAAAGCTGTAAGCAATGGAAATGTGTCCCAGTAGTCACTGTGACTACTGGGACACATTTCCATTGTTTAATACAGTCTCGAAAGCATAATATGATAGTATTACTAAATATTATTTTTTTTAAGGTATAATATACGTGTAACAAGAAAAAAGCAGCTTTTTTCAAACATTTTTTTTAGATACAAGAAGTTATTATTTTACATAAAAAATGCTTTATAAGAAATTTGTTTTTAAGCAATTTTCTGGATTTTTATTGAGGGCGCTGAAAATAAAATTTAAAAAAAAAGACATCTGAAACGGTTCCATTGATATGGCTTTTTCCATATATCTGAAACAAACAAATCAAATTTTTTTTAAAGTATAGATCAGTAATTCGGCATCGCCACTACGCACAAATACCGGGGTTCTTTTAATTATGGTGAAAGTTAGAGTAAAAAAAGGAGATAGATTTTCGAGCGCTTTTTTTTTGTCTAAAAAGAAAAAAATAGGTACTTGAATTTAGGGGGATGCTTAAAGGACAAGATTACGAACAAAATGCAATAATATTCATTGAAATTGAAGCAATAGATTTCGAGTAATCTATCGAACCGTTTAAAAAAAAACTAGTTTTGAGGAAATCGCGTTTAAAGTTTTTTTTTTCGTTGTAGGGAGTTTAGACATATACTAACGAAAACCGTTTAACTCCTCTTTTTTTTTTAATATCGATTTAAAAACATGTATGTTTATTCTGGAAACTATAAAGAACACATTAAAGAAATAGGGACACCTGTATTTTTATATTTAAAGCTGCATGAATTATATACATGCAAGGTGCCCCAGATATAGCATTAATTCCCTCGGGTGGTAATGCTCCTTGATTAGGCGAGTATAAAACTTTATGGATGTGGATCACCCCTGTCCCCCTTCGGAGCTAGAAAGTAAAAACTTGAAAATATGTGTCATAACGTCTTACTCTATATTTTATTTATCTCTTAACCGATCTCCAAGGTTAATAGCATCTTGAAAAAGAGACTACATGATCTTCAAATCAAAGATATAAAAACCGTTTTCTAATCGTATCACACCAAATGCTAACTGTTTTACGTGTGGTAATTTAAAATAAAAAAGTGAGTACTCATGTACTATGGCAAGATCAAAAACCATGTCAATAGAAAACTTTAACATTAAAAAAATATTACATCATAAAAGTATTCAAAAAATGTATTTAATATTCGAGATGTTTATTATAAAAGTTGAATTCAAACTTTTTTTTTAGAATTTATGCCAAGTGTTTTATAAATAAATTAATGTAAATGTGAGTAACTTCTCAATAAGTTATAAGCTTTGGAAATTGGATAAAAGTTACATTAAATATGGAGTAAAATGTAATGACACATATTTTCTAGTTTTTCCACTCTAGCTCCCAAAGGGGGAGGGGTGACCATCATCCTTGCATTTTTTTACTCAAATTATCATGGGAATCACCAACCGAATGGTGATTATGCATTAATTCTATATCTGGGGCACCTTGTATATAATTCAGGCAGCTTTATATATAACAATACAGGTGTTCCTACTTATTTGCACATCACTGTATATTATGCCTTAAAAGACTTTTTTAATTTTTCATGACTACTGGGACATGCAACTTGCATATGTTAAAAGAAGAAATACACAAAAACCAATATACCTTCTGGCTTTTTATAAGAATTGCGCCAATTTTCTATAATTGACAGAATGCCCGACCACAGTTTTGCAAACATAATTAACATTTTACTCCCTAGCAACTCTGTATGAAAAGATATTGCCATACACGAAAAAGATTTTTTCGGGAATTTTTTCAAATCTTTTCCACAGATTAATAAAGTATAACATTTAGCTATAGCTTCGAACCAAATTTAAGATAATTAACGGAAAACCAAAATTTATCTCATTTTCCTCTTTTGCGTGGAATGCCCCATACACAAAAATAAAAAGTTTGAAAAAATTTTTAACAGTAAGAATTATTACCACACTCGATAGGCTTCAGCGACTGAATAAAGTGGATCAGCGTTTTGAGCATGGTTGTGCTCCATTTATGGATGTACTTTTAAAATTTCAAAACCCCAAAACCATACCTGATACTATTTATGTTTTGTCGAGATAACGGTTTATAGCTATGCTAGGATCCGAAAGGTGGCGCTGTAGACAAGTATTTTCGTATTAATTACAAACGACATTTTTGCTGTCAAAAAATGATGTTAACGCTCTTTTTTGACCTTTTTAGCATTTACACACCATTCACTTTCCCTTTCCCTCACTAAACTTTCTTAAAAAATTGTCGAATTAATACAATTTATCGAAGTATTGAATTGTACAAACATCGAAGTATTGAATCGTACATTTTGAGAAAAAAAAATTATTGGCGAATGAAATGAGGAGTAAACCCATATTAAAACAACATAACAATCGCAACCGATGTTTACTTAAATTCTGTGTTAAGTTTAAAAAAATATCACTAACAATGACTATAAGAAAAATCGCAGAAAAATGACAAGATACTTAAACCGGCGGTCAACAACCAATAAGCAAACATGGAGCAATAAGTTTTTACTAGTAACAACAATCGACTTATAAAAAAAAGAATATACAAAAAAATAAAACAAATCAACTTTGCTGCTGATTATCTATCTTCAGTTTTGTTTATTTATAAAATGTAAGCAAACACATAAAAGACATCGAGTTAAAAATAAACAACGCGGTATGCACAAAATTGCAACATTGTGCTTAACGGACGGACGGAAATCAGTATGCCGTAGCCACCACAACCGCCATTCAGCTGCGATGTTCAAAAGTCAAAGCGTTGTGGTGCTAGCGGTTAGCGCCATGCTTATTTCTGTTGACAGTGCTGCCAAGTGATGGCAAGCATGTGCAACGCTTTCTTAGCAAAAAATTGCTTTTCCTACACTCGTGTTGCACGCAGCATAAAAGTTTGTTTACAACAAAGCTTGCCAGCTGGCGACTAGCTTGTTAGATATGTAGGAAATTTTTAGACAAGGTCAAATGCAAGCCAGCACCTCATTCAAGTTGAAGGCAATAAATGGTGGGGGAGAAGCAGTTTTATGGTCATGCGATGCAGGTGAATTATGAAAAGCCGTTATTGTTTCTTCAAAGTTGTAACTAAAAGTGCTATCAAGATAAAGAAGTTGGTCTCTAACACAATGTTGACAGAGAAGCATCGAGTTGACTACTGCGATATTTACCGAGTATGAGCCTGAACAGAATCAAAAATCGTTGCGATCGACGATTCGTTGTTGTTGGAAAATACATGCAAAATACGCAGCTCGTTTTCTGCAACGATAAATCGCAGACTTAGAATCTATGCTATTTCAATCGTCGGTCGCAACGATTTTTGATTCTGTTCAGGCTCTATCTTGTAGAAAACGTAGATTTCTACAGTAGTAGAATGATAAGAATTTGAAGTTTTTTGGACAATTCAAAGAAAATGATACTTTCACTAACCTGAAATTGTGAAAAAAATGAACGTAGTGGCGTTATCGTATGCCTTAAACAAAAATTGTTCGAAACCATGTGTGAAGCTTAGAAAACGATAAGACATTGAGTACAATGACTAATTGAACTTTTCAACACATCGATGTATCAAAACAAAATATACAATATGCATGTTGTTAAGGAGTGCTATAGGGTAAGCCAACCGCATGCGTCCCTCATAGGAATCGAACTTAACATCAAGTGGATTTCAATAATTTTTTGCAGTGGGGAAAATTTTCTGCACTTTCAGCAGCAGTGGGCAAGCAGCAGTAATCAGAGTACAAAGTCGGTTGAACGGAAAATGATGAGAGAAATAAGAGAGTAGTATTAATTCCCAGTGGTAAATGGACACATGACGTAACCAATTATTTCTTATATACAATGTAGCTGAGAGGCCTCCAACGACTGTAAACAATTCTGAACTACATTTCTTGGGACATGACCGCTAAAACACTGCTGGCATCTACCTTATACAGTAAGCGACGATGGGAGTAGGTATGCACAAGATAGGAGAGAACAAAAAAATACGCACAAAATTGAAGAGAACAAAAATAAATTTAACGAAAATTTTCTCTACGCCAAAAACAAAAATCTTGTGTTTTGTGTTTCTTTACGCCAAAAACACAACGAAAACGAAAGATAACACATCGAAAAGAAGCAAAAAAAAAAAAGACAAATGACGCCACAAATTATTTTCACAATAATTTGTACAGTTCTATGAACAAATTCAATACCTTTTATAGAGCATTCAAGAATTCATATTTAATTACACTTTATTAAGAATATAGTTATTTTATACATAAAACGTTGTTCTGGTTTAAACATAATCATTTTAACACACTTCACTGCAAAACTTTCTGTTAGAAAATACGATGTTTCTACACAGACGAATAAGGTCAAAATGTTGTTTGCACAATGAAAAGAAAATAATGTGAGCACGAACAAGAAGTCAGCACAAACCAGATTTTGTTTCTGCTTACAGTTCTGCATTACAGTGTCATCACCGACAAATTTTAACAAGCGGAAAGTGTTGCATATTCTGCACGTTAAGAGGATTGTTCCTTAAGAGACATTTACAGCCCTATTCTGGCAAATTAACAAGTTGTTAACCAGTATTTTGAATATTTCTATAAGTTTGTTGTAATTTTTTATTTCAAAACAAAATTTGAAGCTTAAAAATAAAAAATTTTGATAAAAACTGTCAACTGCTTTTCAGTTATTGACAATTTCATTAACAAATTTTGTTTTTTGAGCTTTAAATTTTGTATTGAAAACAACAAACACATAAAAATATTCAAAATACTGGCTAAAAATTTGTTAATTTGCCAGAATAGGGCTGTTAATCTACTTTCATCGGAATTTTAGGAGTTTTTTCTGTAAGGATTGTGAAAAAAAGGTTAGAGATATTTGAGTAAATATTTTTATTGTTTTACGTAAATATTAAATGTTTTTCGTGACGTCACTTCCGCGTCACATGTGCGTAAACGCAGCAGTACAAAGACTTTGGCTTATCTAAAAACAAAAGAAAAAATTTAGTAAAGGCGGATTCACTGACAAGATTTTTGTGACAGCTTTCTTGGTCTCTCTGTGAAATGTGCCGCAGGTCGACTCACTGATAAGTTAAGCTTTCAGCAAGTTTTCTGTTTTCCTTTTTCATATTTTATATTGCCAGACGCAATGCTTCTTTATTTTGAAGCTTAAAAAACTAAAATATGCCAAGTTCAACTCAAGAAACTCTATTCTGCCAACACCACTCAAAAAGATTCAGCAAGAAAATTGAAATTAAGTTAATCAAGTCAAAGAGAGTGCAGTAAGTTTTTGTTACTCTCTCATTGAGTGTGGAGAGAGATAGAGAATAAAAATTTTCAAAACTTCATATAAAAAAAATTGCAAATCTTGCTGAAGGTGGTGAGTGAATACCACTTAAGAGTTTAAACCTAATGTGAGGGGCTAAAAGTTTTTTAAAAAACATTAATTAAAAACAAAATGGCGGCTACGTAAGCTTAAATTAAAAAAAGACTAACATTTTAGTACAAAAGTAGCTGCAAACATTTTTTGAGGACTTTTAAAAAAAATCTCGAAGTCATCCCCTCAAATATATATTTTTTCATCTACTCAACAACTTTGAAGTAAATCTGTATAATAGTTATTGCGCAATTTTACACACCAATTTTAAAAAAACCTGTTTCCAGAAAATTTTTTTTTGTTAATCTTGACACTTATTTAAACCAAAAAAAAATTTTACTCAAATATTTTTAACCGTTTATTCATAATCCTTACTTAAAAATCTCCTAAAATTTCGACAAAATTTAGTACAATGTCCTTTAAGACATTTTTTTTTTATTTGAAATAGCAACAAAAGAGATGCTGTTTTGACGTATAGGTTCCTCTTATTTTTGCCCAAATTTCGAAACCATAGAAGCGTGGTTTCTAAGGGGGTCTTTTCCAAAAATTTTTGACAAGCACATGTAGCGTTTTTGTTTACACTTTGGGGTATACCTTAAGCCTTTAATATTCATCGTACAAAGATAAAATATATGCCAAAATATCTGTAATGTGTCAAAATTGATCAAATAGTCGTAACCTAATATAAATTTTTATTTTTACCTAATATAAATAAGAAAAAAAAAAAATAAAAAAATCAGTTTATATTGCTCAAAATTTTCAAAGTCAAACGATAACTAAAACTTTTTGCATTTTATTTCAAAAAGCTTACTCGATATGATCTCTGGATTAAATGCAAAATACTAACGATTAAAGTTATAAAACGCCCAATTTTTATATCACTGAAAATGGAACATTGGTTTTTGGCGGCTCTGAGCGCAATTATGATTTTTGCAATGCAGATTCTCATTCTAGGGTTGCAATGCCACTATTTTTCTGAGAATACAAACCATATACATATTTTTAATTCAACATATAAATATAACATGTATTACACATAGTTTTATACCATTATTTATAATATTACGATTTAGAACTATGTACAAAATGTTGGAAAGAATTCTATACGAAAAAATAGCAGCGAATTATTGGAATTGTTATATAATTAGCCATACAACAGTTTTGTTTGACTTTAATTAAAAAATTTTAATTTTTTAAGCCGCTAATCTAATGATGATAATCTATCTTATGGTAAAATCTCAGATTTTTTCGTGCAAAAAAAGTGATTGTGATATCGCGGTTTTCGTTGAAGTAAATTAAGAATGTTACTGCAGTTAAAAAGCCATTTTAAAACTACAATATTATTGAAATAAATTTGATTTTACCCACTTATTGTCAATTATAAGATATTTAACTTAAATTTAAAAGTACTTAATAATGAAAATATGATAAACTTGTACTTTGCACACATTAATGAGCGCAATATCCCAGTAGTAAATGGTCACATGACGCAAACAATTATTTCTTAAATACAATGTAGCTGCGAGGCCTTCAACGCCTGTATACAATTCTTAATTACAATTGTTCGCATGACCGCTAAAAACTCACGACATTTACCTTACACAGTAAGTGACGATGGGAGTAGGTGTGCACAAGATAAAATATAAAATTTAACGAAAATTCTCTCTAAGCCAAAAACCCAACGAAAACTAAATAGAATACATCTAAAGGAAAAAAAAAACAAACAGCACATGACACTACAAATTATTTTAACAATAAATTGTACAATTTAATGAATGGATTATATTAAATGGAATATGGAATAAAATGGATTTATTACCTTTTTCCTAGCATTTCAGAATCAATGTTTAATAAAACTTAGTTATTTTATGTATACAATTTGTTCTGGCTCAAACATAAAGATTAATAGTTTTCACAAATACACTTCACTGCCAAACTTCCTGTAAGAAAATACGTTGCTGCTACACAGACGAATACGTTTAAACTATTGTTTGAACAATGAAAAGAAACTATCACCGATAAATTTTTACACGCCGGATAGCTTTCGTAAAGCAGACTCTCACGCTAACGATCTAAATGACGGTTTTCTCTTTGTGCATGTCCCTCCTCACTAGTAAAAATGTCATGACATTGTAATGTAGAACTGTAAGTGGGGTGTGACAAAATCCTGTTTGTGTTGTTAAGAACGATGGTTTCTTTTCATTGTTTAAACAGCAGTTTGATTCTAAATATTCGTCTGCGTAGCAACATCGTGTTTTCTAACAGGAAGTTTTGTAGTGAAGTAGTGTATTTATGAAAATTATTTATCTGAATGCGTAAGTTAAATTCGTACTTTTTGCAAATTATATACATCGCTCATTTCGTGTAAGACCATCACAACTCAAAATTTGGCTTTCTTGAGTTACATACAGAAATATGCATTGTTATCATATCTTCAATTTGAGTGAGTTCCAGACCGATTTGCTTTTAATTGACGGTTTTGTAGATACTTGTGTCGTTTTATTTTTAGCGGTTTCTTCGCTTTTTTGTATCAATAACGTTTCATTTCTATTTATACCAAAATTTATTTTAAATTTCTGTATAATTTTTCAACAACAACGACTTATTATATCATAAACCATTTTTTAAATAAAAATCCAAGCAAGTAATCTAACATTGTTTGTACCAAAGCTAAACGTTACATCTCTCAAGCTCAAAAGTATGTTATCATATTGTAGCAAAATCGTCACAACTTAAAATGAAAAACTTTTTAAAATGAGTTTTTGCAGTTATCATTTCACAACGCAAACAAACACTTGCTTATGATACTTAGAACTTATGATACTTTTGGTAGAAAATATAATGGACTACAAATAATCTTACCAATTTTTATTTTTTTAAATCGAAGAACCAAGGCATGCGCCTTATACAAACAAGGTTTGGTCTTTGACCTGAAAGGAAAGGGATAGATTATTCAGAAGAATTGATTGGAACCATACGTGAATTATTGATAAGGCGAAACAACCGTGAAAGACAATTTAAATTGCTTTTAACCGAGGCTAGTGTTATGCCTTAACCTCGGCAAGCATTTCCAGCCCTTAGTTGTTCCTGACCTTTAATTCCACATTTTCCACAATTTTAGTGGTGGATTTTTAGTTTTCCATAATTCTTAAATGTAGGAAAGAATAAAGAAAGTGAAAAGAGCCATGCCCGAACCCGGATTCGAACCAGGGACCTCTGGGTTGATACTCTAGCGCACTCTCCACTAGACTACAAAGGCCGACTAATTTCAGAATTACCGACAAGGTAGAATTTTCAGTCTACCTTTGCAATTAAGGGTTGTGATGTCATTTCAAAATTTCATAAGGCTCTCCTGAAAAATACTAAATTTTGAGATGCGACAGTCTTGCACGATATGAGCGATATACATATTATATATCGTTGTAAAGGCGGTTTAATCACCTTTCCAAAGATATGCTTAACAAAAATATGTTACACACAGGTTTTGAGAATTTTTGCATTGAAACTTAGTACCATGAGCGCCAATTTTACTACTTTAAAAGAGAGTTTATGGCAAAAGCCTTAATTGTTCGCTTATAAGCTACAAATCAATATAAAGGTCGTTTAATAACCTGTTTAATGATATGCAATACATATCAAGTTCATATTTTTGATAAAAAGAATTTTTAATAAGAAGTTGGTACCATGACTTAAGTTCATACCAAGTGTTAAATTCGTTCATTCTAATAGTATGAATCTAAAGTGTCAAATTCTAAATTTCAATCAAAAGTTGAATTCGTACTTTGCAATAGAAAGAATTTAATTTCCTCCCAAAAGTTAAATTCGTACTTTGCAAAAAAGTATTAATGGATCAAAAGTATTGGTTTGAGCCTTCGCTAAGTTAGCAGCGTTGGATTGACGAATTTATCTTTACGCACTTTAATCAAGAACATAGTTATATTTATAACATAACTAAGTGTAATCAAACGTTATTTTTGCAACGCTAGAAAAAGGGTAATAAATCCATTTATTCAATTGTAAAAATTATTGTGAAAATAATTTGTGACGTCACTTGATTTTGTTTGGTTCTTTTCGGTGAGTTGTCTTTCGTTTTTGTTGAGTTTTTGGCGTAGAGAGAATTTTCTTTCAATTTTTTTATGTTCTCTCCAATTTTGTGCGTAATTTTTTTGTTCTTTCCTATCTTGTTCATACCTACTTCCATCGTCGCTTACGGTGTAAGGTAGATGTCATTAGTGTTTTAGCGGCCATGTCTGAACAAGTGTAGTTGAGAATTGTAAACAATCTTCGGAGGCCTCGCAGCTCCATTGTATTTAAGAAATAACTGGTTACGTCATGTGTCTATTTACTACTGGGTCGTTCCTTTTATGCCCGAATTCATCAATAATATGCTGTTGCCCATTAAGTTAACTGCGGGTAAGCAGAAAATTCTTACGGATGAAATAATCCAATGGGTGAAATACTCCTATGAGCGAAATGCGCTACCCCTATTATAAGGAATTCTCTTCTTGGACTTCGATAGGCAGTGTATTTGCGAATGATTTTTCCTATATTATAAACATGCAAGTTAAATTAATTAAAGTGGCATACTAGTTAGAGCGTGTGACCAGTAAGCTGAAGAAACGCAGTAGCCCGGGTTCGAATCCCACCTAAGACAAAATGCTTTTTCAATTGAATTAGTATTTCTGTTTGGCTGTCACCTTTCTACAGACAATGGCATTCCTCAGACAGTAACTGCTATGTAAAGCTTCTTGTTCTAAAAACACAACGAAAACAAAATAAAACATCAAAGTGTTTTAAAAAATAATTTTCCAGATTTAAAGATCGAAATGCTTGATAATACTTTTATTATTTTATAAAATTTAATTTTACTTCAGGTGCAAATGCAATAAATAAAAAAATTCAGAAATACATAGTTCCACTCCACTGCATATTTTACTGTTAGAAAACACAATGTAGCTGCAATGTGGGCAAATAAAGTATAACTGTTGCGTTAACAATGACAAGAAACTATCGATTCTTAACAACGCAAAACAGTATTTGTCACATCCCGCTTACTTTTATGCATTACAATGTCGTCACCAACAAACTTTTACCAACGGGAAAGAGAAAACATCAGAGCGGGGCCGAATTTTGATTGGTCTACGCATTCTGACATCACATTCACCGAAAATTTAAATGACATTCCCAGAAATTTTTGCATTTTGTTATATATTCGTTCGTTGCAAAACAAACTTGAAGTAATTTTGAAGTAGGCTTATTCCACGTTAATGCATGTCTTTGATTTTTAATTTTAAAGTATTATTTTATATATTTATAAAAATCTGTATCTGATATTTTATGTGCATTACTTATTTAAACTTATCACACATTGGGAACTATTATTTTTTTGCATATGTGGCAACACGGGGTAATTTACTTATTTTTATTTATTTAAATATTACTTTGTAATTTTTTGTGTTATTTTTGAAAACCATACTTGTTTAAATATGCACCATAAGGCAAGGCATGGCGTTAAAGAACACAACTCATAAAAACCACTTGTGACGACCTCATTTAACTTGAAAATTACTTATATGCGTTTTCTTTCACAGATCATTAATAAAAGAATTTCTTGAAAATATTTCATATCGAAATACAATGCTAAGCAAAAACAACAAAAAAAGTTAAGAGAAAAATAGTTCAAGCTAAATGTTTGGTTTGATATATTATATTAGCAACATCTGTTAAACATATGTTTTGCAGCAACAAATGTTGCAGCTTATTTTGAATGCAATAATGATGACGACACTTAAGAGAAACTGTTTTCTGTGTTGAGAGATGATTTAAAAAAACAAGTGCGAAAAAATAGGAAAATATTAAAAATAAAACTAAAAATAGCAGAAAAACAAATAGAATATTCCATTTGTTGTGAGTGGGACACAAAAAGATACTGGCAAAAATTCAAAGAATTTGAGTTTGCATCATGTGACTGACAAGTGGAATTAGTGATGTAGGATAATTACCCAACATGTAGGGTTTTCATCGGGAAAAGCGGCCGAAGTGTGAAGTGTAGGATATTTTTAAAATTCTCTAAATGAAGGTCTTTTAATTAAAAATATGTTGGCATCTTAAATGAAATCTTCGAAATTTTTATAAGCCAAAAAGCATTAGGCTTTTTTCTGTACTTCCGTACTGTAAAAAAGTTTCAAGTTAAGTACCTTAAGGAAGTCCTTGAGCCCCTTGAGCCTCTTCTTTTTCTTTTTTATACAAATGATTTGCCATCTGTCATAAAGCATTCTAGAATCTTAATGTGTTTGCCGGCGTCAAACTCTTCTTTTTCATCTTCATCAGTGGTGCATGAACATCAGCATGAAAAAATGCATAATTTTATATATAACTTTCTCGCATAAAACATCGATTCAAGGATCCCGATTAAAAACAGATTATACAGCGCTACAAACCTGGTACTCCAGAGTACACTCTAAAAACTGTTTGTAAAATCACTACAATAAATGTTGTGAAATTTCACGACATTAATTGGCGGTTTTGTAAAAAGATCCTACTATGCAGCGAGTTTTCTCAATTCTGTTTAAAATTCTGCGTTTTTTTTTTCCAAATATGTATACTTCCCAGTGTATCCACATTTTAATACCCAAATTCCTCAAATTTAAATGAAATTCCTCAAAAAAATTTTCAAACGATATTTAATCAGTCAAACATAAACAAATATTTTTTTTCTAGATATTTTCTACCTTATTGGATATTTATATTAACCCTTTGAGGACGACAAGCAGACCACTTTAAATTTGAAAACTGTGAAATTATCATCATCGATGACATATTTCTATACGAAAGTGAACTTGAAATTTTTTAGATTTAGATATTTAATATAGGAAAAATTTCCTAAGTAATATAGGAAAATTTATTTTTACTTTGTTGGAGTAGCTTCATAAAGGTTTTGATATAGTTTGGATGAGAAAATATATCCGCTCGTAAATGAAAATTGTTTGTGGTATCTTTATCTATAGCCTCTGAGAAATCGGGATTAATATATACCTATGGAAAAAAATATATTTTGACTTCCTAGTTTTTTCTTTTTCTTAAAACTAAAATAAGTCCGAAAAATGGCAAACGTTAAGAGCATCATTGATTTGTCATCCTTTAAGCCTAACTTTATGAAAATATCTCGAATATTTGTGCTCACACGACTTAAAAATGTAAATGGGTTATATTTCACCCACTCGTCGTCAAAGGGTTAAAACGCTTTATGTGTTCCTTAAAAAAATTTTTAGTTTTAACGTATGTTTTTGTTGAAAAATTTTAGTTATTAGCATAAATTATATACATGGAACTTTATTTTTCCAATTCAATTCAAACATGTTTTTATTTAATTCAAATAGATCATTATTATAGATATTAATTTATTCTTTAGTAAAAATAAATGATAAAACTATTTTTGTATCGAGTCGGTTTCTCAAACTAGTGTTTTTATTTACTAAATAGTCGCTAAGCTGATACATTAGAAAAAAAAGAAAGAATAGTAATGATATTACTTTTTCTTAATTTGAAAACATAAACATATCTACAGAATTTTTAATATTAAAAACTTGTATTAATACGACTCTGGATCTAAAAAATAACCGCGGTAAAAATAATCTCCACTCATTATCGAGATCTTAAACAGCCAAATTTGATTGAATTTATATGCACGTTTTTACTTGAAGGAGTGCTCTAAAATACCTTTAATCATATAAGGACGATGATGTAATATGGTATCACTAAGGGCGCGTTTATAGTGGCGAGTTGTTGTCGGACCGAACCGAACCGAGAAGGAAAGCTGGAAAAAGCTGCACATACAATCATATGAAACAAGCTCAAAGTGCGTATAGTGCCAGCCGAGCTGGCAACTTCAAGTGACTTCTGCGCTGGTTTCCATTCCCGAATGTTGCTTTCTCGCTCGCTCGCACGGTTTTGATTCAACATGAAATGAAAAGAGAAACAAGGAAAACAATTTGCAACCGTGACCACACTTGACTGCCAGCGTCGCGATCGATTCTGTATTTCCTTGAATTTATTCATTCCAAGAAACAAAGAACACATGATAGCAACAAAGAAGACCAACAAGAAAAGTAATGAGCACACAAAAACACGAAATTGCGCTCAGTTGTTATGCTGTATTTTCTTGCCCGCAAAAAATACGCACAGAAACAGCATTGTAAAGAAACAATGAAGATAAATTTCTATCAACTGTTGCACACAGAAAACAAAAAGAGAAATAGTAAAAAAAGCTAAACCAGCCGGTGAAGCAATTCGTTGATAAGCGGCTGCAAGTGCGTTTCATCTAAAACAGAGAATCGAAGATTATAAAATTTTCTTATGTGGGCTCTTCCTTTCCATTTGATTTTGTGCACAAAAGTAAACAAACAAAAATAGCAGCTACAAGATAACAACTTTTTTTAGATTAGTTTTGTATTGCTTTGTTGCAAAATCAAAAATAATACAACAAAAACAAAACCTAAAGAAAAAAGTTAAAAAAAGTTTAAACCAGTTGGATGATCAAGTGGCTTCATGCGGCTTGAAGTGCGTTTTAGCTGAGTCATAGCATCAAAAAATCTTAAGCCAGCAGCTGATGTACGTTTTTTTAATGTGCGTTCTTTCTACGATCTTCTTTTTTGTCTAAAAAAAAATTGAAATAAAAACACAACAAGAAGGCAACAAAACCAGCAGAAAACACTTGCGAAAAAAGTCGAAACAAGCTGGTACCTCAAGTGACTTGAAACGACTTGCAGATGCAGGAAGTGCGTTTCTGCAGCGTTTTTCGCATTTTCGTCTCTGCACTTGTTGTCCGTTGGCTGGAGGAAAGCAAAATGAATGAATGAAATCATGTGGATTTTTTGATGCTTCGGTTGCAAAAATAAACAAAAAAAAAAAAAAACTAGTATATACAAACAAACACAAAATAGTCAAAAACCAGCTGAAACAAGTCACCAGCAACAAGCGCGCACTATACGCACTTCCATCTGCTTTAAGCAGGACGCGTTTCCAGCTCGGTCCGGCCCAGCAACCAGCTGGTACTATAAACGCGCCCTAAGTCTGATTTCGCAAAACTAACGGTATCGCATAAAAATTAGTCAAAATAAAAATATGGTCAAAATTAGCCAATGTGTAAGAAAATGTCTTTTTTATTCAAAAAGTTAATCGATAATTGCAACAATAGAAAAAGTAGTCAATGCATACCTTTGCTTTGGATGCAGACTGCAACCATGTATCCTTTTTATTGTATTTATTTTATGTTTAAACTGATTTTAGCTAAAACCGTACGACAATTAATATATTCGTTTGCACTTGTTTCAATTTTTTTATAGTGCCGCAATCGGAAAGTTCAATGTTCAGTTTAATTTAAAGGAATGCTTCCACCAACCAGAAAAGGTGCTGCCAAAGTTTTTTTGTATGTACATTAAAAATAAAATCTAAAAATTTTAAATTTTATCAAAATTCCTCAAAAGAATATTCCTCAAAAGAATATTCCTCAAAAACTACTCACAGTCACTTTAAATTCCTCATGTTTTGAGGAATTACTCACAAAGTGGCAACACTGATACTTTATTTACTTTTCACGCTATTTCAGCGTGTTTTCGCTCATAGAGTTTTAAAATATGTATTCTCTCTCTACTTTTCACGCTATTTCAGCGTATTCTCGCTCAGAGAGTCCTCAAAACGCTCCAGAGTAACAGTTTTAGCGGATTTTTAAACAGATACATAATTTTCATCAGTTTGATGTCTGCTTCTAATGCAACAACTCTGTTGTCAAACAAATAACAATACTAATAAAATATTAACAAAAATAGGTATTAATAAGTAAAGTTCATCGTATAAAATAATACAATATAACATAGTTTTAATGTACCTTAGTTTAATTATTTAAAGTTAGTTTAAGATTTACAAATAAATATGTTCAAGTGTAGCGTTTGTGCCTGTGAATATAAGACATTAGGCCTGTATCATAGGCATTTATATTTGCACAAAAATTTAAATGATACCATTTTTAATTGTTTGAGTGAAAATTGCTTTAAAAAGTTCAGTTTCAGTTTAATAAATGCTTTATCTCTTTTATAGACAATCTCTCAAATTATAAAATTTTCTTTTTTAATATGAATTAAATGAAAAATAATAAGTTTATTTTAAGTATGAAATAGTTTTAAAAATAAAAATAATTTTTGTTTTATGTCCTAAACATTTGTGTTCTTATTTTTGGCTTCTTTTGTTTTATATTTGAGTTTTCAAATTTTTTGGCCTTAGTTGCAATATGTAGTACAATCTCGAAAAATCTGTAACAACGCCTCAAGCGTAATGAAGAAGTTTTTTTAATTTTGTAAGCTCCTCTGAAAATTTTGACTGCGTCTATTTCATATATTTCCTGCAATAACAATGAAAAAACACGCATAAAAAAACGCTTCATTACTTGAATATTGAGTTAAGAGAAAGAGAGAAATGTGTGAGGATTCACGAATTTATAGCGTTTTCTTTAAACGAAAAAGAGCATGAGATTGATAGAGAGTTTTTAAAAGAGCGCAAAAGAGATTCTTATAGGTGAGAGGATTCATGCATTTTCAGCGTGAATTATTTTGAATTTTGGTCGATTTGATTTATCGACAATAAATGGCAGCAATTATTGTAGTAAATTCTCGAGAATTTTTGTTAGAGTGTACCTTTAACTAACCAAAGTAACTTCAATCGCGTTTTTCTCTAAACATACTTTTTCAAAACAGGCTACACTACTCATACTGTTTTTCTATATATCGCATACTATTTTTCCTTTCAATATAATATTTTATAACAAAATTTCTTATTTCTATCGAAGTTTAACCACGAAAGAAATTTGAGCTTACGTTGAGAATAAAATTTTTAAAAAATCACTTTGCGTGGAACCTAAATTGCTTCACTTTACGCACTTTACACTTTGAATGTAGAAAAACGTTAAATTTATTCGAAGCAAAGGAGTGCTTTCACTTGTCTGAGTGCTCTTTCACAAAATATACTAATTTTTATATTACTTTCCATTTCCATTTTATCGGTTTTTATTTATTAACGATCCCTCTTTTTATTTACTATTTTGTTTTGGAAGACAGTATAAATAACGCTATATTAGAATATGAACTGAAAGCACTGTTATTTCATCGAGCACAGCTGTAAGCTATAGATAGAGAGAAAAAAATTCACATATAAACTAAATGACCCTAAAAATTTTACTTATAGTTTGCCAACAAAAAATTTAACATTCTAACTACCATCAAATCCGGATATAACCTACCCCGAAATAGTAACTGACATTTCAAAAGAATTAAAAAGTTTTTTTAAAAATACAAATTTTTTGAAAAAAATTCAATCTCGAAAATGCGAAAAAAAATTTGGAAGATTTGTCCTCTATATCCAGAGTCGCTTGTATCATTTTGAAGTCAAACTCATTAATTCGCTTCCAAACACATAGGTTCTACTCATTTTTGAGAGGCGTTTTAGACCGAAGAATGTTTTTTTTTAAAGTGTTTATTTTAATTAAATTCTTTTTTTATAATATTTGGAATTTTGATACAAATGTCTCCATTTTCTGGTACCTTATTAATTAGGGCTTATATCTATATTTTTCAAGTACCGAGCACAGACCGAACCACTTATTTTCCGTGTGAACTCCCGTTTGACATTCCGATGCTGTTTTGCCTGATTTATAGATTTTTGAGCCAGCGAAATTCCTGGTAGCATAATTGCATACAAGCAGGATTCGACTATAATTATTGGGACGCTCAATCCAGGCACCGCCACAGCCGATGTGAGTGTTACGCTGATTTAATATCAACGCATATGAATTCATGGTTCTGAAATAAATGTATTTTAGCTTCGAACAAACATATCTCCATGACATTATTTTGATTAAAGACTTACGTGTTAAGCATGCTTTCCGGAAAGTTATCAATTATTTCCTGAGTTATTCTCTGTTCTTTCGGATACAACCATTTCTTAAATATTTCGGTAATAGCTATTGCTCTCTGTACACTTAAAAAACCGCCTGGATAGTCGTAACGACCGATATTTTGACCGGAATATTTAAATATGTCCGTGGGATGGCATTTATCTGGCCTAAGACTACAAGATACCGCCTTAATTGTAGCAAAAATATAAAGCATCTCATCCCAGGACATGGCTGCCATGCGTACGGCAGGCTTTAGATCTTCTGCTAATCCTTTTGCAACTCTGTTCCGTTCATTGTTGTGTAATTTGAGAAGTAATTGTTGTAAGTCTGCATTAAATATAATGTTGCCCACTTTCCCTTTGCACCTCAATCCTTTTTGACCCTAAAGTGAAAGTGATGACGAGAGAAACAAACCTGATGGTGAGTTTGTGACTGAGACTGTTTTACTGATCTATTTTCACCTGTCGATAATTGCAGGCTATATGTTTATGGCCAC
Source organism: Dichetophora obliterata (assembly GCA_963920525.1). Lineage (NCBI taxonomy): Eukaryota > Metazoa > Arthropoda > Insecta > Diptera > Sciomyzidae > Dichetophora > Dichetophora obliterata. The sequence continues at coordinate 42,343,456 of OY986436.1, read as the reverse complement.
AACTTCCGAGATTGCAAAAATCTCCAAGTTTATAATTATCACCAAAAACATCGAGAATGCAGAGCATCACAAGGATGCAGTTAATTTTTATGCAATACATTTAGGCGTAATTTAAATGTACTCGGAAAAAAAGAGTGAAAAGTTTCTCTTCAAATTCAAAATTTACACAGCACTTTAAGCTTTTGGTCGTTACAATGAATTGTGAATAATGAATGATATTTCAAGAAGTAACGTTTTTCTATTTTATACTTTGCATACGCTATATATTTTTCATTGCACAATTGAAAATGAAAACAGCTTTTTACAAAAACAGCTTTGTTCAGGCTGAATTACAGCTTAATAGCTTGATAGAAAACATATCAACAGTAGCTATTAATATTAATGTTGATTAGTTCAAATGGTTCAACTGTGTGCTGCTACCCACAACCTCAACGAACTATACAATCAAAACAAAAACAGCTTAAGTAACATTTTAAGTAACAATAATGCATGATTTTGAAATTTTTACTTTATCGAATTTAGGTGATAAAATAATGATTGTCAAGCATACGATTACTTTCGTTCAAACAAAATAACATGATAATTTTTTCAAGTTTTTTAACGTTTTCACTTTTAATACCGAAAATAAAAGAAAATGTTTAAATTTTGTAAGAAATTCAACGAATCGAAGGTTTGACGAAAGCGAGAGTTTTGTGTATATTTTCGAGTAGATCTTTAGTTTTAATGGCGGCCGTAGCCTAGTGGGTAGAGTGCGTGGCCGCTAAGCTAAAGAACCGTGGTAGCCCGGGTTCAATTCCAGATCAGACAGAAAGTTTTTTCAATTGAATTAATTTTTCTGTTCGGTCGTAACCTCTCTGCAGACAATGGCAGACCTCAGAGAGTAAAAATTGCCATGTAAAGCTTCTTGAGAACATAAGCCGTTCGGAGTCGGCATAAAACACGCAGGTCCAGTTCTCGGTCATTTGTGATCAAACATTTAATAACACGCACAACACAATTGATCAATAGAAGCTAGGTCAAAAACCTTCCAAGGGCTGAAATGGCCAGTTTATTATTTTTTTCTTTAGTTTTAATTAGACTTAAAAAATAAGCATGTTATAGCTTGTACCAAAACAGTTGGTAAATTGGTATATTGAGAGTTGAAAAAAAAACAATTTTTCTATGATCATTTAGCTTAAAAACCTAAAAATGACGCTTAATTTAATTCGACCATTTTTTTTTGTTGCTCGGATAAATACGGAATCACTAAAGGCCCAGTTATAATAGACGTAACTTAATGTAGTGAAATGTCACTGCAACAGTGTGTTCTGTCACTGCTTCAATCAATACTTTTTTATACAAGTGATTATAATAGAAGTAACGTAATGTAACGGGACGTAAAGATCCGTTGGATTTCGATTTCTACGTTACTTTACATTACGTCTGTTCAAAGAACAACTAAACATTGAGGTTAGATTCGATTATTGCGCTATTTTATATTGTTAAACTACGCTTTTTGTTGAGTTTTCGTTATTAATGTGATAGTTTTATGTATCCACAGCTATGGATGACGAAGATTTAATTGTTTTTGTACAGGAATGTGCAATTATTTACGACAAACAACTGCCTGGCTACTGCCTATTATAATTGCTACAACGTTTTCTTACATTACGTCCCGTCACGATGACAGTTGACAACATTACGTTACTTTACATTACGTCTATTATAACTGGGCCTTAAATAATTGCTCTTTTAACCAAATTTTGACCAGACTTTTAGCTGCCTACATTAATATATATGCTATTGTATTATATTACTTGATATATGAAATTGTCTTGATGTTATTATTATTTTGTGTTTAAATTCACTTTGTATTATACGAGCACTACAGTTACGTCTGTATACTACTGTTAAAAACTGGACCTTAAGAATGACATTTTCCTAATTTTGGTGTGGCTGATAAAAAATTTGGTTAGGCTCATAGACTGGCACCATTATATTATAATAAAACTCGGGGTTTAAAAATATTCGAAAAACACCCTTTAACCCCCAGATTCAGTATGAGGTCTGGCCAGACCTTTCGACTTTTTGTATGTATGCAACCTATTTTTTATGACAGTGAAGAGTGGAATTTTTTACACGACTTTGTCAGGCTCGACGAGAAGAACACAATGAAACAACGAAAAATCCAAAAGAATTGTTTTAGTATTGATAAATATTTCTTTCTATGTCATTTCGTGAATGCAACAATATGAGGTCTGGCCGGACCTCATATAAAATGTATAGAATTTGTATGGCCCGGTGTACGTAAGCCAAATATTAAGGATTAGGGTGTGTTGGGCTAGTCATTGTACGGGATTTAAACTTATTTGTACAACATCGGATGAGCGGTTTTCAAGATATTGTAAAAATTTTGAACGCCTTTTCGCCCATACGAATTCTCATAAAAAATCGCTATAGCTTTGGAGTTATAGGTCGCACAGCCTTGGAGTTCGGTTTTCGACCGCAATTTACACATGCCATTTCACTGATAACATTTCATGGGCGTTGGACAAAGGGGCGTGGTACCTCATATACAAGCCGAATTCGCGATATCGAATAGCTATGGAGTTATGGTTCACACCGCCTCAGAATTCAGTATTAGAACTCAATTTACCCATGCAGTTTTAGTGTGGTGTTGAACAAGGGGGCGTGGCAGGAACGCGCCGGGTTTCAACTAGCTATATATAAATATTTGCATGCATATATATAAACATAGCAGTCATAACATATATAAATAGCCATAAACATAGACACGAAAACACCTGGTCATAGATTTCATATAAGGTCTGGCCAGACTGCAACTAACCACCTCCAGAAGGTTCCCGAATCGAAGGTTTAAAAACTTGACCTTACAAATGAAATATTTCTAATTTTGGTGTCTCCGATACAATATTTGGTTGGGCTTATGGATCGACACCATTATATTCTTAATAAAAATATTTATTGCCCTAAGTCCAACTCTGAAAAATTTTCTAAAATAAAAGTCTTACCTTTATTTTTCTTTGACTTTGAATTTTATCTTATTTGAAGCTCATCGAAGCGATTGCTTTCTAAGCCTTACACAAAATTTTGAGACGCTTATTAAGATTTTGGAATTTACGATGAGTCATAACTATTACAGTCCAAGAAGCCGGAGTCAATGTGACCAACTTGAATTTTTGGAAAAAGATGAAAAATGTCATAAACTCTTGGATTGTTGAGGTTGCTGATAACGAATCTAATATAGAGTCTAGAAGTGGCATTACGAAATGCTACAACCTGCTCCATATTTTTCTTTTTGGGGTCTGTTGAGATCGCTGATTCTGAATCTAATAAAATTTTTTTTTCATCAAAGCAGAACAGCGAAGAAGTTCAAGATTTCCAAAAACGCTTAAATAAAGCGAAAATAATACATGGTTCTTTGACCCACCACTCATTTATTCCACAGGCTTAAGAAAGAATTGAAATGCGTTTTTAATACAGTTTTTATAAATAAGATGTGACACAAAAACACCGAAGATTTGTTGAAATCTCCTTATGAACTGGTTGTAGGGTATCTACTCAAATTAACGCTTAATTGAAAGAGACGCTAAAATATGTGGCCAAAATATCTATGAAATGCCTCCTAAGGTTTGCGAATTAAACGCAAAGCTTTAAAGATTTCACTCAAACACAAAGGTTCCTTTGTTCGTAACCGACACCACTAAGGACCAGAATTGATCTATGTTAGCCTTCATTAGAAGGCATCCGGCTTTACCTAACCTAACCCAATTGATAGAGAACTATTACCCTCAATTGAACATCATATTTCACTAACGGTACTTTAAAGAGTAAAACAACAATATTCGCTCTGTTTCATTAGTATAAAACCATTCAAAATTAGAATACGACAGAATAACTTGCCGCAGCCCGCCTACAGTTCTGCATTACAATGTCATCACCAACAAATTTTTACAAGCGGGACATGAAGATTATGTGAAACTGTTTGCAGAAGAAAAAAATTCACCAACTCGTATCGATTTTACTTAGATAATGGATCTACTTTAAAGAAAGCGTTTGCAACAAAAAAGGCGTTTGAAAACAAATGGACTAATGCTGCTTCCGAAATAAACGATAAAATTTTTGTATAGTTTTAAGCACCACTTTTTTATAGGAAATTATTACTTACAAAATTTATACATTTTGGTCAGCTCTCATAAAAAAAAAACTGGAGAATCTTAGAATTGTCTAGACAATAACAAACATTAGATGACAAAAGTGGAAACGTTTACAATTAGCTTCAATACAACACTTTTAATCAGAAGTTTAGACTTTTGACTTTTTTACAAAAAGTCTCTGAAATAAGAGTCTTAAAAAACTTGTATTATATAAAAGTTATTATTGATAGTCGAAAGTAAGAGTTATCAAATAAGAGTTATTTATAACTTTTATTTTTAACTTTCACTTACAGCCGTATTCTGGCAAATTGACAATTGCTTTGCAGGTAGTGACAATTTTAATCAAAATTTATTATTTTTGAGCTTCAAATTTTGTTTTGAAATAAAAAAGTTACAACAAACACATAGAAATAATAAAAATACTGGGTAAAAATTGTCACTTTGCCAGAATAGAGCTGTTAATAACTCTTATTTTTAGCAGTTATTTTTAACTTTTATAAAATAAAATCAAACTTAAGATTATAAAAAATAATCTTAAGTCTTGGAAAAATTTTGTTCAAAATAGTTAATTTTAAGAGTCTTTTGAGACTTTTATTTTATTTAAGTCTTTTTAAAAGTATTTTTTTTTTAAAAAAAGTACTGTATGTTATTTATTTGTTCAATATGACTCTTTCCAATAGTCCACAAAATTAACAAAATCAATCGGTGGAATAAATTGGTTGCTAAAACCGATTCATAAATAAACACATTTTGAATTTTTTTCCGCAGTTTTTTTTTTATTGTAAGACTTTTATTAAGACTTTTAAATAACTTTTAAAATAAATATTAAAATAACTTTTTAAAAAAGCCTTTAAAGACTTATAAAAAAAATTTTCGGAAAATAAAAGTCTTTGGAGACTCTTCAATTTTACTTTTAAGTTTAAAAGTTAAAAGTGAGGGAAAACTTTTATTTTTAAAAGTTAAAAGCGACGGAAAACTTTTATTTTTAAAAGTAAAATTCAACTCTTAACCTATATTTGTAAAAATAAAAGTTGAAAGAAATTTTTAACTTTTTTAATTAAATAAAAAAGTAACAGTCGGACATAACTTAAAATTTAAAATATGTAAAAGTTATTTTCAGGCTCTGCTTTTAATACATCACACTTCTTGCTGTTATTAAATATAAATATAAACATCATATTTAGATTTGAAAATGCTTTAATGAGGTTTGCAGCTGTTTGCATGAAAAGTTAACATATTTTTAAGTTTCTGAAAAGCTTAATACAATTTGAATATAGACGCTGATGACGTTACAATAACTTAAGTCATTAGTAAAGGCCAGATCATCAGCTATAGCAATTAAGCTTTTGTGCAGTGAAGGTTGGCGAATGAGATTTATTTATTTTGCAATACATTCTGCTAGGGCTTGTCATCGTGGCTACTTCTGATACGGAAGCAAGGTAATCTCAAAGACTTTCTAAATTTGTATATGGATACTGGGATAAGGATTACATCGAGATTCCGCCAAAAAATCTAGCGCCAAGGACGATTCGAAAACAACAGTACGACAACGAAGACCAAATTAACGGTTGTAAAAAGACACCAGAATTTGAAAATCTCCCTACAATAAAAGCCAAAGGAAAGGTGTTTTCAGCGGCACATTGTCGGAAAATGTTCATGTGCCTGAAGATGTTAATTATTGTAAAATAAATGCTTGCAGCAACAAGAATATAGGATGCAAGTACACCAGTTGAGTAGGTACAAAATGGTCTAAACTTTGTATTGCTCGATATTTCGTTAAATTTATATTGTTTTATTTAGAAACCTAAGCAAAAATGTATAGCTTCAAAGAGTTTGAATATCATAATATGGAAGATTTAAAATATCTCACCGTGAGTTATCACAACAAGAAAAGAAAACACGTAGCTGGTTAGCGAATGCATTACGCACTTCAGCCACATTTAAGGCAAAACGTTGCAAATGACAACAGGCACTATTCATGGCACTAACGAGTCCACATTCTGACCAAAAGCATGCCTTGTTCCTGTATGCAGGTTCTAAAGGTAGATATGGACTAAGTGCTATCATGAGGAATAGTCTAGAGGCTTGGTTTGCGGAGAACAAAAATGTCACCAAAAGACTTATAAAAACAAAGAAAGTCCCGAGAAAAAGTACCTATCTGATTCTTATTAACAAGATAACACTGAATGACTGTTTTCTTTTCAGAGATGGCCTTTTACTAGAATGTTGCTCGAGGGCAACGATTACGTTAGATGTGGTCTTTACCATAAGTGTCGCAATGTCATCCTGCAGTCGGTCAAACGCTTTTAACAGCAAAATGAAGGAAAAGAGACGTTTTTCCAGGCGGATAAAAACAGAAAAGTGCACGTGCGAGAAGATTAAGAGCCCGAACAGAACCAAAGCGATTGACAGCTGGCAGTCCTCTCTCAGCGAAATTCGCTGAGAACCCGTCCAGAATTGGAGCGGTGACGGTTGTCGGATCAGGGTTGTGTTTCATTGTGGGAACGGTACAAACTATATTAGGTGCTCACGATGTGGTTTATTTCTGATAAATTTTTTACCAAATTTACAACACTTGCTACTTGTTGTGAACGAACCTCCACTAAAGTATTTTTTTTTTTAATCAGCTAATTTTTGCTTGTACTTTTGTGTGGAAATATTAATTTCAATCATCATTTAACTGAAGAAAATCATACAAAAACTGAAACGAAACACTATGTTATATTAATTTTTATGAATTAAACTCACAGCGAGATTCCCACCATGCTGAGTAGAAATACTTTTGCGATCAGCTGATCTAATACACAACGAAATTTACAAAGAATACAATAGGGTTCCATCGTTGTATTTTTGTCACAGGGTAGTATTTTGACTGTGCATTTTGTATTTGTAATTTTACAAAATGTATTACAATTATGGAATTTATGAAAAATACACCACATCGTGAATACTACTATATATTTTGCTTCGAATTCACATGAATGCAACACAAAAACAAAACCGGAACGTCAGATCATAGTAAAAGAAAATATCAGTGAACGTACCCAATCTTTAGCAAAAATATGGCAGCATTTATGTTACTCAGAGAGAAAGCCGCTGGCCGTCAGAGAAAAATAGAATAGATTCTATTCTGGCGTTTTCCGCTACAGATTCGCCCGGCAAATTAATTTTTGGCGGCTGCAAATGTTTTCATGTATTCTGTGTATTCTATTGGAATCCGACAGCCGCGACGGAAATTGGTTCTGTTCGGGCTCTAAGACATGCAACGGCAGGAATTAGGCCCGAAAATTTTCCAAAACATTAGTGGTAGGTCGGAGCGAATTTTAAAAGTGCATAGCATCGATTTTGCTCATTACACATTAGACCGGTATTGTAAATAAAATTTAAACTATAAAATTTAATTTCTATCTGATTGCATCCTCCTGATCCGGTTTATCCTTAAAATCAGGACATTTTTTAAAAAATAATTGGATGAAAAATCTTAAGAAGTGGTTCGGTTAGTACAAACATGAAATGGAATTACACAAAATTTCGTCCTGTTCTGGTCACATCTTCCTGCTATAAGATAACCAGCAAAATGACATATGTTATATAAAAAATTATATTGCAAAGATTATTATTTAAAGTTATAGGTAACTAACCCAAATATTGATTATATGAACTTTTTTTACGATACAACTTGTGTCCGACCGAAATCGGAATTTTGGGCCGAAACCAAAACCGAATATACGGCCATTTTATAATATTCGGCCAAAACCGAAACCGGTTATTAATATGAAAATTTAAGTTTTACAAATATTTTTTTATTAAAAGTAAAAATACACCTAAGAAAAAAAAAAAGTATTATTTGAATATTGAAGTTTACTATTATAATAAATGAGAACATTTTTTATTTTATTTTTTATTTCAAAAGTATTGCATACTTTATATCTTCCGCACTCACTAAAATAGTATGAACCTAAAAGGTACATTTTTATAGAACTAAAAAAAATTATTTTGGTTTTTTTAAAGGTTTAGCATTATAAAAATAGAAATATTTCATTTTCTTTTCCTTTATTTCACACACACAGAATTCGGTCGGAAGTTAAATTATCAATTTTTGGCTTCAGTACCTATAAAACTTTAATATGAATTGCAATAGAGATGATCAAATCGAAAATGATAGTATAGAACCCAAAAAATTATCCAAAATGTTTTGCATTTACACGATAAATCAAATTAAAGACGAATTCATAATTTTTGTTTTGTACAATGCGTTGTAAATATTTTCATTAAACCAAACTTATACATTTGAATTAAATGACTGATGCAAGAAATTTTTACCAAAAGTATTTACCACCTCAATAAGGCCGAAACTGATAAAAATGGCCGAAACTGGCCGTAACCGAAACGGAAATCGAATATTCGGTCGGACACTAGATACAACGTCAGCTTCTTCTTAAGGGGGGGGGTACACATTATTACTCATGGATGACAGCCAAGTTGATCCTATTTGTCTCTCATTCTGCTGCATGACCAGATAATCATTCATACCGCCTTCATTTCACTTCATTCGTTTGCGAACTTCGTGCGTTAAACATGGACAAGTTTGAAGGTGTAAAGTATTATGTCCTCTTAGAATGCTTTTTCTGCATTAATTTTTGGTAAAAAACCACGATGTTGACCCGATACAAATATTTTGTGAATGGTCGCAAATTTCTGTATACATTGTCAGATAACGTGCAAGAGAGAGCCCGCGACGGACGTGAAGTGTACAACAATGTGTACAACAAATCAATAACATACTGTTTCATAATCAATAAAAAAGAAACATAAAGAGTTTGAAATAGGGGGATTCATACGGTACAATATGCTGTACAGTACGGCTAAAAGTTTAGCAAATAACTTGGATTGCTTCTTATCTTTATCTTTACTAGTATCGCCTGTGGCCGAAATTCGATCAACCTTCTGAAATTTCAATCGTTTTTTTCTAGTTCTGAGGCATGACCTTGCTTTAAGAAAATGTGCTGTACTAAGAAAATCTTAAGTTTCAAATTATCGCAATAATTTTGATACAAAAATAGTCTCCTTTTTTTAAAAAATATCTGTAAAAACATTACCCATAAAATCTTTCGTACACCGGTATTTTCCACAACCAGGGCTTTTCATATAAAAACACGTTGTACTAAGAAAAGCTATAGCTTTCAAGATATCGCCATAACTTTGAAGTTAAAATAAAGGGAATTTTTCAGAATTTACTATTTATAAGAAATTTCATCATCACAATATATATTTACACATGTTACATACAAAAATACTTATTGTATTTATATTGTAGGGTATTCGTAAGAGACAGCGAAAAATATTTTTTGTACATTGTATTAATGTGGAAAATTTCCTCTTACACCATGTTCTTCCATATTTTATAGTTTAGGTTTTACTTAAGAAATATTCTTTAAAAAAAATTATCAAAATAACATAAGCCCTTTAGTATATAGCATAAAAATTAGCACAAACTTTGTCATTCTGTAGCTTCACTGGAAAAACTCCTTTAAAAATTTGTTCAAGAGAGTTTATATCCCTTGCAAATTAACATCGAGATGAGTAAATATATGAGCTGGCCCTATTATTAATCTTACCAATATATCTTCCAAGCTTATCCAACCCTTTTAGTCAGCGTTTTTGGGACGGCGCAGTGAAATAACTCCCAAATGAAATAAGTCAAAAAAAAAATGAAATAACTCCCAAAAAATTTCCATACATTTTTGGTAGTTATTTCATTATGAAATAACTCCCAATTTTTGGAAGTTATTTCATTTATTTTGGGAATTATTTCTTTTTTTGTTTTGGGAGTTATTTCATTATGAAATAATTCCCAAAATTCGGAAATGAAATAACTCCCAACGATAAATTTTTTGGGAGTTATTTCATTTTTGCAATAGTTTGGGACTTATTTCATTTTTTTTGGGAGTTATTTCATTGCTCTAAAATATGATTTTTCGGCATTTGTAGTATAACCGTAACGGTATTATTGTAACGGGTATTATTGCAACACATTATTGACAACGTTTTATTGAGAATTATTCATAAAATTGCAGTTGCTATTTGAGTTGTGAAGAGTGCATATCGAAGAACAAAAAGAAAAAAAAAATAATTAAAATAGCAAGTGTCCCATATGAAATTGTTAGTGGTAAAAGAAGAAACAGCAAGCTTCTGTACGCTGAACAATTTTTTTTATACACAAATCTCACTCGAATGGAACCCAATATTACGTTTGCTACGAGAAAAATTGCAAATCTCGATTAATTATTCAAAACGGAGAGTGTAAAAAAATATCTAATTTTGTTGAACATAATCATGGCAATAACCTCAGATTATATGAGGAACTCAAAGCCTTAAACGAAATAAAAAAAGATTGCCTAAATTCCGGCAATATATCGAGTGCTGCAAATTCTGTTAGTGGAATTAGAGAAACATTTCAAAATATTTGTACGCGGTAAGAAAGCCAATAATAAATTTTTTTTCACTTCATAATATGAGCCAAATATATTTTTTATTTAGAAATCAGGAAGCTACAAGTACTTTGGATTTTGCAAAAATTAAACGAGGCTTGCAGTATTTGACTGCAAATGTTTTTTGTGTTTCTCCGAAGACTCCAGTAGATGTGATAAGTGCGTTTCAACGAGAAGAAATCTTTAATAATTTTGGAATTTCTCTAAACGAGAACAGTGATCCAAGTACTGCTTTTTTTAAAATTTGTCACGACGATAAAGATTTCGCTTACTGCATTTTTGCCTCGGAAAAAACAATAATTCACATCAAGGAAGATATTCCAAATAGCAGCACCCGAAAAATTTTAATAGATGGAACATTTGCCGTAGTACCGAGTGGATGTTTCAAGCAATTGGTATTAATTCACATCGAGTTTTATGAGAAGGTAAGCTACCGTCGTTATTATCAAAATAAACAATTTGTTTTGATGTGTCAAGACGCGGTGGCGGCGTCGCGCCCGGCGCGATCGGAACGAGTCCCGTCAACCCAGCGGCGTCGCGCCTGGAACGCGTTCTGCTGACCCGGCGGCGTGCGACCGCCCCCTCCCCCCGCTCTCGCGACACCACATTACTTCTTTTGCTTAAGTTCTTGCTTAAGTTCTTTATAATGCGGGCACTAATTTTATTAAATTTTTTATAGGTTTTCCCAGTATTTTTTATTTTAATGAATAAAAAGTCAACAAAATGTTACGCACACTGCTTCAGTTACATAAATTCGAATTTGTTAAGTTTAAATGGTGCAACCTTCATAACCGACTATGAAGCGAGTCTTCGCAAGGCAGTGAAAACAGTATTTGAAAATTCAACACTTAATGGATGTTGGTTTCACTTTTGCCAAGCGGTACAACGCCAGATACAAAGAAAGCATAAAGAACTAGCAGCGTTTATTCGACAAAATAAAAAAGCATATCTGGAGTACCATAAGCTTTTGGCAATTCCTTTGTTGCCTGCCGCTCATATTCAAACATCGTTTCAAATAATTAAGAACGATATAAAAACTTTCGATCATCATTACAAATTTTTTTCATTTTTGGAGTATTTTCAAAATCAATGGTTAACGAAGGTAAGTTTTATGAAAAAAAAGAGATAAATGAATTTATATGTAATTTTTAACTTATTTATTTTCTTGTTTTTCTAATTCATAACAGATCGGAGCAAATGGAATATCAGTTTACGGAACAGCAACTCGTACAACCTCAGCAGTAGAAGCATATAATGGATATCTTGGAAAAATAATACCCAAGCAGGGTAATTTTTTTAAATTTGTAAGAACTCTTCAAAAGGACGAATTTTCTAAATCTAGAGAATTTGAGTTGCTGGCAAACAGTGGTGGAGCTATGGGCAAAGAAAAGAGAAAGAAAAAATTCGTTGATAAAGCCCAACTTATTGAGAAAGCCGGCGAAGAGCTTCGGTCGGGAGCTATAACAGCAACAGCCTTTTTAGACCGCACGGTATTTCCAAAAAATTACATTGTTACAGATATGGAACCGGATGAGGATGTCTTCGAAGAAATGGAGTTTTTGGAAGAAGAAGACGAGGATGATGAGGAGAAAGTCGTTGAGCCTAATGAGCCAATGTCATCATCCCAGTTGTTATGCGTGGTTTGCTTTGAAGTAGCGCCTAATGTCTTATTGATTCCATGCAGACATTTGAAAATATGCAGTGCGTGCATCCTTAAGTTGCAGTCCCAAAGCCTAGGTCAACAACAAATTAACTGCCCAATTTGCCGTCAAAGAGTGGATGACTCTATACAAGTTTTTTTTAAAATCCTAATTATTCATACATTTTTATATTTTGAAATAATTTTGAAATATTTTTTTTGTTTTTCTTACATTTTGAAATAATTTTGAAATCAATTTTTGTTTTTTTTTTTAAGACTTTATAAATATACAAAAATTTACTACATCGATTGGGATTTATTTCATTTTTTTTTTTGGACGTATTTCATGGGGATTTATTTCATTTTTCACGTTGGGAGTTATTTCATAATGAAATAACTCCCAAGTAATTGGGACTTATTTCATTTTCCGGTTGGGAGTTATTTCATTAATTTTGGGACTTATTTCATTTTGTGATGTAGGAGTTATTTCATTTTTTTGGGATTTATTTCATTGGGACTTATTTCATTGGGACTTATTTCAATTGGGAGTTATTTCACTGCGCCTTTTGGGACCTCTACAAAAAAACTCAATAACTGACGCAATTTGCCGGAAACAGTTCATAGCTGTTATTACCCTTAAGGTGATTCTTAGAGTAGTCAAATGTATAAGATGGTCCAATCATGTTTTCATTTTCAATGCTTCTTTTAAACACTTTATGGTTGGAGGGATGGCTTAGCATTTTTCGGAAAGCAAAATTAATTTTTTTAACGCTCACATTTCTGATCATTGGTCATCAGTCCAAATTTGTTTCTTCCCATTTTTGCTAAATGCTAAATGATTTGTTCAGAAAATGTTTTCACGAAAACTATTTTGGAAGCTGTATTACTTTATAAAAATATAAAAACAATATTTAGGATAAATTTATTTTCGTCAAAAAAATCCAGGCCTAATGCACATGATTTTTAATGATAGAGACTGTTTATTGAGTTTTGTTTCAAAACGAAGTACTTTTTGCGGATAAAAAAAAAACCACATATATTTTAGATGCCTTTTGAAAACAATATATATCAAAAAATTTGTGGGGCAACAATAAATATATGTATTTCCATTTTTCTATAGTGGTTTACTTGAACTTGAAATGAAAATTTGAGGGAAATCGATTGGAAAATAGCGGAGATATTTAAATACGAAGTCAAAACTTCAAATTAAAATAAATTTTTTCTCATTCTGAGGCCTTGCCCTATGAAAATGCGTTGTTCTAAGAAAATCTTAAGTTTTCAAATTATCGCAATAGTTTTAATGTCAAAATAACGGGAATTTTTTTAACATACCATCTGCGAAAAATATTACCCAAAAAGCTTTCGTATATCGTTATTTTTCTTAATCAACGACTTTTCATACAAAAATACGTTGTACTGAGAACATCTATAGTTTTCGAGACATCGAAAAATTTTGATGTCAAAATAACGTGAATTTTTCAAAATTTACTATTTGTAAGAATTTCACCATAACAATACATATTCATACATGTAACACTAAAAAAATGCTTATTGTAGGGTATCCGTAAGAGATGGCGAAAAATGTCTCAAGTATTTCTGGCACATCATATCAGTGTCTAAAACTCCTCCGTACATCATATGTTCTTCCATCTGTTATAGTTTAGCTTTTATTAAAGAAATGTTATTTGTATACGCTCATATTTCAGGTCAAAGATCACCAATCTAAAATCCAATTATGTTGTGCAAGCCTCTTCGTCCTGACCTTTCATCCGATACTTCATTCACCATTCTACCTCTTCTTAGCCCCGAGATTCCTTTCTAAAATAATACAAATTTTCAACGTTAATATTTTGGATCCGAGGTCATTCATTTAAAATGTAACATTATTCGGCACATCTATGGTGAAGTACCTTTCGAATGATATACACTTCATTGCCCTTATTCTAAAATAAATATCAGAAAAGTGTACGACAACATTTGATGTTTGTGTATTAATATATAACAAGATGTAGCTAAGGAAATAACTTAAAACATAGATTTGTGTATATAATTTCGGAGTGGTTTGAAATATTTGAAATTTTTGTTACAGAAATTATTTCTTGAGCTGTAGAACTTTGTAAAAAATGTAAAAACAGCCTTTAGAAAAATTGAATTTTCATCAAAAAAAATCATAGGGGGTAGCTCATGAATTTCGATGATAGAAACTGTAAATTGAATTATGTGTCAAAAGGCAATTTTTGCAATTAAATGATATGTCATATGAAAGAGTGTGAAAAAAGAAAATGTAATAAGAAAAAAAAAATTTAAAAAAAGTTTGTCTTATTTTTTGAGCAAAACCTAAATATTTTAGATGTTTTTTCAAAACAATATAAAACATTGAATTGATGAGAAAACGGTTAATCTTTTCTTATTTCTCCAAAGTCATTTAGACAAAGAAAATTTGTGGAAAATCGATTAAAAAATGGCTGAGATATTTGCTTGCAAAGTCAAAACTTGAAATTTCAATAGTTTTTTCCTCATTCAGTTTGCAACAACAACACAAAATCTAACGACAGCACACGTACACAATTCACAAGGATCCAATGAAGATGAAGAAATTCAGTTACTATAACAAGAAAAGAAATAAAACGTAGCTAGATACAATGTAACTATCCCCATGATATGCTAAAGTGCTTGCTTAAAGCATAGCAGTTCGGTCTACAGGTAAGCTCTGGATCTTTACTTTATTCTGGATGGTGAAATTCCAGAATTTTTTTCAATCAATATTTTTACACATAGCTGTAGGGGCATTTCACGTGAAGCGGGCCACGAAAATAATGCCAGATTCTGGATTTTGTTCATATTTCGACTAATTGTACTTTTATATGGCCTGAATAAATGTACAGCAATTTTTTTTATCAAGCCTAATTGCCAGTTTGTAGCCGTTAAAGAATTAAAGAAATTTAAGGAACGGATTTTTTAAAAGCTATTACTGCTATAATCCAAAAACATAAAAAATAAGGCAAGTAGTGTTTTTTGAGGAAATTATATGTTCTTCTTGACAGTTATAAAAAATTATAAATATTATTTTTTTTCAGTGTAGGAAACCGGAAGTAACATTTCAAATCGGGTTTTACTTAACTTCGGTATTTTTGATTTTTTTTTATTTTTATCTCAAAATGTAGCTAGTAGTCCATAAATAATACGTGGAAAGTTTTAGAATGGGATCTGCATTCGTTTAGGAGATGGAACAATTGAAAATGACTACATTTGGCAATTTTAGAAAATTAAAAACAAACAAATTGTTAAATGGAACTATGCAGAAAATGTTCTAGAGTTTTATTAAGGTGATATTTCAGGTGATAAAATTTTGTGTTGTCAAGATATAGTGAAAACCAAGCATTTGTCTCTAGTCTCACGTGTATTTTACATCCTTATATTATAAAAGAAGTTATACTATTTATACGATTAACTTCTTGTGTAAAAAGTGATGTACGGTGTAATCGCTCCGCGCTAATAAGAAGCCTGCTTGATGGTTATAAGACCGTTGCCTGCAAGAAAGATAAGAAGAAACTACACCATTTTTAATTGTTACTCAGAAAAGATTAATAGAAATTCAGAAAGGATTAAATGCAATTCAGAATATATCAATTGAAATTAACAGGAGATCAATCAATATTGCAATTCAGGATTCTGTTTGAAATTTAGAAGAGAGCAATTGGAATTCAGAAATACCATTTGAAATTTAGAATAGATGAATTGAAATTCAGAATTATATTTAAATTAAAACTAGTTTGACTAAAATTCAGAAAAGATCAATTGTAATTCTGAAAAAATCTAGTAATATGTATTTAGATTTCTATAGCCATTATCAGTACCATTTCCATAACCATACCACTTTACTATATACCTTTTTCCATGTATAAGTATTTCTTAACCTCTATAAATCTATATATTATAGAACTTTAGCTATATTCAAAAGCTCTTAAGATTTGGTCTGAACATCATTCAAATGTATAAAAATAAAGCAATATAAAAACAAAAAAAAAAAAAAACAAAAAAAAAACAACCAAATTGCTTTGCCTTCCACTACTACTTTTCACTTAAAATCTTTCAATAGTGACAAAAACCTGACTAAGCGAGAGGCTGTCCTTACTCACATATAAATTTGATACAAAACTAAATTCAAATGAATTGAAATGCTGGTTTAACTGTAGCTTAATCCATCAAATGGTTGATTGCTATCCCTACGCTAAAGATGATTATTGTTCTAAGGGCAAATATTGTAAGACCCTTTTGTATTGAAACAATAAAAATAATAAAATAAACTGGCCATTTCAGCCCTTGGAAGGACTTTGACCTAGCTTCTATTGATCAATTGTGTTGTGCGTGTTATTAAATGTTTGATCACAAATGACCGAGAACTGGACCTACGTGTTTTATGCCGACTCCGAACGGCTTATGTTCTCAAGAAGCTTTACATGGCAATTATTACTCTCTGAGGTTTGCCACATTGTCTGCAGAGAGGTGACGACCGAAGAGAAAAATTAATTCAATTGAAAAAACTTTCTGTCTGATCTGGAATTGAACCCGGGCTACCGCAGTTCTTTAGCTTAGGAGCCACGCACTCTACCCACTAGGCTACGGCCGCAAGTATTGAAACAATACTTACATTAAAAAACCAAAGATAATGAATTGGAAATATGTAAATTACCACTACGTAAACAACCACAGCTGAAGCTCTTTGAAAAACTAAGTTATTTACGTGCTATTATGAAAAGCACGCTTGGTTGGTCAAGGTCAAAGGCGTGGTTATCATCAGCAATAGCAACAGTTTGCAACAACAACACAAAATCTAACGACAGCACACGTACACAATTCACAAGGATCCAATGAAGATGAAGAAATTCGGTTACTATAACAAGAAAAGAAATAAAACGTAGCTAGATACAATGTAACTATCCCCATGATATGCTAAAGTGCTTGCTTAAAGCAAAGCTTTCATTGCTTAAAGCATAGCAGTTCGGTCTACAGGTAAGCTCTGGATGTATGCTTTACTCATGTCAAGAAGGAAGATGAAGGAGTTTATTTAGAACTTTCACAAATTTTGCGTATCTTATTATGCAACTGTGGGGGGAATACACAAAAAAGAAAAAAAAAAAATACAACAAAGAAAATAACACAAACCAAGCTGACGAAGCTGTTGCTAACTTCGAAATTGTTTTGATTGTTGGATGATGGTGCATGGATTCCAGTAGGTAGATTTGTTGACGCAACGTATGGGATAAAACCTTTTTTGAACGAAGTATTTTGCCAATATTTTTTGTTGTGTTTTATGTCAATACTATGCCTAAATGCTGCCCAAATGAGTGTGACATTAAAAAATTCATAAAGACAGGACAAAGAGAGCGTGATGTAATTATATTTGAAGCGTCTACAAAAGAAAACAAATACTCAGAATAGGCGTTTTTGTTTTGCAGATAGAGATAACGATGGTGCGATGAAACAACGACAGAAAAATTTATCAAAGAAGAACATTTATATCATTTATTTACTTCGTAAGCCGGCACAGCAAAGTTTAATACCTTAATAACAGTAACGGTAGCATAAGAGTATAAACATCCAGTAAAACAGAGCTTAAATTACATGCCATAACATATCACAATTAAGTTTAAGAATTATTATAAGGAAATAAAATGAAATGTTATACCTCAGTAAAATATTTATATGTGCACAAATATTTTTTTATTTTTTCTTACTGGGGTATAACTAGACTGCGGATTTTTGTGCAATTGCATATATGTTGCATATTGCATACATTCTGCATATTGCATATATCTTGAATACGCTGCATACAACTTACATACGTTGCATACAACTTGCAAACTTTGCTTACAATTTCCATACTTTGCATACAACTTGCATATGTGTTAATCCTAGCGTTCGAACGTTATATTCGCATACCTTTTTTCATAAATTTCGCAAATTTTATTAACAGTTTTTCAATTAAGATTTATTCGTTTCAATAACTCTTTATGAGTATAATTTATAATAGTTATAACTAGGGCTCGGAATTTCATGCACTAAAAAATTGAAAATATGTGCATAAAAACTCTACTCTATACTCTATAAACTTAAAACTCTAAAATATACGCCAAAAACAGGTAAAATTACAATTAAAAATATTTTTATATTTTGTTATCGGTTTAAAAATAAATATTGCATGCGATTTAAAAAAAAAAATAAGAAATACAATTAATATAAAAATAATTTATAAAAATAACTAAAATATGAAGCGATCTTTTTCCAATATATGTCGCAATAAATTTAAATTTTTGCAAATAAAAAAAGCAAAAATATGCAAAAAGCACATGCATTTATTGTAAAATATACAGAAATATGCACAATAAATATGCAAAAATGGGCATTTTTTGTAAAATATGCAAAACCATGCATTTATTGCAAAATATGCAAAAATATGCACAAACGATTGAATGCCATTTTAAAGGAAATTCCATGATTCGTAAAGATAACTTAACCGTTTTCATTTTAAGATGCTCAATAAAAAAATGCATTTGCATGAAATTTCTAGCTCTAGTTATAACATCCTGCATCTTACCGCAGTTTAACTAAAAATTTTTATTTTTTTCGTGCATTCGGACGTCACTAAAAATGGAAGTTCTTGTGAGACTTTCACTCTACTTCAAAAACAAATTCATTTCATATGAACACAGTTTCATTAAATTTTAACACATATTCCCTCAGTGTACTTAAAAAATTTTCACAATAAATGTTTTAAATAGAGTCATTTTATTTTTTCCAATGTGTAATGTCATCTAAAGCAGAGTTGCAAATCCCATAGCTCTTTTAGCTCCTTTAGCTCACTTACAACAACTTCAATATTTCCGTGTGTTGTAATTCGAGGAATTATGTACATGACATTGTTGTTGCTTGCTCGCGTCGAAAGCAAGCTATCAATAGGGGTATTCACGATTCAGTGCACTTGCCTGTGCAGTTGAGGACTTGAGGACTTGTGCAGTTAGGTTTTCGTGAACACACCACCATCACTATTTCAAAGCTGTCAACATTTTTCAATGCACACAAGTGCACAACTGCTCAAGTCCTCAAGTCCTCAAGTTGAAGGTAATAGTAGAAAAGCACTTGTGCAGATTTTTGACGTACGTACAATTTGTTTTTGTAAAGTGCACAAGTCCTCAAGTCCTTAACTGCACAGGCAAGTGCACTGAATCGTGAATACCCCTAATGTTATTGCTGCTGTGGTTTTTTTTTGTTGGTATTTTCTCGTAGCGCACACTTAAACTGGTGGCGAGTTTTTTGTTGTAGCATTTTCAATATCACTTGTCTGGAATAATTTTCTGGAATAGATGCTGAAAACCAATTTTTGCAATTTTTTTAAAGAGACATTAGCTCAGTGTGCTCATGTTGTAGTTTTTGTCTTTATTTTTTTCGTCGCAATCGAAGCTTTCATTTTTTTATTTTTTTTTAATTTGTCATTTAGCTCACTGCCACGACACCTCTGATCTAAAGATCTTTGTAGTGACTAGTGTCCGACCGAACATTAGGTTTTGGTTTCGGTTAAGGCCAGTTTTGGCCCTTTTTGTCAGTTTCGGCTATTCGTCCTCAATGTGGCCGAATAACCAAAACTACCCGAAACTTTTGGTAAAAACTTCTTGCATCAGTCATTTAATTCAAATATAGAAATATTTACAATGCATTGTACAAAACAAAAATTATTAATTCGTCTATAATTTGATTTCTTGTGTTAACGCAAAACATTTTGGTTAATTTTATGCGTTCGATACTATCATTTTCAATTCTATCATCTCTATTGTAATTAATACTAAAGTTTTATAGGTACTAACGAATAATGATTAAAATTCCGAACGAATTCTGTGTGAGTGAAATAAAGGAAAAAAACGAAATATTTGTATTTTTATAATTCTAAACCTTTAATAAAAATAAAAATACTTTGTTTTGTAGTTCTATAAAAATGAACATTGTAGGTACATACTAATATGAGTGTGTATGGAAGACATAAAGTAAGCAATGCCTTTGTTATAAAAGATAAAATACAAAATTATCTCATTTATAATTATAATAAACTTCAATTAATTATTATAAACTTTAATATTCAAATAATACTTTTTATTATACTAAATTTTTTTCTTATGTGTACGAAAGTACTTTTGTTTTCTTTTAATAAAAAAACATTTTTTGCATAAACTTAAATTTTCATATTATTCAGGGGTGTTATGGAAACCCAGAATTGTCAGAATCGGTTTCGAAATTGACACAGATTTCATTTTGGTGTCATAGAAACCGATTATCGATTGAGAAATACAAAATCAGTTTCGAAAATGAAACCAGTTTCCAAATCGATAATCGGTTTCTATGACACCAAACTAAAATCTGTGTCAATTTCAAAACCGATTCTGACAATTGTCGGTTTCCATAACACCCCTGAATAACCAGTTTCGAATATTATAAAATGGCCGAATATTCGGTTTCGGCCAAAATTCCGGTTTCCGTCGGACGCTAGTCGTGACCATAAATACACAACGGCTGCCATTTTGTGTTGAGTGTTTCTCTCGAAGCTCGTTACAATTCGTTGGATGTTACATTCAATGTTTTTTAAATATTCGCAATATATAGATATGTAATTATATTTAAAAAAATGTACAATAAATTTATTCTTTCAACTTAAAACACAACCAAATCAAGCACTTGAAAAAGGTGAATATATTAAAACGAATCCGCAAGGCTTCTTGTGAATACAAATTTATCCAAATCAGGCACTTCAAAGATATTCCCATACTAACCTGCCCACTTGCCTAAAGCGAAATATTTAGATTATTTTTTTCTAAATAGCAATTTTTCATCTGCCATAAAAATCACTGAAAAATGTTGGTTTAAATAGACGAACGACGGCAGGAGGTTTACCTCAAGTGCGAAAAATTTTATAAAATGAAATTCATGCAAGCTATTTTTTGCCATTTCCGTTTTCGTGGTAAAGTTTGTTTTTGGTACCATAAAAATAATTCCAAGGGCGTTTCTTTCGTTTTATAATAAATATTAGCTGGTGTATAATTTGAAGATTTTGATTTGCGATTGTTGGAAAACAATAACAAGTGTTATTTTTGAAAAATTCTTTATCATCTAAAAACAAAGATGATTTTTTCATAACCAATACATCAATAAAAATATAGCCATTAAAGTGAATTAATTTTTTTATAAATACTTTGATAGATAAATAGCAGGAATGAATTTCACATCAATCACTGAAATGAATGAATTTCACGGCGATTATCAACTTTTTTTTAATAAGCTCACAATAGTGATGTTGAACGATAAAATTTTCAAAAATATTTAAAAACTTTTTCGCAAAATACATTTACACTTAAAAATCTTTCAGCAAACTTTGACATACTAACAAATTTATGTAAAACTTTTCGTAACGTAGATCAGAAGTCAGCGAACATTTTTTTTTAAAGTAAAAATCACAATTTACTACACTAAGCATAGATAATGTTAATTACCACGAGCAATATTTAAGCTGAAAGTATTTTATGACAATTTGTTGCACTGACTGGAACAAATTAAAAGAAAAAAAATACACTATAATATCAATGCCTTTGACAGCCATAAATAAGCGGTCTCAGCAGTACTGAAGGCGGAGTTGTTGTGGTGATTGCAAGCATATGTTGGCAAAAAGCGTAAAACAAATACGACAAAAACTTATGTGTTACAAAAAAACAACTTATTAAGGCATGAATGAGGACAGAACAGGTTTTTCTTGAATTTATGAAGTGCAATAAAATTAGCTTATAAATGCAAAAAAAAACATGCTGAAATAAGACCACTTCATTTGAAAGTGTGACACGATGAATGATGCAGTTATTGATCTTGTGCTTGAACTTGAAAAAGTCAGAGTAAAGATTTGAATGAACCTACAACGAAGTGGAGAGATGGATTTATTATAGCTAAAGCCAACATCATTGATTTAATAAATGCAGTTTTGTTTACAGTTATGACTCATTGTAAATAAACTGCTGCAACTTCGAAATACATATACAGTGGCTCACAGCTTATTTTATCCAGAGCTTATTTCAAAATTTACTGAGTCTTTAAATCAAAACTGCGTAAAATATAAAAAAGAACTATATGCAATTTATTCATATATATATTTATTTTCAAAAAGGAATTTAATTTTTTTTTTCAAAAATATATATATTTTTTTAAAGTTTTCTACATGACCTTGTTATTTATTATGTTGATTTTCTATGATTTAAACACAAATTCTAAATGTTTGATAGTTTAAATCATTCTTGAATTTAAATACAAATTCTAGTTGTTTTATAGTTTAAAAGCGTTTGAGCATTAGGTCAGGTTAGAACAATTAATTGCTCTAACGAAATTTTTTCCAAAGAAACAAAACATTTTTCAATATGAAAAGGAAAACATCACTAGCTGATTTTATTGCAATTTCAGCACCGCTACAGGCTTCATCAGAAATCTTTGTGATACCGGCGGGAATCGATCCCGGGCCGTGCTTGCCTCGTGCAAGCGCATCTTAACGCAAAACACCAACAGAGGTGATGAGATTTCAGTGACAATTTCTCAGTTTTTCTCCCTTCTCTTGTTGTTGTTTTTATTTCTGCTTTTCTTTAGTTTATGCTTATGTTATTATATGGATTCCAACAGTTTGTTGGAATTCACCACTAACAAAGCAAAGTTACTGAAGTTGTTTTCAGATTTTCTGACAAATCTTCAGTGTATTTTTGGTTTTGTATTTAAAATCAAGAATGATTTAAACTATCAAACATTTAGAATTTGTATTTAAATCATAGAAAATCAACATAATATATATATTTTTATTTCTTATAAGGAAAAAACTAAAATACTGCTATATTTCAGGTCACAATTTATTTAATGTAGGTCTCAAAAAATAATAGTTACAGACATTAACATATAATTTTAATATTTAGTGGTGTAGCTTCTGGCTTTAATTACAGCATTTAGCCTTTGTTGGTACCGAATCTACCAATTTTGTCTAAAAGCGCTTATAAATTATCTATGACATAATCAAGACTCTGTGCTGGCGCACAGTGGTATTTTTTGTATGGAGCAGGGGAAAAATATGTAGTTTCTAAACGACTCAATTAAATCCAATGATTTGATCCTCAACTCTGCACGTTGCATGCTTATACAATAATTGTTTAGTGTGTTTAAAATGGGCGTGATCCGCTTTCTTTTTAATAGACCTCCCATACAAATTTTCATAATAATATCGAATTTTGCCAGATTTCTTTGACCAGCTATAAAATTGAATAAAGTTTAGTACAGGATATTTATTTGCTAACATCATTTCGTTATTAAAAAATGGGCGTGAATCGCGTTTTTTTTTTATTCTACCACCCATACAAATTTTCATAAAAACGATAAATTTTGCTAGATTTCTTTGAAATGGCTCGACTTTAATTTGCTATTGATCTTTTTATTTTACCTCCCATACATAATTTTATAAAAAAGAAAAAATTTCGCAAGATTTATTTTGATCCACGTTTTATTCTACAAATTTTAATGAAAATAACGAATTTGCCAGATGTCTTTAAAATGGCTCGACATAATTTGATAAAGTTAAGCGCAGATGATTAATTCGCCAACATCATTTTGCTATTAAAAAAATGTACGTGATCTGCCTTCTTTTTAATCTATCTCCCATACAAATTTTAATGAACATTAATATTGTAAGTATTTAAATAAATAAGAAGTACAACATTTTTAAAATTTGCAGTAAATAAATTGTTTATTGCAGTATTTTTTTAATATGCTTCTTCGTATGTATTTTCCTTCTAGTGCACGAATCAGATATAAAATTGCAAAAAAACTCATATATCATACAATCCCTTTATTGTATGCTTTTTGTAATGATACTACAATCATAAAAGAATTAAAATTTTAAAAAAGGGCGTCTTCTGAGATACAGGATCCGATAGTTGACACATTTTTTATTAATTCATATTTAAAAAGCATTATAACTAGAAAGCAGTGATTGTTTTTCACAATTTTCTTACGTAATTTAATTCAAAACTATTTGAATAAGAATTAGGGAAAAAATAATCAATTTTGAAAACAAAATAAAATATTTTTGCCAAAGTTTAAGCAATTTTTTCAAATCTTATACATTACTTAGTAAAGTTATATTTAATTTTTCCTTAAAGTGCAGTTAATTTTCTGTAAAACTGTTTTTAAATAAAGTCAAGAATTATCTTAGAAGTACAGATATAAGGAAAAACATAAACAAAGGTAAAAGAAAAAATAAAAAAGTTTTTTTGTCTCTAATAATGAGGCATTTACATATATTTTTGCTAATTTTTTTCTAGACGGTGAGGTCGATTTATTTATTCGCAGCTACATTTATTTAAAAAATAAACAAAATAGTTTTACAGTCATGATCATACATACCCATTAGCATGGTTGCCAACAATAGCCAGCAAAGAAAACAATTAAAAATGCTAAAATTTTGTATTTTATATACATGCTAAACTACTTGTATTTTCCTCACTTTTCAAAAACAGAATTAAAGTTGAGAATATATATTTTCAATTCTGTGTTTAAGAAATATTGTACCTCTTATAGAAAAAATTAATTTAATCGTCAAATTTTATGTTCTATCAATGAAAAATTACTTACGTTACGTTAATTTTTTTTAAAAAAGTTTAGAAATTTTCAATAAAAAAAATAAATTTAAGATTTTCTTATCTGGATATTTGACTGTCAAACTATTTGCTTACATTTTTGAAAAAAAAAAATTTAGAAATTATGTTAATTTGTTGCTTTTTGACATTACCATTAACATAACAATACTATTAACATTAACATTAGCATAAACATAAACATTAATATTAACAATATTAACATTAACATTACCATTACCATTACCATTAATATTAACATACCCAGCGGGTAAAAGTAGCGCTGAAACACAAATGTTGATGCGCTGTTTTTTAAGCAAGCAGCGCATCTTTTTTGATGAAGCTTACTTTCCTTTTTTGTTCTACGTGTCCGCAAAAGTAGGCGCATTTTTACTGCATCTTTGATAAGTTTTGAGGATGCAGTTAAATTCGAAAACAACATTAAAGATAAATAAAAAAACTGCTTTGCATAGTCTGGGATTGAACTCGGACTGCGTAGCTTAGAGTCGAATGTCTTAACACTGTGCTATTTTCTTGCTCGATTTTGTATGAAAAAAATGTAGATAAAAATATGCGCTCAAAAACTCTGAAGTCTGAAGAGCGCGTCCTTAAAGCGTACCAAAACTGCGCATAAAATGCGATACTTCTACAAGCGCTTTTTATTTTTCCGTTGGGTAAACATAAACATAGACATAAACATTAACGTTAACTTAAACATTAACATTAACAGCAACATCAACATCAACATCAACATCAACATTAACATTAACATTAACATTAACATTAACATTAACATTAACATTAACATTAACATTAACATTAACATTAACATTAACATTAACATTAACATTAACATTAACATTAACAATAACAATAACAATAACAATAACAATAACAATAACAATAACAATAACAATAACAATAACAATAACAATAACAATAACAATAACAATAACAATAACAATAACAATAGCAATAACAATAACAATAACAATAACAATAACAATAACAATAATAATAATAACAATAACAATAACATTAACATTATCATTTACATTAATAATAACATTAACAATAACGGAAAGGTGTTGGCGACTCTTTTTTGGGATTCAAGTGGCATTTTGTTCTTCGAATATTTGAGAAAAGGACAAACAATCAACAGCGACTGTTACTGCAAATATACTGCAAATAATTGTACCGATTAAAGAACGAAATTGCAAACAAACGGCCCCATTTATCGAAGAAAAAATCATCTTTTTGCAAGACAATGCTCCAGCAAGAGTCCCGCTTTGAGCTGCTTCCTCATCCCCCATATTCTGCAGATTTGGCCACCACCGACTATTCCCAAACTCAAGAAAGTGGCTCTAGTGGAGATTTGCGACGAATGAATAGGTCTAATTGGAAACTTAAGCGTATTCCAGAGATCTTGAGAAATCTTACTATTAAAATGGCATCGCAGCAATGTTTAAAAATTGTTGGAGTAAGTGTATCGAGCTGAAAGAGGACTATGTAAAAGAATAAACGGTTAGGCCGGCAGTATCTTGAACGCCTTAGTAACGTCATTTTCTTATTCCAGAATGTCCTTGAAAATGGCATATTTTTTAAAAACCATAAAAAATCGTTAAAAATTAGAGCCAAATCAGCTGATAGTAGGATAAACTAATTACATACAAACTTTAATTACGATCTGACACCAAATGCCTACTTCAGAGTGTCCTTGAAAATAACATATTCCTAAAAATTATTTATATCGCAGTAATCCTGATAAGGATCAATAACACAGTGTGACCGATAGAAAATTACAAGAACCATTTATAGAAATTCTCAAAGAGGGACATATTGGGAGTCCATCGCACCTGGTCTGACTTAATGTCGTCACAATTTTTTTTATTGATTTTTAAAGTTTCTGAGTTCGAATTTTGTTGCGCCATGATTCGTTGATGTTTTACAGCCTTATTAGGGCCAGTTTTTTAGTACGAGTCTAAACTTTAGTCAAATTTTTTGTGGAAACTAAATTTCGTTTAAAAATACCTTTCCATTCGACCAAAGAATATAGACATCGGTTAGAATTCTCTTAATAGTGGCAATTTTAACGGTTTTTTCATCATATAAATAAGATTCAAGTATATTTTTTGCTACAATACAAAGTGCTCCCATTTCATCAAATATTAGCTTAATTTCCTCATCCTTATCTCGTGTAAAAGGCAATGATAACCAACATGTTGCAGTACAGAATTGTGAAAAATAAAACCTAATATGTTTTTGGGTCCGGTGTTTCCGACATTGTATATGTTCTACCTGTATCTGTTGACGAGCTTAGCGATGAAGAGCAAGGATTCGACCAGACGAAATGGTCAGCGACATCGATCCAAGAATGGAAATGGCAGGTGAGGTGGAAATCCATTTTGAGAACGAGAACGAAGACTTCTCCAGGCCATCACAAGAACCAAATGAACCGATTGGCGAGCCAATTTATAAGAAATTAAAAGAATTTTTCGTCCCAAAGTGAAAGCGCACCAAGCGCGGAGAGTTTGGTCTAAATGGTCTAGTAGAAGCTCAAATGAATGGAACTCGAAAAGAGAATGCCAAAAAATTATATACGAATACTCCATATGATTTGTTCCTCTGCTTCTTAGATGATAATGCTATAGAGCTATTGGTATACCAAACCATAGTGTGCATTTTGCTGTTATTTTGTGTTCTTACTTTGTGCGTCTTTCCGCAATTTTGTGGAATCATACATTTAGTCTGGGACTTGTATTTTCTTTCACTTTTGAGTTTGCATATAATGCATTATATTTCTGTTGTATGGAATATTCCGTTGCCACTTTTGCATCGAAAAGTTATTTCGGACTAATTAGAGCACGTTTTTATTTTGAGAGTACGAAATATTTATATTTGATGGTTCCTTTTTATTAATTTGGAAGTATGTTTTATGGTTGAGAGAAGCACTAACTATTTTATAATTTGGGAAATACGTTATATGGTAGAGCGAACTACCATCAATTATGTTTTTAGGGGAATCAATAAAGCTCCAAGGATACCAGTAGCGAAAAAACTTTTTAGGTATATCGACTGTTTTCTTTTTTTGTATATATTGAAGTATTACTCGTCCATATCTCAACAATTGATATCATACAAGTGAAAATAGGGTCTATTGTTTGGATATGGTGTATGTTTTTTGCTAACACATAATATTACATTTCTCAATGGTTTGCAGAATAAAGCTATGATAAAATAAAGTATTTTTACATTTATCAGGAGATAGAAGTATAAAAATAACATTTTTTTATCAATTTATAACAAAAATCTTTGCCACATACAAAAATCGATGCTTTAAGTGGATTTCTCTTAGGAGATATTGTTGACCTTGAACCACGGTTTTCTCAAAATCCTGTCAAGATGGAGAAATTTGGGTACCAGATTCGTGACTAGGAGTCCGGAATTATTTAAAACATTTGTCGGTTTCTTACTTACAAAAAAATAAGTGTCTTCTTGGTCTTCTTGAAGGCCTCGACAGTATAGTGATAGCGCGCTTGACTGTCACTCAGTGGTCCTGGGTTCGAATCCTGGCCGGGCCATGGTCCTACACTATAACCTTTATTTCCTTATTTCTAATCAAGGGAACTTTAAAACACATCAATTTACGACGAAAAGTTGAAGTTGATGGTGGTTGGAAAAGTTTGTGGAGAGGAACGTTTAGTAACTGGATTTGACTGAGGTCAAGGCATAACACTTGCTTCAGATTTAATATCACATGTTTCTACAGCTTCTGCCACACTTGATTACTACGTTCTTCCATTCTGTGGTATCACAACGGACCAACAATATTCTAAGTGGGCTGGTTTTAAGACCTGCCGCCAACTTAGCCTAACCTAACCTTGGTGCAAAGTGTAATTGTACGATGTTTTACAAACCAGCAGCTTAAGTTTGCATTTTAGTCAAAACGATTGTGAATGAAATGAGTAAAAAATTAAAAACAGTCTTGTAAGTTTTTGAATTTGCAAATTCTATTGAGTAAGTGCACGATATTTTGTTAGGCAAACCAGCGAGGAAGAAAAACCATCTTAAGTACAGTAATAGACACACACATTATTAGAATTATACAAACACATTAAAAGCAACACCCTAACTCATTGGGAATAGTTCTGAAACCACTCAACGCGACTGTATTACTCTTAAATTATGTTCTCAAAGTAATAACTTTATTAAGTATAGAGTAAGCACTCAACAAAATTATCTGCACCATGAGCTAACGTTTCCTTTTTCAATCGTTTGTTGTTTTTTTACATTCATATCTCTTCCTCGACATATGTTGGCACAGCTCTTTGCTGTCGGAGCCATTGAATTTATGGCCTTATATTAAATTAGAATATGTTCTGCTTGGTTCAGAGCTCAACGGGAGAAAAACCAACAACAACTAAAAAAGTAGGTGTGAGAAATGACATGTCAACGTATACATAAAAAGCACCGAGTTATGCAATACTTGGAGTAGAAAAAAGTTTGCTTAAAGGTGTTGATTGCATCAACAAGATTTTTCTCTGTGAAGCGGCAGTTGAAAGTGGTTTAAAACACTAATGGGAAAAATATAAATCGGCACGCTTGAGTGACAAAAACTTACCATTTTTATTAATGCTGCGTTAAAGAGCCTGGAAATAAAAAAAAATTTTGAGGTGAGTATAACAATATTTCTGTACAAATATAATATTAAATCAACATTTAAAGTAATGCTGATATTTTTGTTTATATATAAATACTTTTAAAACTAAATTAGTTTTATCATATCAAATAGATAAGGTACATTACTACTGTGAATGAAAACATAAATGTAAACATACATTTTCAAAGTGCTTATTAAAATAGCATCAAATTCGTCAAATTCTTCAATAATTAAAAAGAAAATTAAAATAATGTCATTGCGAATATACTTTTATTTAATCATACTTTTTAGTTGCAAATAAAGATTTAAAATTCAAAGTATTCAGTTTCTTCGTTACTTTCAACAAGTCATAAGGAATTTTTAATTCATTGTGCATAGCTATTTAAAATACATATGAATGAACATAAGCCCAACTAAAATTGTAAATAATTTCAATTTGATGCATTACACTGAACATTACTCAATAAATAAGGCCATTATAAAACTATTGTGAATGCTGTTTTTAAATATGCGACAGCTAACGCTACTCATCTGAAAGTGGAAAGATGCTCATTGCGAATAAAATGAAATTACTTTACACAACTCAATGTTCATAATAAAATTTATGACTTCAGGGTTGTATTAGATACATTAATTTCAGTTATTTATTTTATTATTATTTGGAAAATTTAAAGTCATTGTGAATGGATTTTTTCAATGTGGGTAATGCAAAAATTATGTTGAAATCACTTAACTTTTGACAAAAACAAGCAAATATACACTTCCTTTAAAATCTATTGTGAATCCATAAACAAATTATGCAACAAAATATGTTAGTCATTAAATAACTTTTAAAAAAAGGTTAATTAAAATTTAAAAAAAAATAAACAAACACAAGCACCAAGGCAAAAACTCTATTGTAAATGTTTATTTGCTTATGACTTCATGATAATCATAAAACTTAACTGCTACAAATTATGAATATTGAGAAGTTGAGAATGTAAATGAACATTAAGATAATACTTTAATGACTTTTGGGTGCTAGCTTCGAATGGGTTAATGCGAGGAAAGTGCAAAAAAGCTGTAGTTACTCAACTCTATTGTTCCTACATGTTTAATATTGCTTGACGATATACACAAAAGACTATCAAATACATTTATTAAATGTCACATAAGACATATCACCTGGAGTCCATTCTCAATTATCAAAATTTTAATTTTAAATGTTTTTGCAAACTTATATAAAAAAAATTTTACAACAAAATATACAAAATATATCGTCAAGCAATATTAAACATGTAGTAACAATAGAGTTTGGTTACTACAGTTTTTTTGCAGTTTTCTCGCATTAACCCATTCGAGGCCAGCACAAAAAAATCATTATCTTAATCAGTATCTTAATTTAAATAACAAAAACAAAATTTAATAACAACCACCAACATTTAATACAAAACTATTGTGAATGCAACTAAGCACTAGTAAGGAATTATGTTCGACTGGGCCAAAGTAAAAATCTCCCACAGTCTTGTTTCAGTATATTCAAAGTTATGATTTTATTATTTTGATGACGCAGTTTGTATGGGAGATAGGTGCATTTTTCATTCCATTTTTACAAATACTAAAACCAGATAACGTTTTATATGTTAAAGCTTAAGTTAAAAATATTAAGTCAATTCATTACTCGTTTTTTTAGTAGAATTTATGAAGGCTTTGCTACATCGAGTGACGTCACCTTGTGTAAGAGGTGGGCGAAGTTTTTATTAAACTTTATTCAAATTTCAGTGAGTTCTAAATTTCAAGACATTCGATTAATTTTTGTGGAATTTGAAAAGATTTTATCTACAGTTTTGATTAAGTCACTTTTAGTGGAGTTAGGCGTGGTTTTCATTCGATTTACCACTGTGAATGACAGAAAACGAAATTATTGCAATAAATTGTAAAAATGTCGTGCTTCAAAATTATATATGTACAAAAAAGGTCATATATATATTAGGGCGGGTCAAATTCTGGCTCAGCGAAATTCGTAAAATACATGTAATTTCAAGACTTTTTCTCCACTACAGCATATACAAATTCTGAAAAAAAGCTGTGCGGACTTTCGTAAATAGATTCATACACATACATTCATACATTCATATTTTATAATTGAGAACAAAATCTATTTACGAAAGTCCGCACAGCTTTTTTTCAGAATTTGTATATGCTGTAGTGGAGAAAAAGTCTTGAAATTACATGTATTTTACGAATTTCGCTGAGCCAGACCACCAAAAAATTCGTCCATACAAATTGACCCGCCCTAATATATATATATAAACCCAAATAAAAAAATCTCTTAGTGTATATTCACAATAGTCATTATTTTAACAGATTAAATCCAACTGAAAATGATAAATATATAAAAGCTTGCCTACGATATATATACGATATAACGATAACTGTCACAAAAACTTTTCTAGATAAACTTTTAACACAAAATATTCACAGTCGTATCTGAAGCTGCACTATTACAGCTAATTGATTTTAAACAAATCTTTTCAACATCATAAAAACGTTTTACGTTAGTTACGTATGAGAAAAAAATCCAATTTAATATTCAATTGAAATAAAGCACCCATTCACAATAGGCAACGCCTTAAGCAAACAAACTTCCTGCAGGAAATGCAGCGTACAAGAAATTTTGTCGCACAAAACACTCCAAAATAATTGCATACATTTTTTAACGTATCTACGAAGTAACCTCTACTGAAATGCTCAACAAGCAGCTTAAGGAAACATGGCTGGGTCGCAAGCCAACCAGGCAGCCAGCCAACTTATTTGGTAGGTGGGCGTCATCGTCATCGTCATCATCATCGTTGTTGTCTGATGCATTTGAAGCAAACAACAAGAAGGAAGGATTTGAAAATATGTGTCAGCCATAAAGCAGGAAATTCCGTTTGATGCCGTACGTGAGTGGTGCTCTGGGAGGATTGAGGGGTTGCGTTATAGGTGAGACTCTAAATAAATGGATGACATGTCGACATGAACATTTTTCAGGCAGCCTGAATGTTGGAGCTAGGCAGGCAGGTTAGGCAGTTAGCCACATAGTATAATAGGTTTGAGCTGCAAAAAACGCAAGCAGAAGGGAACACAAACAAAAAAGAAATTCTGTTGAAATTCTGTAACATAGATAAAATATCAAAAATTGCTGAAAAGTAAAGTAAAGAAAGAATGTAGGTGAGAGATAAAGTTTTTTAAATTATAGCGGCAAACAAGAGAATATTTCAACAAGATGGCGGTTGTTATGAAATACTGCCGCTTTACATTTTACAGAATTTTTTCATCCAAATAACGACAGCTAGTTATTGTTCCATACCAATTGAGTTTCGGGTTGTATGGGAGCTGCCACGTCCCCTGTTATTTTTTGCAAAATTATGTAAGTAAGTGATGGTTATCACTTTCTATTGTATTTTATGCTCTATCATGTATAGTTTAAGAGCTAAGGCAAATAAACAATTCAAATAGTATGGGAGGTGCCATTCCCCTTTTTCAATGTTTATACATTTTTCTTCAGTGAGATGGTGTAAGTAAATGGTAGTTTCATGTCGAGTTTGAAACACATTTGAACAATTCAATATATATGGGATATGCAACTCCTTCTCTTCTAATGTCAATATGTTAGTTCCAGCAAGAATTATATTAGTAACTTTAGACTTCATTCCAAATTTGTATGCTCTATTATGCATAGTTTAAGAGCTTAGTACAGAAAAAGTAGTATGGGAGGTGCTACTCCCCTTTTCCAATATTCTTTAATTTTTCTTTAGTAAGATGGTGTTAGAATATAATAGTTTCAAACTGAATTTCCATACTATTTCGTGTACAAATCAGAAGTTAAGACACATGAATGATTCGATATGTATGGGAGGTAGCATTTTTTTGTCTAATGTCAATAGGTCTGTTCAAGCAAAAATTATTTTAGTAATGTATGGCTTAATTTTGAATTTGTAAGCTCTAAATTTGCTTACACGTGAATAACCATTACACATTATTTTCCTAAATTACTTATGAATATAACACAATAGTTGTGTTTGAAACAAAGTTAAGGGGGAGAACCTAAGT
Source organism: Dichetophora obliterata (assembly GCA_963920525.1). Taxonomy (NCBI): domain Eukaryota; kingdom Metazoa; phylum Arthropoda; class Insecta; order Diptera; family Sciomyzidae; genus Dichetophora; species Dichetophora obliterata. Next base: position 42,309,740 of record OY986436.1, on the reverse strand, counting down.
AACTCACGAAAAATATGCGTATATTCAGGAATTTTTTGGCTCAATGAAAAGGTCAATCGAAAATCTGTAAAGAACGTTTTATAAAATAAGTATTGATACACAAAATGTTATTTAAAAAAAAATTTCAATAAAAATGGCGACTGTGCAGCACTTGTTTGAAGGCGCTTATTTTTTAAGGGTCTATGGCCGGACACCTAACGTCCTTAATTTTTGATATGGAACAAAATACAAAATTTGGTCAGTTTCTGTACATCAACAGCTATCGACACACGTAGAACACTTTTCGATACATTGATTTTTCACGAAATGGGGCGTGATTAAACAAAACGAAATGGGGCGTGTTATGATGTTAAAATTTTCACAAAAAAAAGTCACAAAATTGTTGATAAAACAAAAAATATGCAATATAAAAAAATTTACAAAAAAAGTCTCAAAAAAAGTGGTTTCGATAAAAAAGCGTTTAAAGTTTTAAATACTAAAATTCATATAATATTTTCATATACCTCTAAACACAGAATGAAAAATGTGGGCACTTACAGCCCTATTCTGGCAGCTTAACTAAGCTCACCACATTAACAAAATAGTTAATATTAACTATTTGTTAAGGTTTCGTATTCTGCTGCAACTTTAAAAGCTCTTTTCCTTACAATTTTGTTAATAACAGAAAGAGTCTTAACAACGAATGAAATGTATGTGCTTAGATAGAAAATTGTTGTGAAAATAATAAAAAAATACAAATTTTAATATAATATTGAGTTTAAATACATTAAACTGAAAAATGAAAGAATTTTTTACTTATTTTAAGTGTTGATAATGAAATCTTTCAGTAGCCGTGGCAAATTTTTCAAGCGCTTGCAAAGTCACAAGCTGCACTCGAAGCATCTGTTTATATAGCGCATCTCTTCTTTCAACAGGCATATCGATTTTCACCATGCATGGTGAACTTTAAAAGCTTTTTAAGCTTTTATGTTGTTAATGATTTTTAAGAATACCAACATTTACATAACATAACAAGCAGCTTAACAGGAGCTCCTCAACTATTTCTTGTTAAGTTAACAACCAGAATAGGGCTGTTAGACACTTTTGCCAGATTCTATCTCTTGGTATATTATTTTTAAGACCCTAAAGGATCTTTTAAACAAAAACATTTTCGATTTTTCCAAAATTTGACTTAGGTTTCCCCCTTAACTCTTTCATGTCCGATGTTGCCTACAGGCAACATTGTACTTATAGGCTTCTAAGTCCCAATATTTTCATATTTTTGACCAGTGGTTTTTTGCTTCATGTAGCCTTATGTGTTGTGCAAGGTTACACCTATTTGTTTTATTGAAGGCTTTGCACGTGTTCATTCAGTAGCTATTCTCCGTAGAATAACATGATCGAAATCAAGATCAGGATCGTTTCGCAAAAAAAGTGTTTATACAAAAAGTGCTTGAATATATTTAAATAATTGTTTAAATGTAAAACCAAGTGCACAATGTAAATAAATAAAGCTGAGAGACTTATATACATACAAAAAATAATGAGAAAAGTGTTAAGTTTGTCCAATAACTGCCCAGCGGTGCACATAAGCAACAACCTGTAACTTACGAACTCGGGGCACCAAGGACTTTAAAATTTTTGGTCAGTTCTTATTATAGTAAAGACTAGCACATATCTAACCTCAAAAAATGTGTAGCCTCACCCATTTTAATTTGGGCATGAAAGGGTTAAGTACAGACTCTATGTATAGTACTTGCTCAAAATCCTATTTAACATTTAACTGGTACTCCTGGTCTGTGGGATCAGAACAAAAACACAAAAGAGTATATTTCTCTTATAATTCATTTCGATTCAATTCAATTCTGGAAAATAGTTAAAAAATTCTTTCTTTATAGGAAGAAAAAACTTTATTTAAGACGTTCTAAAAAAACAACATGAATTTCGTACTAAATTTTGTGGTTTTTTAGCATTTTATTTGGTGTGGTCCCTGGGACCAGATGTACTATTTGTGTAATTTTTTTTAAGGTGTACCAGTTAAGCGTTAAGATACATTATTGCATACAAATATATGATATTTTGATTTCACAAAAATTCACAATATTTTCTAAAATTATCATTATTTTTTTTAAATGTATTCTTTGATTTTAAATGAGATCGTTTAGTTCTAAGTTCACTGCAAATTTTTAAAAGCAGTTTACTATTCACAATAGGTCATTGGAAAAGTTTAGGATAACTTAAAATAATAAACATCAGTATTCTCACAACAAATATTCCTTCTACCAGCTTAAACGCTTGGATTGTAAATATTGATACATTTTAATTTCAGTTGATGAGAATTAAAAAATAAACACAGAAATTTAAAAACTAAAGGCATGAACTGGATGGGATTCGAACCCTGGCCCTCTGGGTGGAAGACAAACGAGCTACAGACAAAAACATAACCTCATCATTAGGCATCAAAAAACCTCAAGATAAAACAAAAGAAAGTATTAAAATTACTTCAATCACAATAAAGGGTCATCATACGTATATATGAAAACCAAGACATGAAAAAAAATCTAATATGTATTAAACAAATCTTCTATAAAAATAGGTTTTTGAGCTCTTATAAGGTTCTTCTTTAACCCATATTTCAAGTATTCATCCAGCACTTCGCCCAACATATTTTTGTAAAGCTCTCAACATATGATAGCTGCAGATACGACATCAAATCAATGTGACTTGTGGATGTTACTTTATTGTTATGAAAAAAAACCTACTGACAACCTAACAACTTGAATGAGAGAGAAAAACGATGTGTTATTAACGCATTTTTCTTTTTAATGTAATTGAAACATCAACACATCACATCATCATTATGCTTGTGGGCGATAAAGTATAACATGCTGAAATGTCATTAGAAAAATTAATAGAAAAGTGCATTTAATGTGCAGACGATGCAGGGTTGGAACGAGGGTTACAACTGGATTTGCTGGCATGAAACACAATGCAATGATAATGCTGGTACGCAGTATTGTGAGGACACATTAAAGTGGCTACCAAGTTGCTTGAGTGATAGAAAATAAAAATAAAAAAATGTTTTTGAAGAACTTATTTTCTCTTATATAAAACAGACAAATTTTAATGAAATATGATATAAAAACATCTGCCAACCAACAATTATAGAGTAGTATGCACTAATTTGGTTGTTAAAAATAAAAAATTATAAAAAAATTTCAATCTATGTGAAAAACCCAAAATTATCTGATTGAAATCTATCTGAAATCAAGCCAAGATTAAATCGTTGTAAAAGTCAACATTATTCAGACAATCAGCCCCATTCTGAATGATTTTTCCCGGTGAATCGGAAAAGGGAGTTTTAATTTTTAAGACGAAGTTCAAAAACATTTTGGATATTTTCAATGCCAATTTGTTCATCAACCGTCAATATTCATGAGTGTAAACAAAAAATGCGATACCTTTATTTGCTGTCTTAAAAATGAAAACTCCCTTTTTCAATTCCCCGGGAAAAATCATTTAGAATTGGGCTGAACATATACAGGATTTAATAAAATATTCACAATAGTAAAAGTTCAAAGGCAGCTTAAAAATAAAGAATAAACTGACGCCGTCACAAAGAACTTACGAAACTTCTTAATATATTAAAAAAGAACAAGAAAACTCAAGCAAAGACTTTGTTGCAAAAAAAGTATCATAAAACCATACAGAAAAGTTATTTGTAAAATCGATTTATAATGGGTTTTTTCTGCGTTCTATTTTTTGACAGAATGTGCTTTTGGTCATAAAATGGGCTGCGTTAACGGCCCACTGGGCGGCTAAGGGATAGCGGCTGGCTACTACTTGGCTGCCAGCCAGGTGACACACAGTCTCAACCGATGGCCAAACAACTTTTGTCCGCAAACGATTGCCAAAAAATAGGAATTTAAATATATCAAGCTAAATAAAAACATAAGAGCGAAAGAGAGATGAAGAAAATGTTGTGAAAGAATTTCAAAGATGAAAGGTTAAGGAATGACATAATTTTTTATAGAAGTACTTACACAGGCTACGGTTCAGAGTAGAAGCCAGAAAAATGTACTTAAAATACATAAAAAAAATGACAAGTTAAGCATCAAAACATTGCTTAAATTTAAGAGTATAAAAAAGAAAAAAGTTCACAAAGGGCTATAATTTTCGCTTGTTAACATCACAAATAACATGTAAATGAACAGAATTGTTAAAAGTTAAAGCACGATGAATTAACCTTATTATATAAAATAATTTAAGTCTGATGAGTGTTTAAAAAAAAAACTTAAAAAAAATCTTGGATACACAGTTAAAATCTTGGACTAAATTTTAGTCCAGCTAAAATATTTTTGCATTTTTTAAAACATTGAAGTTTAAAATTTAAACTTTGCAAATACTAATGGCATTTTCGTTTCTCGAAAAAATGCTACTTTTTTACTGACCTTTTTGGAAATTCGGCCTTCTTGAAAAAAAAATAGTGACCTCTAAAATTGAATCTCGAAAATGTTCGACCTTAAAAGTAGAAAAAATTTACAATTCTCAAAGAGGGCAGCAAAAATTCAACATTTTTTTGGAAAACGAAAACGCCATTACTCATAGTTTTAAAACTCTACTGAACTAAAATTAAAACGAAAGGAAATATTACCGCTTCCCGTTTAGCTTTTTGGTTTAAATTTAAGTACAATTAGGCTGGATTATCTTTTGTTTTTATTATAATTTAGACTAAACTCTAGTACATAGTTACATTTGGTTATTAAATTTGGATTTGGACCCGTAAAAAGTTAGCCTGGCAACGCTAAGACTCAATTTTAGGCTATTGGGATCATATGTTTGTGTATTGTCACGTATAGCGAAAAGCCTAGTGGTTAGACTAGTGAACTTACAAAAAGTTTAAATTTTACTACAAGATTTCTAACCGTGTATAAGTGATAAAAATAACATGATAATTATTAATACACTGATTGATAATCATAAATGAAGAATTATTTATTGTATAGTTTCACAATAAAAAAGGTGTGGGCATGTATTACTCGTAGCTCAAGAGAAAAAAACCGTACAATTTAGAACACAGTCACTCAGAAAATAAATGAAAGATTAAAGAGAATCTTTATAAAAGAAATGCCATAAAAAATAGATGGTGATTTTTTTGCTATTTGTTTTTTGAGTGTACATTTTTTGACACCTCACGCGTGATTTGTAACATGTGGCAAAGCCAAAAATACTCAAGGTTTGCGATTTCGATAGACAAACAAACGAAAAGCGCTTGCAAATCATTGAATTGTACCATCAAAACCCATTTTAATTCGTCTCAAAATCTTGTTTTAACTTTGAGATATCGCTTGTAAGAATTTATAGTTTTGCTGACTTTCCTTTCCTTTCATCAGCCATACAATGCAAATGTTCATTGAAACCGTAAATTCTTACAAGCGATATCTCAAAGTTAAAAAAAGATTTTGAGACAAATCAAAATGGGTTTTGAAGGCAATAAATATTACTTTTAGATGCTTCATCAAGTCATTTCGAAAAGTTCAATCCCTCGCTTAAATATGCCCTCCTAACGTATAACCAAAAAGAGCATTTTTCGCTCTTTTTAGTTAACAATATCTCAATAACCAGACAAGGTAGGCCAAATCTGAAATCAAATTCGGATTAAGACAACGTGGCGACACAACAAAGTTCTAAATTTTATTCGTCCTTACTGTTTCTAGTGCATTAATAACACATTTTCAAAGTGAACGCAGACTTTTTGGTTGCTGTATCTACCTATTGTTCCCGTTATCTCATAAATGAAGAGAAAAATCTATATTTTTGTTTTTGCTTCATAAACTTAAGAATGTTAAGAAGAAATACATGAATAAAAAATTTAGATGAATTATATATTTACAATGTGTTTTTGTTCACTTAAACAAATTAATCAGGTGAACGCAGACTTTATGGGCTATGTGTATGTTTGAACATACCCACTGACCAGCTAGACATTAAAAGTACTAAAGTACTTTTGAGCTTGAACATACTCATCTATCACCAAGCTTGCTTAATGACAATTGCGCGGCGATTTCTATTACATTTTTCTACAAGATTCAATTTACCAATTAAATTGTTATAAAAAAACACAAAATCAGAGTCTGAATTAATGAATGAAAATAGTAAGTTGCAAATTGACAGTGAAATTGTTTTTAGAAAAATTAACAATTCTTTCGATTCATCTGCTTTTGAAATGGGCGTTGCAACGTACTCAGTACAGAAAATAAAAATTTAACAGCAACTGGCTGGAGATCGGTGAATTAAAGGGATGGCTCGAAAAAATTTAAATGGATGCTTTCAAGTGTAAGTGTGCAGATAGAAACAAGATTCTAAGCTGTGGAAAATGTGACCTCCTGAAGCTTTTTCAAGGCAAATTTCAACAAAAAGACGAAGTTTCCATTAAAAAGACAAAAGCAATTGAAACATTTTTCGAAAAACCACCCAAAAATGGCTTTGCTTTGGGAAAACTTTGAGCCGAAGCTATGAAAAAATATGTTTGGAAACTTGTAGGGAAAAATTATATTTGCGTAGGGATTTTCTTGAGATGCGGTAGGGATTTTTTTCAAAAATTTATTGGCATCACTGTATGGTATATATACCAGATATAGTATATGTATATATTAGGGCGGGTCAAATTCTGGCTCAGCGAAATTCGTAAAATACATGTAATTTCAAGACTTTTTCTCCACTACAGCATATACAAATTCTGAAAAAAAGCTGTGCGGACTTTCGTAAATAGATTCATACACATACATTCATACATTCATATTTTATAATTGAGAACAAAATCTATTTACGAAAGTCCGCACAGCTTTTTTTCAGAATTTGTATATGCTGTAGTGGAGAAAAAGTCTTGAAATTACATGTATTTTACGAATTTCGCTGAGCCAGACCTCCAAAAAATTCGTCCATACTAATTTACCCGCCCTAGTATATATATACTGATATTTATACAATACTAGGTCGTAGATATCATATTACTATCTAGTTGCGAAAAAAGGCCTGCTGTATATCTGCCGGCAACATGCGTTGGAAGTTCAGCAGACATGCTCTCCTCCATACCGGCTTATATCCTTATTCTATAGGCATGTCCTAGGACAGCATGTCTGACAAAGGAACTGCATTAGCAGCAATGCAACACGCATCTTATGGTGTAAATGCAGAATTAATACCGTGAGGTTAAAGCAGCATTAATGCCGTGAGATGCATGCTGCATTACTGCCAGGGCATTTAATTTGGCAGACATGCCAGCCTAGGACATGACTACAGAAAAAATATGTAATAGTGTATGGAGGCGGGGATGTCTCCTGACCTTGTTAGGCATGTTACCGGCAGATATATAGTAAGGCTCCTTTTCCAACTGGGTAGCCGGCTAGTGCGCTGTGTGTATGCGTGCGAGTATTGTGATTTGGGCAGACCAATAAAAGAGAGGGCCAGTGCGCAACTCTCTCTTTCTTTATAAAGTTTTAAGAAATGGAAACTGCAGCAATGTGTGTAATAGTGTGTAATCTGGTATTAGAATTTCAAAAAGTTTTTTGCCACTACGGTGAACTCTCAATATGTGTTCTTCTGTTTTATACTCTTTGTAGATGCGCTGATCTCGAATCTTATGCTAGAATTTAAAAACATTTTTTACACTAGGTGGGACCATAAAAATTCTTGTTTTTGTTTTATACTTTTTGTATAAGAGCTAGCAGTATAAGTGGTCGTTGATTTTGAACCATATGAAAGAATTTCAAAATGTTTTTTGACACTAGGGTGGACCCAAAAAATGCGTGTTTTGGCTTTATAATCTTTGTAATCGCTGGTTGCTGATTTCAAATCTGATGTTAGAATTTTAAAAGGTTTTTTGGCACTAGGATTGAATTTAAAAAATTTTAACAGTAGGGTGAACCCTAAAAATGTGTTTTGGTTTTGTACTCTTTGTAGATGCGTTGATCGGTGATTTCGAGTCTGTAGCTCGTTCCTGTAACTCGTAGCTATCGTACACAGTAAAAAATTTGAGGGTAAATTTTATCTTTTTTATAACATTTGTGTGGTATAAACTTTTTTTATTCCAAATAATTTAGAAATTTTACACCACTCAATATTATAAAAATAAAACAAATCTAATTTAAAAATTTTATATGGATATCATGTGTAAATAAAAATATATTCTGGTTCGAAAGTAAAAAATTCACCGAAATCGAGAAATTTAAAAATAAAGTGGTTTCGATTGGTCTGAAAATGTTCTGGAAAAATTTATAAGATTTGATGGTATAACTTTTAAAACATTTTTGGTTTGGATTTATATGTATACAAAATAGTATCAAATTTAAGCTCATATTTTTTACTATGTAGCTACCGACTCATATTACCGATTTGACGTCACTTTGATGTCACTCTCACCTACAATGTTTCTATACGTATCTGAATCGATTTTTGTTCAATTTGTTCGTTCCAAATCGATAAGCTATCACATGTTCCGATTTCATTTCAATGGAACCTTTTAAAAAAGTGTTTCTGTACGTAAAGTGAATCGATAACAATGTGTCACTTTTCTCACTGGCTTTGCGGCAAGTGAGAATTCTACCGATTTATCTAATGTCAGTAATGCTGTATATTATTAGGTTATAAGGACTCGAAATATACCTTTAAAAATGGTCACTTTCATATAAGTCGCATTTTTTACGGATTGAAATATTTCATTGTTCTTAAATAGCGTTTTAATTTTAAAGGGTAATGAAATTAATAAATAAAACCTATTTATATAAAAGTTAAAAATTTTAGCAAAACAGTATATGTTTGAGCAATGAAAAAGTACCCGGTTGCATATATTTGCTATGTGTTTGCTGCACAGCACTAAGTGAAAAATTATTTACATTCATAATCGTTTATTATTTCCGGAACCATTAAAACACATCATTATAACATAATTAATTTTCTTAAACTGCAAATATTCATTTTTTATTAACAAGATAAGCACCTGCTAAACAGCTGCTTGTCATTTGACTCAATTTCGCAACTTTTCTTCTCGATTTGTGTTCTTTTTCATCACGGTCCGAGTTTTTACCGATTTAAACGTACAGAAACATTAGATGTCAGGAAATCGGTAACTAGGGATCGATAACGGCTGACGTCACACAAATCGGTAACGTGCCGATTTTGTTACAGGAACGAGCTACTGATGTCAGAATTTCAAAAATTTGTTGACACTATGGTGGACTCTAAAAATGGGTTTTTTTTTGTTTTATACTTTTAAGTAAGTCCAGTTTTCGATCCATCATTTTAATCAATTCAAGCTCTATACGAGGAACATGATGGATCCGTTCGATGCGCAACGCCTTGTTGTGTCATGAAGCAAACATCGCTGGCAACGGTAACTGCCTATTTTCATCTCTCATAGGAATTTTACACCTTAATTTTCAATAAATAAATCTTTTTTTACTTAAATATTAAAATTAACTTTTTGATTTGATTGTTCATTTACATTATTTTCTTTAAAAAAAATTATATAAAATAAAAAATTATATAAAATAAAAAATTATAAAAAAATAAAAATATGCAGATACTATTTCGAATTACGTTTGGAGTAGAAGAAATGTCATAAGGAACTTCATTTTTGACGGAGGTCCACCGACTGCAACACTTTGCTTTAAATTTTTTAATAATGTGGACCTTTTTCGTTAGCATAGCGACAATTATACACACAACCTAAGCTATATGCAACAAAAAAAAAATAATTGGAAGCAATTAGGGTCAGCCGCCTATTTAAGAAAAAACTCGGCCTATGGTCTGGCCAGACCATGTAGGTTTGTAAAATTTGGAAACTTATACACTATTCGCAGTTTCTATAATGATCATAATCAATGAAAAAAAATGCACTTAAAAAAGTTACAGTTGGTGCCGTATTAAAGAAGAGCCCACAACCAACTAACTACACCTAAAATAAAACTTTGTACATTTCTGCATTCATAATAATATTGAGCGTAAAAAAATACTAGCAAGTTTAAGTTAACAAATTTAATGTAATGCAAGACATTTATTATTGCCAATTTAAAACAACAACAAAAAAATCTCCCTTTTTTAGCCAACAGCTGTCCCACTTGTCACCCAGTTGTTTTATTGGAGCCGCAAATGCGGGTATATCTAATGTTAATGTACTCGCCGCTGCTGCCACAGCACTTGCCTCACGAACTTGAACTTAACCAACAAATAAAATTGTAAACGTCAGAGTAGGAGTGATAACCATCACCATAATCATTATCATTTTATGGCCAACATGCGATAACCCTTTAAAATATCCCCGTATCGCCCACTCAACTTTTTTCGCGCTCTCTTCCCCCGATAAAGACATTGATAAAGTAAACAGAGTGACACCAACAAACAAAGGTTTTTTGTTTTGCGTTATCAACAAGCGGAAAGTGTTTATTGTGAACGCACCCGCTTAGTTAAGAGGGTGAGTTAATTTCCTATAAAATAAGAAGCAAACAAAGCTCACAGCTTGCTATCAATCAACAGTTCTTGACATCTAAAACGAATGTAATTCGGCCAAAAGACTTCAAGTTTTCAGTAAAATTACTGTCATAATAATTAAAGAGTTTGGGCGAAGATAGCAAAAGCTTATTTCAAAGAAATTTGATAAATTACCTGGAATGTTTTTATTTGATTTTTTGAACTAATATATATACAAACATTATGGTACATAACGATTTTTTATAGGCTTATCAGCGTTTATAAAAAAACACAAAAAATACGAACGATTATTAAAATAAATAACTGTTAAGGCAACGACGATAAGCAGAGCATTTTGATAAAATGTCTATAAAGGTTGGACAAAGTTGCAGTCAAGGTAAAGGTCTAAAGTTCTCCAGGTTTGTTAGCGGTCAATTGGAATTAAGCTTAGATAAATGAATTTTTATTGACGCTGATAAAGTTTTGTTTATTTTCTCTAAAAACAAGGTGCGAGTTCGATAGCTCCTAAATTACAGTTACACCGAACTCGACTATAAAATAAATTTTCGCTTTAGTTTGACTTTAATTTAATTCCGACATAAATCAATAATTCATTCTGAAATAAATCTTTATAAAAATGAAATAAATCAGGAAATGAGGCAATTTAGAAATAAATCAATTGGAAATTGATAAATTGGTTAAATTTAAAAACCATTTTTTCAGAATAAAATAATTTCCAAAAATAATCGATTTAAGACCGAACCAAAACAGAATGGAATCAACTCGAACTCAAAAATATATTCAGCATAATTTCGATTCCATTCACAGTTCAATCCCTTCTAAAATAAATCGACTCAAAAATAATTTTGGAGGTGGAACAGGATCTCGGCCTAGAAGCCATGACCGACGCTGCCAAAGGAATCAGTTTGGAAGATGCGGTTGATGGAGTAACGACTAAGCAAGTCGACCCCGCGAAGGAACTTTCATGAACTGTCAGAAGACATCCGGATTAACCTAACCTTATTGATCTTTTCCAAAATTCAATTGATCTTTTCTGAATTTCAATTGATCTTTATGAATTTCATATTATCTTTTCTGAATTACAAATGTTATTTCAAATAGAATTTCAATGGTTTTGTTTTAATTTCAAATGAAATTTCTGAACTTCAATTGAAATTTTCTGAAATAAAATTGGATATGGTGTAATAATATACTGAAAATTCTTTTCTTGACTTCTTGTTTGCGTCTTCTGCAAATAGTTATAAATCATGGCTGTCTAGATAGCTCAAGTTATTGTTTAAAAATTAAGCCTTTCAGTTATTTTAAGTGGAAGAAGAAAAAATAAGAAATGCTCATTTACGAGTTTTTTATAAAAACTTAAAAGCAAAACAAGCAATATAAACAAAGAGATTAATCAAAAGAGTAATAAGAAAAATTCAAAAATTGTTGGAAATAAACAGCAAAGCTTTGAAATTCTTGGAAATTATTTGCTTTATAAAAGAAAACATTAAAATTGTTTTAATACTTTATACTACTTATTTTAAAATGAAAACGAAAAAATAACAAAGAAATATTTGCTACAATTAATTTCCACGAATTTCTTGAAAGCAAAAACATTTCAATTTATAAGAAATAAGAATTATAAAAAATATAAAAAAACTCAAAAATCTGCACACAATCAAATCAAAAAATAAAAACATGGCAATTCTTTCATGTTTTATTTCGAGTAACTTTTATGGTTATGACAGCTTGTAAATTTGAAATTAAAAAAATTTCAGCTTTATTGTTTACTCAGGCTAACAATTTTATTCAGGCGATCATAAACTGAAAATTTTAAAAGATCGTCATCAATTGTTTCTTACATTTTACATTAAAGAATGCGGAAAATGCATAAATTTTCTACGCGCCATAATAAAAGGCGCGATAAAATTAAGGCTAAAAGCGCAGCGATCGTTTTTTATTGGTTGGTGATCATGGCGATATTTCTAGATAAATAATTGCTTACTTGGAAAATATAGAAAGAAATTCTCGAAACTGGATGTACACATAAAATTATGTCTGCCATTAGCACAGTGTAGTTTTAATTATAATTAATTTCTATAGAGATCATGGCAATCTTTGCTCAATTTTTTGAGGATCCTTTTTTAATTTGAAATACAATTCGGTTATATTTAAAACTAGCTGAACCCGGTGTGCTTCGCTACCCCCTCGTATAAAATAAAATTAAAAGAATTTATATATAGCTGAAACCCGGCGCGTTGCTGCCACTCTCCCTATTCAAACGCCCATAAAATGTTATCAGTTAAACAGCATGTCTAAATTGAGGTCAAATACTGAATTCTGAGACTGTGCGACCTATATCCACAAAGCTATTCGATATAACAAATTTGGGTTGTGTAGGAAGTGCCACTCTCTCTTCATCACCGCTAATAGAATGTAATCAATTAAACTGGATGTCTACATGGAGGTCGAATACCGAATTCCAAAACTGTGCGACATATAACTCCAAAACTATTCGATAGCACAAATTTTGATTGTATGGGAGGTGCCACTCTCCTTTTCCCTACGCCCATAAAATTTTAGCAATGAAACTGCATGAGTACATTGAGGTCGAATACTGAATTTTGAGGCTGAGTTACCTATAACTCCAAATCTATTCGATATCGCAAATTTGGGTTAAATTGGAGGTGTCACGCCCCCCCGACAAACTCTAAAAAATTTTATCAGTAAATCTGCAAGCGTAAATTTTGGTCGAATACTGAGTTCCGACGCTGTGCGACCTTGAACTACAAAGCTATTCGATATCACAAATTTTCGTTGTATGGGAGGTGCCACTCCCCCTTGATCAACGCTCATAAAATGTAATCAATGAAACTGCATGTGTACATTGAGGTCCAATACTGAATTCCAAAGCTGTGAGACCTATAACCCCAATGCTATTTGATATCTCTAATTTGGGTTAAATAGGAGGTTTCACGCCCCCTTGTCGTACGCCCATAAAATGTAATTAATGAAACTGCATGTATAAATTGGGGCCGAATACTGAATTCTGACGCTGATATTCAATATCGCAAATTTACGTTAAATGGGAGGTGCCACGCCCCTCTTACCAATGAACATACATTGAATCAATGAAACTGCATGTGTATATTGAGGTCGAATACTGAATTTCGGCGTTGTACGACTTATAATTCTAAAACTATTTGATAGCACAAAGTTGGGTTGTATGGGAAGTGCCACTCCCCTTTGCCCTACGACGACAAAATGTAAGTATTGAAAATGCATGTATAAATTTAGGTCGAATACCGAATTCTTACGCTGTCAACCTATAACTTCAAAGCAATACGATATCGCAAATTTGGGTTGTAAGGGAGATGTCACGCCTCCCTGTCCAACGCCCATAAAATAAAACCATTAAAACTGCATGTGTAAATTGAGGTCAAAAACTGAATTCCAAAGATGAATTCCTATAACTTTAAAGCTATTCGATATCACAAATTTGGGTTGTATCGGAGGTGCCCCTCCCCCTTGTCCACTCCCATAAAATTTCATCACAGAAACGGTACGTCTAAATTGTGGTCGAATACCGAATTTCTAAGCTGTGCGACCCATAACTCTAACTAAAGCTATTCGATAACAACAATTTTTTATTTATATGTGGGAGGTAAAAGGGGGTGTGGCATTGCCCCTTAAACCATCTCGTACTCAAAGCAAAGCGTACTTACAAAATTTGAGCTCAATCGGACCAATGGTTTCGAAGTATTTTGATATTTTCTTTAAAGTAGGCGTAGATGAATTGTGACCACGCCCATTTTTTCAAAGTTAATTATAGTTATCATACGAACTTATTTACCAAATTTTAATTTCATACGACCAAAACCGTCTTAAATACAGCATTTTTATTGATTTGTGGGCGACAAAAGGGGGTGTGGTACAAAACCTGCAAAGATACACACATGCAATTTCTTATGTGCACCCTCCACACAGACCCCAATCACCCCTGAAAATTTCATTGAAATCGGGCAAGCCGTCTAGGAGGAGTATGCGAACAGGAAGTTTTGCCACTTAATTTTATATATATAGATATCAAAACAGTGGGCGCAAAAGTGGGCGTGGTCAATTTTTCTTTCCGACAAAACTTAAATTGGATTACTATGAACATTAAAAAAAAAATTATCCAAATCGGTCAGCCGTTTTCCGATTTTAGATAAATCAAAAAAGTGGGCGCAAAGTGGGCGTGGTCAATTTTTCTCTCCGTAAAAACCTAAGTTGGACTATTACGAACATTTTAAAAAAAATATTATCCAAATCGGTTCAGCCGTTCTCAACTGATGCAATTACCAACGAACGACATTTGATTTTTATTTATATAGATTAATTGATATTTAAGCTTTAGCAATAAATCAAATTATAACAATTTAAGGATCAGTAACCTTATCAATATACAAAGCTATAATAAAATATATTTGACTTGCATTTGAGTGTAACATAAAAATACATTCACTGGAGGAAGAAGTAAGTGCTCTTACTGTACGCTGTGATAACATTGCTCAACAGCTAAGTGAATGCAACAGCAATAACAGCAACAATAACAACAACAGCATAGTGGACCATTCCTCCGATGCTGTTCTTTTTGGACTTCCTCTGCTAAATGAAGAAAACCTAAAGAGTGCATTCAACTTAATTTGTCGCTCTATCGATTTTCTCTCGCCACCTATTAGAGATATATTTCGTTCGAAGCCAAAATCTAATTATACAAGCGGAGTGGTTATTATAAAATTTTATTCGCCTTACGATAGGAATAGAGTATTGAAGGCTTTTGGAGACTACCGTCGGCAAACTAAGAGAGCGGTAAATTTAAGAGGTGCAGGCATAGACTCTGACAATAATGTATATTTGCACGAGAGTTTATCTGCTGAAACAAGAAGAGTTCTTCAGGCTGCGATCATCTGCAAGCGCAAAAAAAGTATTTTCAACGTTTTTACTATTCGTGGCTCCGTGTACATCAGGATGCGGAAAAATGGAGAGCCAATGCAAATTAATAGCATTGAAGAAATGCATGCTGCCATCGGTGCCGCTGTACGTAAAGATGAATGCTGATGATTTTATATTAATTATTTTATTTTTTATATCATTTTATCACATTTATCTTATATGTTTTATTCTTTTACTTCCTACAACTTATTTATATTTCTTCTTCTCTCTCTCTTTATATTTTTTCCCCCTTTATCATACTTATGGTTGCGTTTTTTCTTGTAATTGTGGTTTCTACTGTCTTAGGTACTAGCGATATCCAAAAAACCCTGATTGGCGTTCTGTGTAAGCAACACTCTGGTCTGAACATTGTTCACTTTAACGCGAGAAGCCTTAACGATGTAAAGCTTGATATTGTTCGACATTGCTTTGAAAATTCAGCTGTTCATATAATTTGTGTCTCTGAAACCTGGTTTCATAATGACATAAATGATTCTTGTCTTAATATAAATAATTTTAAGCTTTATCGAAATGATCGTACTGATAGGAAAGGCGGGGGTGTTGCAATTTACTGTAGTGATAAGTTAAATGTGAATCTGTTAGGAATGTCCAGTGGTTCTGAGATAGAATTTATTAATGTTAAAATTCGTGTTAATTGTGCTAAGCTGTTTGTGTCGTGTGTGTATAATCCCTATCGTAATTGTTGTTTAGATCAATTGTTTTCTACTCTGTCAGATTGTGCAATTGGTTACGATCATTATGTTATGTGTGGTGATTTTAACATAAACATTTTGTGTAAAGATAATGTTGTTAGTCGGTTTACCGATAGACTTTCTGAAGTTGGTCTTCAAACGGTTAATACAAGCATACCTACTCGCTATGCAAATAATGCTTCTCCAAGCTTATTAGATATTTTTGTTGTCTCGGATATTTCTTCTGTGTTGCTTTTTGACCAATTGTCCTTTGTTTCTGACCATGATCTCATTTTCTGTTCTTTAAATGTAAATATTACACCAGTTGTTATTGAAAAAACAATTACTTTTAGGGATTATAAGTCCATTGACTACGGTTCATTGTTTAGTGACATGTCTACTATTAACTGGTCCGAGTGTTGGTTAATGAGTTCTGTTAATGAGAAGCTAGGGTATTTTATGAGTAGAATTTTACAACTATTTGACTTGCATGTGCCTTTGATCACTCGCCGAGTAACTAACATTAGCTGTCCCTGGTTCACAAATAATGTGAAATTAGCCATAAAAAAACGTAATACAACTTACAATCGTTGGAAAAGAAATCCCACAACATCAAATTGGGAACAACACAAAAGTGCGAGAAACATAGCTAACTCTACAGTTAGATCAGCAAAGCGCATTTTTTTTATGTCCAAACTAAGTTTATCACAACCATCTAAAAAGCTTTGGAGCAATTTAAAACAAGCTGGTGTGTGCAGTGTGAAATCCGACGTTTGCCGAATTGATTCTAATACCCTAAACGAATACTTTATCGCCAGCTCTACGTCTCCAAATAATGGGCTTGCATTTAATCCAAGGCCTTCAAGTTCTGAATCTCTAAGTAATTTTGAGTTTGTTGCTATTGATGAAAGTGATGTAGGCCGGTGTGTTAATAAAATAAAATCCAACGCAACGGGTGAAGATGGAATATCAATTAAGTTCATTAAAATTATTTTACCGTACATCATCAGCCCCCTCACCCACATATTCAATCATTGTTTCACAAGTTCATGCTTCCCTGAAGTTTGGAAAGTAGCGACGATCATTCCCATAGCGAAAAAAACTAATGCTTGCGATCTGTCTGATTATCGTCCTGTTAGTCTATTGTCCTCCTTGTCAAAAGTTTTTGAGTCTCTCATGGCAATGCAAATCTCGGAACACATAAAAAGATTTGACCTTTTGTCCCCATTTCAATCTGGTTTTCGACCAGGACATAGCTGCTCTACAGCAATAGTAAAGATCTTGGATGACATCAGAGTGTCTTATGATTTGGGGCGCATAAACTTGCTCTGTCTCTTAGATTTCTCCAAGGCATTTGATTCTGTTGACCACTCAATACTGTGTCAAAAACTTGAGGTTAACTTTGGTTTCTCTAGCATGGCGGTCCGTCTGTTAAAAAGTTACTTGATTGGAAGGTCTCAACGAGTTAGGGTGGGAAATAGTCTGTCCGCTTTCTGTTGTTTATCCTGTGGAGTGCCTCAAGGCTCAGTACTTGGTCCGTTGTTATTTTCAATGTTTATCAACGATATATTCATCATATGTCATCATGTTACAATGCATGCATATGCTGATGACCTGCAACTGTATTTAGATAGTCCTATTGACCTTGTTGATAATTTATGTGTTAGGATGAATGAGGATTTAAAAGAAATAATGAAATGGGCTGATACAAATAAGCTCAGACTAAATCCACTTAAATCATATGTTTTGCCTATTTCCAAAGCAAAATATTCTGCTTCCAATATACCAACTATTTATTTAAACGGTGTTGGGCTAAACTTTGTTGGCAAAGTTAAAAATCTAGGATATATTATTAACTCGTCTCTTTCTTGTGAGGATCACATTAATTCTGTTGTATCTAAGGTCTACTATGCCCTTCGGAGCCTAAGATGGACCGCGTCATTTGTACCTGTTGATACTAGGAAAAAATTAGTGATCCAGCTTATAGTGCCAATCATTTCATATTCAGATATTGTCTATAGCAAACTTGATTCCAGGTCCAAACTTAAGTTACAACAAGCTTTTAATAACGCCGTAAGATATGTATTTGGCCTTCGTAAATTTGACCGCATCAGTCACTTGAGCAGCAAAATACTCGGTTGCAATATTTTCAACTACCTTGATGCGAGGAACTGCATATTTTTGCATAAACTGTTATACACAAAGACACCTAAATACCTTTTTGAGAAGTTACAGTTTTGTAGATCAACCAGAAATATGAACTTGATAATTCCATTATTTAATTATGTAAACTCCAACAGACTTTTTTTTGTAAACGCCGTCAGAATTTGGAACTCGCTGCCTTTAAGAATAAAAAGTATTCATAATTATCGCAACTTTAAGTATGAAATTTTACTACACTTTTCCTAATAACTACTATTATTTTCTTCATCTTTTGGTATAAGAATAATTTTTAACTAATAATATTTTGATCAATTTGATAATTTTAATTAAATACTTAAATAATTGTATTAATCTAAAAAACTTTATTCAGTTGCTTATCTTCTTGTTGATAATAATATATTAAATTATTAATTAATTGTTAAGTTAATTTATTGATTTTAATTAAATCCTTAAGTATTTGTTTTAAACAATATGTATTTATCAGTTGTTTATAAATTGTTGTTATTATGTTATTCTTACTGCATTTAAAAGACTCTGTCTTATATGTGAACATTATTTCTTAATAAATTACAAATTACAAATTAAAATTACAAATTAAATTAACTTTCGATCGTAAAAAGTAGTTTCGAAGTAAAAGATATGTCACTTGTTTATTTTTTTTTTAAGTTCTTCAATTTATCGTTATATATTCTCAATTTGTAGAGTTTCGTGATTAATTTTTTACATGTTTTTGACTTGATTTGTAATATATATTTTTTTCAACAAATGTAGCTTTTGAGAAATTATTAGCGATCAGTTAACAGATTTCTCAAAATAAAATCTATGTCGATCGTTACTTAATTAGAATGATTATTTTAGATGATTAGATAATTTTTTTGAAAAAGATGATAAAAAAATCTAAATTTTTTAAGAAAGCGATTTTACCGTCTTTTTACTTATCTGAAAATTGATCCGCAAATTTCGGGAAAATATTTTAAAACATTAAGTTATATAAAATTTAGTCCTTTTTTTTCCTTCGACTTTTTTTTCCATAGAAAACTTGATGTATTGATATTGTTTTGCTTATCTTAATTTTTTTTTAAAAACACTTTATTTAGTTATTTGTATCTAGAGTAAGTATGACATTGAAATATTTTTATATCTTAACTGATCCTTATGTGATTAAAGAGTACAAGATCAAAGATTTTTGGCTGTTATTCATTTGTACGTGATCCAAATGTTGTATGTTCTCTATTTCAAATATTTCAACATGAAAAATATAGTAGGGAAGTGTCTCCGGTTGTAGGACACCATTCGTATTTCTTGACAGAAAGCAAATATAGTGGATTTGAGTATTGTCAAACTTGTAGTCTGACAGAACTCAGTTATTGTGCTAACACCGAAGTGATTACACGCATTTGTTCGCTTGCTGTGTGAATATAAAAAAATCTAATAAAATCAACACAATAGTAACTTTTGAATTTTTTTAGAGTGCGATAAAATGAAGTAAATTCATTTAAAAAGAAGTGTTAAGCATAATTTATGCACTATTTTCATTGTATTTTGTGATGAAACATAAATTTCTGGCAAAATATGTTCACCATACAATTTTTGCAGTCACTTTCGAAATGGCTATCATTTCCAGTTGTGGGACACTTTGTTTTTGCATTGAAGGTATGCGTTTGACTTACAATTTGTCACATATCATCGTTTTTGTCAAGATATCATATTTAAATTGGGTTTTCTTGCATTTTAGCCATGTCAACCCCAGATATGATTCGAAGGAGAATGCAGCCAAGCGAGCATTTGTGTCACAGTAGAAGAAGCCAGGTAAAGGTAAGGCAGCTCCACCAGCCAAACAAACACCTGATAAGCGGAAGGCTTCACGACCAGCCAAACCGTCAGCCAAGCGCACTAAGCCCAAGAGGTCTGTTTGGACTTTCTGCCACCAAAATTGACTGGAGCAAACTCAATCAAATGCAATGAATGGAAACGGCCAGTGCATTTGAAGTACGTTGACATGCAAACCAGCTATTTTTCATGCAAGCATTGCACTTCTGATTTAAATGATGAAGAAGATAATGAAAAACAAAAGAAGAGTCATTTTCTGTTGTTTTTGTGCCATTGAAGGCTTCTAAAAGGAAAAAAATTTGTTATTTTTCGTATTTTTAATGGTTTTTCCATCATATTTTTATATTTTTAATGGATTTTTCAAGGTGTCCCACAATCGGGTACAAATTTTTTTAACAAAAAAGTAACCCTTAATTAGTCGTACAATTTCTCTGGATTGACTTACCCAGCATAGTTCACTTTAGTAAAAATTTAGCTTATGTGATATGCTTTCCATAGCGTAAGTCCTATAACCTGAAACGATCTCTTACTTTACTTATTTTCAAATTTCTTTTCTGATCGTGGTTTTTAAAATTTGATGCCACATTTATAGGAATTAGTAAATTTAGATTCTTCAAATTATATGTAATTGGAGCTTAATATGAAAATATGCTTACGAAACGATCAACAGAACGTTATCGAGCAGTGAAGATCATTGTTTTTTCAAAGTTTTGTGTTTTATAATGGTTTTTTTTTATTAAAATTTAGAATTAGAAAAAAAAAACGTTTTGAAGACATCTTATATAAAAGTGTTGTCTCTTTTCAGTTAATCGTAGCTAGCTAATTGATAAATGGTTGTTTGAATATCTTTACCTGATTTTGAGTGTTTTACAAGAAAAAATATAAGTTAAGGGTGATTAAATATAAGTAAAAGTTTTTTTAAACTTGATTGATCATGCACAAATGCTTAACCAAAGTTGAATCAAGATCACGAATATTGTGATCTTCAATTCCTTAAAAAACTATTGGCGATCAGCACATTATAGTCGATCTTATATTCATTTCGCATATTAATTAACTTTTAGAAATTTTAAATTGATTACTAGATAAACGAATTTTTACTTATAGGTGAAGTAATTATTATGTCACAAGTACTGCAATTGTTTGATAACATTGCATATAATTAGGTATAGACGATGTTCAGTCGACATGATGTCATTGGCGGTGTTTGTTTTATTTCTTTTTTAACTGATCAGCATTGAAATGTTTCTATAAAGTAAAGTGATCTCCAGCCTAACTCAATGATATTAATATCAAATGTTGCAATTTGTGATAATAATATGAACTTAAATCATTAACAACCCAGCAAAAAAAAGGCTTCCGAAAGAAAGTAAAGTGGAAGGGAAAGTCTTGAATTCCATCCCTTCCACTTCCATACACAGAAGGCATTCTTTTAACATATGCATGTCATTGGGAGGAATGCTTTCCTTAGTATTCTCTAGAAGTGCTTCCAGAATTTTTTCAATGGAAGATTTATTTAAGCCCTTCAATGAAAGGATTCTCGTAGGTGTTTTTCAGAAAAACTTTAAGATGGTATTCCTTGAAATGAAATGGTTTTTGTGCTTAGGGGGGTTTAAAAAGTCCCATGGAAAATATCCTCTTTCATGATTTTCTAGCGATTTTGGTGTTGGAAATGAGAAATGTTTGGGTTTTGTTGAGTGTTTACAAAAATATGACGTAAAATATCCCTTTTCCCTGTTTTCACGGCATTTTAGTGTTGGAAGTAAGAAGTGGTTCGGTTTTGTTGGGGGTTTAAAAAATTCCACAAAAAATATCTAAAACATATAATTATATACAAGTTTTTTTACTTTTATTGAATTTAAATGCTATTTGAATGTCTTTCAGAAGTAGTTTATAAGAATGCCTCTTCAAAGCACTTCTTGATAAGGCTAAGAAGAAGCACAATTGGATCTATAGAATGTCTTCTGGAAGCAGTGTCCCTAAGCATGCATGTCACATTTGTATTAAAAATTTTGCTGGGAAAATGATCATTTATCATTTACAAAGTGAGTTTGCTTGGTAATTTTCAGTCAACATCAGATTATCAGTGATATGAAATTTTCCTAAAACTTTATGATTGACCTGAGGTAAATTGTAAGCAAGTTCCAATTGACTGATCGTTTATCCTTTGCAAAACAATAATAATTTCCTCTCTTTTAATATAATTGGGTTGTATAGTGGTCTTTTTATTGGTTCTCAAATCAATATATTGGAACTTAATAAATGATCTGTAAATGTTTTTTTAATTGATCTTTAGTGAATTAGTGGACATAGATAGATAATGGTGATAATCAATCTCTGATTCAGTAACAATTATGATTTACGGGTGGGACTAAAGATCATTAGCTGACCCTTCATTGTGTGACAACAGCTTATTATTTATGCGATCTATAACATTTTAAATAACATGAAATAGTGAGGTAAAATACTATCAATGAAGATCAGCGACTTTTAACCTTTATCTACCCAAAGCTGTTATCGCACAAATGCTGATCATTTGCTTATCTACAATCGTTAAAGTAGGGATCATAATTTTATATTTGCAATGCAATTAATTAAATAGTAATCTTGCATAAAAGAGAGTCAAGGATTTTTCAATATCTCTCCATGTGCTTGGTGATCGACATCAACTCATTCATTGATCGTTCTACATGAGCTTTTATCTTATCATTTGTGATATAATAATAATTTCATCATTTTTGCTATGATCAAGATTAAATCTATCTGTCACATGTTTCGTATTATTTATGGTATTATTTAATCTTAACACTATATTTCATGATGGCTTGTATATTTGTTATATAAAGTTTAATTTATTAATTTTTAACTAGATAGACTAAAGGTCAGTCTTTTTATTGAAGGACATTAAATTTAACACGTTATTTATTTATTGTTTGATCTGCAGCAAAGTAAATATTAAAATCAGTCGATTGATCGTAAATTGGTTTTATGAGATACTCAGACTATTACTTATATATATCCGAACAAGCTAGTGTGATTTTTAATTGATCATTGACTGCACATGCTATCGCAGTGTATTGTTTAACAAGAGCACAGATGATCTTGATGCATATTTTATTAAAAGGATTGATTGTGGAGGTCAATTAAAGCAATTTAAATGCTGTCAAGGGTAAATTGCTGAGTGCCAAATACATTGTGTTGACCAGTTTTGAAAAGACAACTGCGAATCAATTCAAGTGAGTGATTGTATCGAAGTGATTGAACATTTGTCTTTGAACTACTTTTTCCCATTTCGATACAATTAATAAAGGTATGCTTTTGAATAATTTTAAGTTAACTACAGGGTTAGAACTTATGGAACGTAGCATGGTTCAATCAATCCCAGAATTTTTTATTGACATTTTCTGTTAACATTTTCACCTTTTTCCAATTTGGAAATCATTGTATTAATTATAATTAGCCTTTGGATATTTCCTTATAATTTATTACCCAATGCTGACCAAATTGGTTTTGGAGGTTAATTTTTTATTAAATCAACTAATATCTCTAATTTAAAGAAAAAATACTAAATAAATGCTTATATTAAATTTATAAGTTATCTAGAGTCTACATT
This sequence comes from Dichetophora obliterata, assembly GCA_963920525.1. Lineage (NCBI taxonomy): Eukaryota > Metazoa > Arthropoda > Insecta > Diptera > Sciomyzidae > Dichetophora > Dichetophora obliterata. The sequence goes on along the minus strand of OY986436.1, from coordinate 42,286,022 downwards.
TTATGATTTATTTTTATATTTTTGCACAGTCTTTATATGTCTTCCATTTTTAATGTTTTATTTTTTTATTTAACTTTAAAATATATATTTAATACAGTTAAAATTTTTATTTTAGTATTATTAAAGTTTTATATATTATTATCTTTATAATTTTATATTTTTATATTATAATATTATTATAATATATATTCTTATATTTTTACATATTTACATTTTTACCTTTTTATATTTTTATAATTTTGCATTTTTAAATTTCATGTATTTATATTTTTATATTTTTATATTTTAATTTTTTATATTTTAATATTTTAATATTTTAATATTTTAATATTTTTACATTTTTACATTTTTAAATTTTTAAATTTTTAAATTTTTAAATTTTTAAATTTTTAAATTTTTAAATTTTTAAATTTTTAAATTTTTAAATTTTTAAATTTTTAAATTTTTAAATTTTTAAATTTTACATTTTACATTTTAACATTTTAACATTTTAACATTTTAACATTTTAACATTTTAACATTTTAACATTAAACATTTTTACATTTTTACATTTTTACATTTTTATATTTTTATATTTTTATATTTTTATATTTTTATATTTTTATATTTTTATATTTTTATATTTTTATAATTTTATATTTTTATATTTTTATATTTTTATATTTTTAAATTTTTATATTTTTATATTTTTATATTTTTATATTTTTATATTTTTATATTTTTATATTTTTATATTTTTATATTTTTATATTTTTATATTTTTATATTTTTATATTTTTATATTTTTATATTTTTATAGTTTTATATTTTTATATTTTTATATTTTTATATTTTTATATTTTTATATTTTTATATTTTTATATTTTTATATTTTTATATTTTTATATTTTTATATTTTTATATTTTTATATTTTATATTTTTGTATTTTTATATTTTTATATTTTTATATTTTTATATTTTTATATTTTTATATTTTTATATTTTTATATTTTTATATTTTTATATTTTTATATTTTTATATTTTTATATTTTTATATTTTTATATTTTTATATTTTTATATTTTTATATTTTTATATTTTTATATTTTTATATTTTTATATTTTTATATTTTTATATTTTTATATTTTTATATTTTTATATTTTTATATTTTTATATTTTTATATTTTTATATTTTTATATTTTTATATTTTTATATTTTTATATTTTTATATTTTTATATTTTTATATTTTTATATTTTTATATTTTTATATTTTTATATTTTTATATTTTTATATTTTTATATTTTTATATTTTTATATTTTTATATTTTTATATTTTTATATTTTTATATTTTTATATTTTTATATTTTTATATTTTTATATTTTTATATTTTTATATTTTTATATTTTTATATTTTTATATTTTTATATTTTTATATTTTTATATTTTTATATTTTTATATTTTTATATTTTTATATTTTTATATTTTTATATTTTTATATTTTTATATTTTTATATTTTTATATTTTTATATTTTTATATTTTTATATTTTTATATTTTTATATTTTTATATTTTTATATTTTTATATTTTTATATTTTTATATTTTTATATTTTTATATTTTTATATTTTTATATTTTTATATTTTTATATTTTTATATTTTTATATTTTTATATTTTTATATTTTTATATTTTTATATTTTTATATTTTTATATTTTTATATTTTTATATTTTTATATTTTTATATTTTTATATTTTTATATTTTTATATTTTTATATTTTTATATTTTTATATTTTTATATTTTTATATTTTTATATTTTTATATTTTTATATTTTTATATTTTTATATTTTTATATTTTTATATTTTTATATTTTTATATTTTTATATTTTTATATTTTTATATTTTTATATTTTTATATTTTTATATTTTTATATTTTTATATTTTTATATTTTTATATTTTTATATTTTTATATTTTTATATTTTTATATTTTTATATTTTTATGTTTTTATGTTTTTAAATTTTTAAATTTTTATATTTTTAATATTTAAGGTATTATATCTTTTATCTATAATATCTTTTTTACGCTAAAATTTTAAAACTATGATAGCTACGTAGGATTTAAAACCTGTTTTGGAAACCTTATTTAACAATTGAAGTAAAAACTAAAATTAATTGAAGTTTTCTTGTACGTTAAAGAAATAAAAGCTGATAAAACTAGAAAAATATTTTCTCTTACAAAAATTATTAGTATATTATTATTAATTTTGTGCGATTTTCTCGAAATTTGATCTAAAAAATTTCTTTTTATTACGTCATTTTATGCTCTCAAATGTTTTCTAAAATTTTTTCATACAAAGTTTTTACCTCCAATTAACAAGTCATCTGTTTTTGAGGTTTAAATTGTGCTAAAAAACCTATGTAAAGTAATAAAAGCTCACAGCTAAATACTAGGTATTTTAATTAATGGTGTTCTATGTGGTGTAGTCAATTAAAACTTTAACATTTCAAATTATTGAAGAGTAAATGTTCTTATTTATTATCTTAAGAGTTACTCAAAATGCTGGCCATATTTATCAATGCATGCTCGAGCCCTTTTTACTATTTCTGCATCCATCCACACACGCGATAAAGTTGTACGCATTTGTTGCGCTGCTTCGTTGATCCTTTCTAGTAATTCCTCAGCAGATTGAATTTCTTTGGAGTACACCATATCTTTCATTGTTTCCCAGACACAGAAATCTAAGGTGTGAGATCTGGGGATCTAACAGGCCAAGGATTCGGACCACTTCGGCCAATCCATCTTTCACCAAATTTTTCATTTAGGAAGGAGATAACCACACATGCTAGAAGATGCTTCATTAGCACAAAGACGGGGTATTTTTTACCAAAACGACGGAGCACTAAGCCACTGCGTCCCGCAAGTTATCTCCTTAATAACTCTTTTTAAGAAAATATCTCAGTCGAATGTGAACAATTTAGCAAAAGTAGTTTCCATCGCTGTCTAAGCTGAAGTGCAAGTATGTTGAATGCACTTTTATAAGCATTTTTTTAATTATTTTTTTATTATATGCCGAGATGAAATATCATATGTTATAGTATTAATTTTATTTTTAATGATAAAATTCATTTATATATAAAAAAATATAAAGTCCTTAATATAAATATAAAATATATATTAAAGTCCTTAATGCATTAAAATTGTTATATCAAACTTTTTAATTCTTCATATAATTATTATCTATATTAAAGTTTGATTTAAAGCAAGGAAAAACACGTTAAACATTTTCTCAGATATTGTAGATTTCAACTTTTTTTTCGTGTGCCAAAATAGTTTACATAAGAAAATTTGTTTGTCTTTTTCCTTTAAACCCTGATAAAAGAAATCATTGCCCTGTCCAGGGTTAAGTGAAAAAATTTGCAAAGCTTTTTTTAATTTACAAGTCAACCAAAAATCATAAGTCAACTAGTTTTTTGCTCAGTTAAGATAATATTTTTTTTTTATATGTACTATTAACTTAATTTATATTTTTTTCCTTGAAAATGTTATATAAGATGGTTTTTTATTGTCTTAATTAATATCAATGTATATTAAAGTTTATTTTAAAAAAATTCTTACATGTAAACATTTTCTCATACGTAAGTTTTTAAAGTTCACGTAGTATTAAATGTACTACAATTTACTGAATATTGATTAAGTATTGAAATAATCGCTCGGTTGGCAATATAAAAATTACTCGAAAACGGGTTACCAGGTTTACTTGTAATTTTTAATATTTTTTATATTTTTTATAACTTGTCCATTTTTGACTTATTTATTTTTATATATTTGATTATATTTTATAATTTTTATAAACTTTTAAATAATTTATAATTTTTATAAACTTTGAAATATTTTATAATTTTTAAAATTGTGTTGATTTTCTATGATTTAAATACAAATTCTAAATGTTTGATATCTTAAATCATTCTTGATTTTAGATTTGATTTTGATAGAACAATTAATTGCTCTTACGAAATTTTTTTCCAAAGAAACAACAACAATTTCAATATGAAAAGGAAAACATCACTAGCTGATTTTATTGCATTTTCGGCCCAGCTACAGGCTGCATCAGAAATCTTTGTGATACCGGCGGGAATCGATCCGGGGCCGTGGTGCCTCGTGCAAGCGCATCTTAGCGCAATACACCAACAGAGGCGATGAGATTTCAGTTTCAATTTTTAAGTTTTTCTCCCTTTTCTTATTGTTGTTTTAATTTGCTTTACTTAAGTTATTTTATGGAGTTCAAACAGTTTGTTAGAATTCACCACTAACAAAGCATGGTTACTTAAGTTGTTTTTAGATTTGCTGACAAATTTCTAAGCTATCTTCAAACTATCAAACAAATAAAATTTGTATTTAAAATCAAGAATGATTTAAAATATCAAACATTTAGAATTTGTATTTAAATCATAGAAAAAATACTCATAATAAATCAGGGTTCAGAAATTTTCACTCATGTGACAGAAATCTCCAACATAAATGTAAATAAACACTATTTGAAGCACACAACACACAATTTTATTTTCATTTCATTTTTGTGTGTAACGTAGTTATCGTGTTGTTGATCATCCAACATGAATTCTTCGTTTTAATATTTGCTTGTGCGTCACACACTCAAACAATGATCGATCTCAACAATTCTCTGTGTTTCAGTTTTACACTTATGTTTGCGTCAAAATGTTCATGTTGGAGAATTCAGGCCTTTGTCAAAACCAAAACAAAGACAATTTTTCCAACGTGGTATCAAAGGAATAGGGAGAAAAACCGTATTGCGTTAATTGCCAGAAAGACCATCCTGCCAATTATAAGGGTTGCGACAGATTTAAAGAATATGCTCTGTATAGGAAGCAACTTTCCCAAAAAATAAGGGCAAATGCTAAACAGAGAACTGAGCTATTTATCCCTTCTAAAATGCCTCCTCCTCTGACGGTCTCTTATGCCAGCCATTTTAGGGAACATGCCGCTTCTTCTGCAGATACTCACAGCTCTGTGAAAGGGAGGGGTAATATATTGGGTCAGTTTTTTGACCTCTCTAAAGAGTTGTTTGGAGTGGGTGTACAGAGCCTTCTTGAAAGAATTGAAAACTTTATGAAGAACGTAAATGATTGTTCTTCAATTATAAATAAAAGAATGTTATATTTAGAACTACTAAATGAAATTTTGCTTAATGACAAATAATGGGCTTAAAATTATTAACTTTTAATGTCTCATCCTTAGTTGAAAATGGCAGGAGGTTTGAACTGCAAAAAATTCTTGTCGCGAATAGTTGTGATATAGCTTTTCTTCAAGAAACACATTTAAATGCCAGGCATAGGGTCTGCATTGAGGGTTTCAATTTTTTGAGGAAGGATCTGCAACAGGGGGTTGCGATTGCAATTAAAAAAACTTTAAAATATGATTGTGTATGTATACCTAACTTGAACCTTGTCGGTATGTTCATATCTATTGATGTTAAAATGGCAGGTTCCCCCAGAAAATTGCTTATTGGTTCAATTTATGTACCATCAAATTGTAGTTCTGAGGTGTTATTAGAAGGCCTTAATAAAATTGAAGATGTGGCGTCACGGTTTGATGGGGCAATTATTGGAGGGGACTTAAACGCAAGAAGTCCCAACTGGGGTGATAGCACTTATAATTTAAATGGGAAGAATTATGAGAGATGGCAGAGCCTATTCTTACCTCATTTGATTAATATTACTACAGAAACACCTACATTTCCTAGAAGCTCCTCTTTTTTGGATCATTTTCTGATATCCTCTCACATGATTAATTTACTGGACAACAATTTTTCTATTCATTCTCTTCCAACCTTTTCGGATCATTTCCCGATTCTCCTTAATATCAATATGGAATTGGTTGAAATACCATTTGTGGAATCCAATTCCAATAAATCCTTTAAAAATACAGATTGGGCTACTTTCCGGGAGGAGTTGGATGAAGAATTGTTTGACAGACTGCCTTCTCATGCCACTAATTTATTAAATAGTGATATTGATTTTTATATAGACCGTTTCAACAAAATTTTATTGGAAACTTTAGATAAACATTCCGTGAGAGTGATGAGGTCATTTAAAAAATATAGGAATCTCCCTGATGACGTTGAAAAGTTGTTTAAAATTAAACATAATTGGCAAAAGAACCTAAAACGAATCTATCACAATAATTGCAATAGAGTCAGTAGTGAATATAAGGAGCTCTCTGGTAGGATAGCTTTACTGAAGAAAATCATCAGTGACAAAATCAGAATCTGGTTAAACAATCAATTCAGGAAAAGATTAGCAGGAATTGTGCCGGGTCCTTACGCCTTTAAAGAGGTTTTTAGAATAGTTGGTAAAAAAAAAAAATTTCTCTTCTGACAAAGTTGTGATAGATGATAGAAGTATTACTGAGGAGTCTGAAATTGTTGCTGAATTTGAAAACCACTTTAAATCAGTGTTTCGGGAAAGAGAACCGAACTTTGATCCTGCTTTGGTTCAAGAAGTCAGAAATACTGTCCATTCTGCAAGAATTCTCAGGCCCCAACATGTTTTTATTTTTAATAATGAGTGCTCGGCGCTAACACCACCTCCAACAGGAATGTTTACGTCGCAGCGGGAGATAACCGAAATTCTGAATAATCTGAAAGCGAAGAAATCTAGCGGACCTGACCAAATCTCTAATTTTTTTCTGAAAAAAATCTCTTCCTGTGCAATAAAGTTTCTTGCAATTGTATTTAACAACTGCATTAATAATGGTTATTTTCCTTATTTATGGAAAAAAGCTAGAATTTTGCCAATATTAAAAAAACCTAATATATTTCTGCTGAACAATTTTCGTCCTATTTCTCTGCTGTCTAATGTTGGTAAGGTTTTTGAAAGGGTGTTGATGTCAAAGATGGAGTCCCCAGAGGTTATACCCTTTGATTATATATCTGACTTTCAGTTTGGGTTCAAGAGAAAACACTCTACAGTGCACGCATTATTAAAAGTCCATAATGATATAACTCTTGGATTAAGAGAAAAAAAATGTACTGTTGCCTGCTCTCTGGATGTGGAGAAAGCATTCGATAACGTTTGGAGAGAGGGATTGTTGTTTAAAATTTTAAAACTGAACTTTCCTATTCAATTTTTTCATTTGCTGGACAGCTTCTTGTCAGGGAGAACTTTTTTTATTCAGGTCAGAGAGACGGTTTCTAATGTCTGTAACACCTTGAGTGGAGTGGCGCAGGGGTCAGCTCTGGGTCCAAAACTCTTCAACATCTTCATGTATGATTTTCCCCACGTAAGCGAAATTGAAAATATTCCTGCCTCCACTGGAATCCTCTTTGCGGACGATACCTTTGCTTATGCCAAAGACGACTATCCCTTCAATGCACTTAGAAAACTTGAAGTCCACTTAAATAAAATAAATATTTTCTATAAAAGTTGGGGAATTAGGATAAACAATCTCAAATCAGATTGCATCTGTTTCAGGAATGCCAGTGGTAAAGGTAAAGAAGGGGCAGTAGGAGAGAGTCGTAATCTGTCAATAAAAATAGCTAATAACAGAATTCCGCTAAAAAATAGCATTAAATACCTCGGAGTAAACTTTAATCATCTTTTTAAATTCAATTCTCATGCGAGAAGTAATATTGATAAGGCTAGGAGAGTAGCAAACATACTAACATCCTTGTTGTGTAGTAAAGAATTACAGAAAAAGACCAAACTTCTCCTGTATAAAACAATTATTAGGCCAGTTCTACTATACGCTTTCCCCTGCTGGTTCACGATTTCACCAACTGTTGTTAGGGAAATGGAAAGATTTGAGAGAAAAATTCTCAGACTTTGCATTGCTAAGAACTTTAAGTCACATAATAAAAGATTTTCCAATGAATCTGTGTACAGAGCAGCAAATGTAACACCAATAATAAGTTATGCCTCGTTATTAATGAAAAGATTTATTAGCAATATGAGTCAATCCGAAAACGCACTTGTCAACGATATTTTCTCCTCACAATCTGGAATTTCTTGGCAAGATACTCATTATCATTCGCCGATTGGCATTGTCCTGGAGAATCTCGAGGATAGCCCTGATGAATCACCTCTGCCCTTCTTCCTGAAAGCATTACCTGGGTATAACCGGGGTTAGTAGTATTTTGAGACCATGTTTAATTTGACTAGTTAAAAAGTTATGGAGGACAAAACTACCTTTTATCTTATGTTATTTTTTTTCTTGTATTTACTAGTTAGTTATTTGTATGTATTACATATATAAATTTAGATATTGGCTAATTCGCCCTATTTTAGTATAATGACTATGACTTATAATGAAGTTGTAATTTACAACACCAACTAGTCCTTTTTATTATTTGCTATTTGTTAAAATTACGAAAGAACAAAATATTTTCTTAAAACTAGATAAGAATATGTCATATTTTTAACTATAGTTAACAATTGCTAGATACATTTATCCTAAAAAGATAAACTAAATGTATTTTCATAATTGCTCTTTATATTTAATCTGAATTGCATTATCGATTATTTTTTTTAAGAGTGTTTTAAAGACAATTATGAATCTGTTAACAGTGAAAAATCACTTTTGTTTAATAATTAAAATCTGCCTAAGTGTAACATTCTTGATTGTCAGTTTTCAATAGTTCTACACACAATTATATGTGTATTCGTTTTCTTTTGTATGAATGAGTTACTTAAGTAACATTTAAATTTATATTGATCTCTTTTATTATGTGCAATCTTACTGGTGAAAGTAACAACGATGAGGTATAAAGTAAACCTAGCTGGCGTGTCGATGCTGGTCATTTTCATGCTGTCGTTGTCTCATTCTTTCATTCTTATATTTAGACTTTATATAATTGTACATATATTTATTAATGACAGAACGTCAAATGTAACAGCTGTATTACTTGTCGAGCAAGAGTAAAATAGTCTTTAATAATTGTCAAGCCGAGTGGCGTTCGCTATATTAATTTACTTAATATTATTAACAGACTATGTTGGCCATACTATAACAGCCACTAAGTTAACAATTAAGATACTGTTTATAATTATCCTGTAAAATCGATTCAGAAAAGACTCAATAAAGTACTACTACTACTACTACAATTTTTCCAACATGAAAAAGTGGTGTTTGCAAAATTGTCTTTATTTGTGTCGGTCATTAAGATCGATCACTACCGTTGTGTGGCGTAAAAAACAAATGCTGTTCTGGTTGCTGTTCAGCGTATTGAACTGGTTTTTGGCCAAGTGTAGCAAATTTCGGCGTCAATTAGAAAATATTTTAAAATATTAAAATAATAACCTAATGATATGTCTTTTCAAGAGTTTTAAACGTCATTTATCAGTGTTAAGGGGTCGCTGATTTCGAATCAAAAATCAGAATTTTAAAATTCAAGATGGTGGATAGGGTTGCCACCTTAATTTTTTGTAGTTTTGTGAATTCGGGGCTGGCAAAAAAAAAATGCTACACCAAAAATGGGTCGCTGAATCCGAATCCCTTGTCAGAATTTCCAAATTATAAAATTTTGAAATAATAGGGTTGCCACCTAAAAATATGTCTTTTCAAGAGTTTTAAACGTCATTTATCAGTGTTAAGGGGTCGCTGAACAGCAACAGCAACCAGAACAGCATTTGTTTTTTACGCCACACAACGGTAGTGATTGATCTTAATGACCGACACAAACAAAGACAATTTTGCAAACACCACTTTTTCATGTTGGAAAAATTGTCTTTGTTTTGGTTTTGACAAAGGCCTGAATTCTCCAACATGAACATTTTGACGCAAACATAAGTGTAAAACTGAAACACAGAGAATTGTTGAGATCGATCATTGTTTGAGTGTGTGACGCACAAGCAAATATTAAAACGAAGAATTCATGTTGGATGATCAACAACACGATAACTACGTTACACACAAAAATGAAATGAAAATAAAATTGTGTGTTGTGTGCTTCAAGCAAATGTTTGTGAGTGAAGGTGTGTGAATATTCTGAACCCTGTAATAAATAACAAGGTCATAAAGAAAACTTTAATTTTTAAAATGTTTGAAATATTTTATATTTTTTATATTTTTTTAAATATTATATAAGTAATTTTTATCATTTGTTCTTTATTTTTTGTTTTTTATTTTTTATATTTTTAAATGTTTCTTATTTTTAATGTTGTTTATATTTTTATATTTTTTAGATTTTTCAGCTTAGATTTAAGATATAGTAGCATGTTAGATGCTACGGTGACGTTCTCTCAACCCCACATAATTTTTTCATCTTTGGCGTTTCGACTGTAGAAGTGGCAGGATCGAGAATTTTAAGAAGGGGAGTTAATTAGAGAATAATGGTGAAGATTAACCTTTATGTCTGTTTTAGAGTGATATAGAAAATAATTCAAAAGCGTCGTGAAGCGTAACTAAACGTTAGATGACAATGACATTTTGACATGTACCGTTTGAAGGTTGCAACTACCTTAACATCATATGCGCCATCTATCTGTCATTTTACGAACTTATTGAAAAGAGGACTGAATTCACTGTCTGCAAGATTTGTGATGCACTTTGAAATTTCGATTCATTATTTTCTTAGTCTTCATCCGTAACCTTTTTCAATAGTCAACGATAAAAACTTGACAATATTAATATAAAATTGGACGAATATAAGATAGATTTTTGTAATTGTAAATAAATAAATGCCAGAAAAAGTTATTATTTTATAAAAATTTATACAAACTTATGTGAAATTCTACACATGTAGACAACGGTGGTGACCTGCTGAGTGTCGTCAAAAAAAATTTTATTCCATCACTTGTTCTGCACGCAATTTGAAGTTATTTTGTCAAGGCGATTTACTTAATGATAAAGATAATATTTTAGCAAACCCTATTTTAATCACTCATGCTGATATTTTTCTTAACATTTTTCTATTGAATCCTTTTTTGTTGCAGTCACTACGCAGGAAGTAAAATGTGTAGTCCCTTTCAGCATATAAAAGCTATTGTGTGGGTTTTATTACCACCACTTTAGGGAGAACGCATGAAAGCTTAATTTATTTAGTTATCCTTTTTATTTTATTATTTTTAGTTTTTTTTCCCAGCATGGTTGCCATATTGTGCTTAAAGTACTTTGAGTGCGTTTACGCTGACTACAAAAAAGTTGCCATTCGTTTTGCATTCGGTCAATAAAGCCATGAATACACGCAGGCATTATTAATTCAGTGCAAAATATAACGACATGCATGCCATGATGTTTTTTTAATAATGGTCTTGTTATACTTTCTAAGCCATTTCATATTTAATTGCAACAATTGTAGCAATAAAACACAAAATTAATTGCAACCTTTGCTGGTTTAACATCGCAATTTACTGCACTGCAAATAAGAAGCAAGTGAATGTGATTTTGTACTTTAGTTTATATAAGTTTTATGAAGCAAGCTGTACATTTAAAAAGGTTTTTTTTATATATATTCGCTTTAAAGAACCTGTCTTAAATGAGTTAATAGTTCTTTTAAATAGAGTTAATATCAAAGTAAATAATAATTACTACTCAAATGATAAAAAATTTTTTTTAATTTTTTCCATATTTTTAAATTAAATAGTTCATTTGACATAAACAAAAAAATATTTTAAAACATAAATAATTTTTCGCAATGAAATCAGAAGTAATTTTCATACTATAAACTGAACATGTCATCATTTTTAACGGATGTACAAACCTATGCAGTAAAGCTTGCAACAAAAACAACAGACACAACCACCCACATGAGTCGACGTCGAAAAAAGCAAAATTTTGTGTAGCAATTTCCGCCAAAAGTAATGCCCATAACATTCGTTAATTAACCTAAAGAAGGTGCAGCGTGTAGCAGTAAAACTAAAAATATAAATAACTCAATTTAAACTGAGCTAGAAAAACATACTCAGTCAGAATACTGATATAATAGAGCGTTTTCGAATAATTAACGGAGGCTTTACGAATCTAACAGATGTTAAACGGTAATATTGCGGATGTTTTATGTAGGCTTTACGGACGTTTAACTGATATTTTAGAAATATCCTCGAAAAGTTTACAGTTTTTTAAACAAAACATTGCTTGATAATTGTTGAAATTCGGCAAAAGATATGTTTGAAGTTCATTAAATATTAATAATAAATTTTTTAGCCATTTTTATGTTTTAAAACATTTATGGCCACAGCTTTTGCAATCTAAAGGTTAATACCCATGAGCTCATTATTGAAATTGTTAAATATTTTGGATGAATTTTTAACTAAATATTTCTCACTATTTAAATAGCACATGTTTTTAAAATTAAAAAAAAGTTTTATTCAAATGCTAAAATTTAATTCAAAACATTTTCGGCACTTTGATTTTTATAGTTTGCATATTTTTGTTTTGTTTTGATTTCATTTAATTTATTTTTTAATATTCTTATTTTATGTTTGGTTTTTTTATTGTAATTTTTTACTATTTAGTTTTGATTATTTTTTTAATTTTAATTGGTTTCTTTTTATTTTTTGCTTTGTTTCTTTATTATTTTTGAATTTTTTTGCTTTTAGTTTGTAGTGCCACTTTTTGTTATCTTTAGTCTTTAAGATTTTCTTGTTTTTTCTTTGTTATTTATTAATTTTCCAATTTTTATTTAAGATTTTGGTTTTATTTAATTAAAGGAAGCTTCTTTTATTTCTTTCATTGATATTTTTGTGTGAATCAATTCACTTTGTATTAAGTTTTTATTTATACTAGATTCTATTTTAATTTAATATTTTTTTTATTGCTTTTAATATATTTGATTATTTTGAATTTTTTTTTTTGAAATGATTCCTGTCAAATGATTTTTTAAAAATTAATAAGTTTTTGTGTGATTTTTTGTATTTGTGTTTTCTGTTTTTATTAACTTTCAGTTAAATTTTTACGAAGTGTTTATATATATTTTATTTTCCATGTTTTATTAATTTCTAAATTAATAATAGAACACTCAGTGCTTATTTTCTTTTCATCTTTAAAAACATTTTAAATATTAAAATTTTTTAAGTACCTTTTTTAATATTTCTGGTTCCTCCTTATTTTTGCTCATTTTTTAATAATTTTTTTATTTATTAAAGTTTTTTACTTCTTCTTTAAATAAAGTTTTATTTTTCTTTTTTGTTTTTTTGTTGTTTAGTTTATTTTTTTTAATTATTGTTAACACAGTTTTACTTCATATTAATTCTGGTTTTTACTTTCGTAAACTTTTTTATTTTACATATTGCTCATTTATATTTATAATTCACTGAATGAAATTTATTCTCTACTTTTCTTACTTTTTATTTCAAATAGTTATTAAATTTATTTTTAATATTAAGGATTGTGTTGTAATTATTTATTTATTTAATTATTTTTCCTTTGCACTTAAACATTTATTTGTTTGTATTGTGGCTTTAGATTTGTTTTATACTGGTGCTAACAAAGCTCATCGAAATATTAAAAAATAAATAATATTTATTAAAAAAACAAAAATTACCTATTGAGCTTGAATAATTCTATTTAAAATAAACATAAAAAGGTCGAAGAAATTCAAAAATGTACAGTAAAAATTCCATAACTCGAAGTGTCACGGGCCAGAATTTCACTTCGATGAACGGAAAATTCGAATTATAGAAAAAAATATCGTGTAAATAATTTAATTTTTAGCGTATTTTATTTTATATGTAAATAAAATGAGCTCATTTTATTGTTTGTAAAGTATTCAGAAATTTTGGTTTGTATTTAGCACACACATTTCTCTTTTTGCATAAAATTGTCTATTATGATTAATGACATGTGTATGGATTCAAGAAATGTCCGCACCCGTTCTGTGAAGTGATTTCTTTCGAAAATTATTGGCGGTGGAATTTCTTCAACTTTCTCATCATCAGATTCATCTCTTTCATATAGTCGTTAAGCCAATAAGCGTCTTTTTGAAAAGTGTAAAATGAGCCACAATTACCTTGCAAATTCAAAAAATATCTTTACTTACACAAAACATAAACCAGCGAAATACACGCAGCACAAGATACAATAACTTTAATATTTTTCGACGCGAGCTAACAAAGATTTTTTTCATGCTGCCGCAGCGCGATGCTCCAACGAAGTCAATTCTTCAAATTACAACACTCACAGAAATATTAAAGTTGTTGTAAGTGAGAGAAATTTGAGTAAGGGAGATGAATATGCATGAAAGTCTTTTAATACAAATGAGATTTCAGTTCGATTTGAAGAAAAATTCGAGTAAGGGAAATTCGACTTATAGATATCAAAATATAAGGAAAACGTCTTGAAAAAGCAAAAAGCTCAAATACTACTTCGAGTTTTGGAGAATTTCGAGTTATGGAGAATTTCGAGTTAGGGAAGTTCGAGTAAGAGAAGTTTCACTGTATATATTTCTTATTTTTGTTACTTTTTACTTATTTTTTATTGTTATTGTTATTGTTATTGCTATTGTGATTGTGATCGTTGTTTTTATTTTTATATTTCTTTTTATTTATAATTTATTTTTTACATTTTTCATATTATTTTTTGTATTTGATTAGTTTTTTTTTTGAAAGAAGACTAAACCATTTTTAGACTAGAAAGAAAAATATTCTTACTATTGGTGTTTTTTTTTTCTAATATTAACTTTTATTACTTAATTTAAATTTACACATTTGCTACTTTATATTTAAGCGTAATTTTTTTTGTTAGAAGTTTTAACAAATAACGTTGTGAAATCATGACATAATGATGGCTTTTATGACTGCTATTTCAAAGAAAATAGATTGAAAATAATTTGGTCATGTTAGAAAAACTCATAAAATAAAACATAATCAAAGTACTTATTTGAATACCTACAAGTATAATACATAAAGTTTTTCAAATGGAGTGAACTAAAAAAAAAATACAAAGGCCTGCAAAAATCACATTCAAATACCCGTAAAAGATCCGTATTTTACACGTTTTTCCCCAGCAAGTTCAAGTAACTGATTATTTGCTCAAGCTTCATATACTTGACTAATGTTCTGTTGCTGTTGCTAGAAATTATTATTTATTTTTTTTGCTTAGGAAATAAAGATTAACGTGACACGAAAATTAATTGGATGCGCGCCACACACACATACGGAAATAAAAAGAAAAACCAAAACCAAAACGAACATCACTAAAAAGGTGGGAGGTATTCATTCAATAGGTGAAAAAGAAATACAGCAAAGCAACAGGCGAAGTAATGTAAAAAATTATTTACGCGCGCTTTTTTAATGTTGTGACAAACTAACTGACTGACAGACACACAGTCAGACACACAGAGACGACAAAAAACTTAAGATAGATTAAAGAATTGCATTTTTTAAGATAAAACTAAATGGCTGTACCGATGATTCATTTCAATAGGAGTCTTTAGTTTTTATTTTAATTTTTATTATTTGTTTGTTTATTTTATTTAAGGCAGGTTGAAAAAAAAAAAAAAAATCCCACTGCAGTATAACACACAATAGTCTGTTTTTGTCAAAACAATACATTAAATACAGTTGTACAAGACATTTGCGTGGTACGAAATGCTGAGAATTAATCAAAAAGTATTTAAATTCAATATCAAAACATTTAATTTGTTTGTATTTCATAAAACTGCAAAAATAGTAGAATAATTAAATATCTTATTTCCTTTCTTTTAGAGATAAAGACTTTGTCCTAATTTAAAGAGAAGAAAAATTTTATAGCTTTCATAATAAAATTTTACAGTTATACACTGTCATTAAATAATAACATTTTTTGATATTAAAAATCAATCAACTGAAAGAATGTAGGAGCTATAAAAAATACATTCATAGAATGTGATTTTATGATGAAGCTACAAAACAAAAAACAAACTCTATATGAAGAAAAATATTAAAATCTTGATAAACATTAATTTTTATCAATATGCAAATAATGCATACAAAACAAAAACCAATTTGTTTCTAACAATGCATGAAGATGTTATTTTAATATAAAGTGCTTTTTTATTGTCAGCTACAGAAAAATTTAATTCGTAGATACAAATAGTTATTAAAAAAAAGTGGTAACCATCTATTTAAAGAACAACTTACTGCAAGACGTCAACTTGCTTTGTTATACAAAAAATTACTCATTCATTAGACAATGAATCATTTTGAATTTGCACATACTTGTTATTTTTTTATCAGTAAAAAATTTGTTAACTTCGAAAATTATACTAAAGCTTTTAAAAAGTGAACTAATGAAATTCGAGTACAACGAAACAAAATAAAAACTAAAAGAAGCACTAAAGGAAGTACATTAACGGCTTTAAAATACACAGCAACATTTATAACAAACGAGTTATAAATGTTATCAGAGCGATTGTTGTTGGTATACAATTTACATAAATAATTTAGGTTTTTTTGCACATCCGTGACTAGTTGAGTTGCAGGGGAGTTTAAAATAACGAAGCCTGATACAAATATGCGAAAGCACATGGGCAAGCGCCAAAAGGCCTTGAACGACCTTGCTCGAGTTTGTGATAACGATACGAACAAGCCAGCAACGTAGTAAAATTTAAAAAAGATTAAGACCTTGTGCTTTTCTTGAAGTCACGAAGTAATGCAATTTTCAACAATTTTTTGGGATTAAACAAATGTTTATTTACTAAACAGAATACTCGTATACTACATGAATCTATATGTTTTATGGTACAAAAACAAATATTTTTATTATAAATCAAATAATTTTGTTTTAATTGATTATTCATTTTTACTGCAGCTTTGCTTTAATTGATTGCATAAGGATTTTCCGAAATATGTCACGTTATGTCATGTCATATCATATGTCATTCTATGGCGTATCATATCAAATGCCAAGTCATATATCCTGACATACGTTATGCCATATGTCAAGTCATATGTCATGTCATTTGATGTTAAATGTCATGCCATATCATTTCACGTTTTATGCAATGTTATATGTCGTGTCATATATCTATCATGTCTTATACAAATGTCATTATTCAAATTGCATGTCATTTGTCATGTCATATACAAATATTTTTATGTCTTATCATATCAATATACAGGGAGCGCCATCTTTTATGCCGCCTTATATCTATATCAGGGAACGAAAATAAACTCTAACGTTTCGTTCGTTAAGGTAGTAAAGCGTTCATTTGAGAGAACTGAACGTTTATGTTGTGTAGCATTCATTATCAAGGCCATTATTCGGTTGCGTTCAAGTTGCATACTTGAACATACACATCATTGTTCCGTAGTATAAGCTACACTAAAGAACCTTATGAGAAGCGTTGTTTGAGAGACTGAGAAAGCAGAGAGAAAAACATTTTATCTTTGTTCAAGCACATGCTGCGTGTCAAGGGCGCATCCAGTTTTGTAGGTAGCATACATTTGCAGGGCGCTCTTGTTTTAGTATGAATAATCAAAGCATTTATTTAGCTATTCAGTTTATTTATTTTTATACTCTTTCTAACGCCCATAAAAAGGCGTGTCTGGTTTAGAAAATTATATTATATATTCTTGATCAGCATCACTAACTGGGCCGATTTAGCCGTTTCCGTCTGTTTGTCTGTCTGTCGACACGACTCTTTTTTTAACACAGCTGCTAAGAAAATCTCAGTTTATTTTATTAGTGCGTGTTATCACGTTATGGCTGGAGAATTCAGAAAATAAAATATTAATTTTTCCTTGTTACATGTAAGTAAGTTCACTTGTATAATATAATTTTTTTATAGAATATAAGACTACTGTTTAATGTTTATGGAATTGTGTTTCAATTGTACATGTTAAGGTCATGAAATCACGCACTCCTTCGAACAGCCATATATGGCTTCTGACGGAAATGAAACTACTTTTTTACATAAAGTTTTGTTTGTGTATCTAGTTATTCCATTTTAAACAAACTCAGAAAAAAGTTCAACTTTGAAATAAAAAACACAGGTATTTGTTTTAAAATCTGAAATTTCTTTAAACAATATCAATTTATTGCATCTATTTAGCATTTATTTCAAAAAATTAAGAATTTGGATTCAAAAGTAAAATTTTATTTGTTTTATTTTTTATATTGATTTTAAAAATGAATTGTACACTCAGACTACAATCAAAGAAAATTATTTTTTCAAATTTTTTTTGCAAATGGAAATTATTCTTTCAGAAAGAAAGAAATTTTCTTTAAAGGAATAAACTATTTCTTTGTTTTGGAATTTATTTCTTTACTTTAAAGAAAAGTTTCCATTTAAAAAAAAAAATTGCGCTGAAACAAATAAAAAATTTTTTTAATATTGAGTAAATGTTCTTTGATTTTAATATGCTTCTTTTCTCAGTGTATAAATCCATAAAAAAATTTTAGCTGGATCATAAACCGTGTAGTAGTGGGTTAATATTCTATCTAAAAATAAAGATGAAGTGCGAAAATTAGTTGCTCGGGTAGAAACAACGCCTAACTCCCAAAAAATCACTTTATAACAAGTTTTTTCTCTTAAAAAGTCTGAAAATTTATTTAAATGACTTAAAATTTTTACATGTTTCGATAATTAAAACTCACCATATTCATCACTATTTTTGTAATGTAAAACAATTTTTATAGAAAGTACTTAGGTATTTAAAATTAATATTAGAAAAGAGAATATCTAAATGGTTTAAAGATATCTGACTGACACTGCAACGATTTCACTTCAACGTCTCTTAAGTCCTTTCAATGGCTAGGCTAAGCCGAAATAGTATTTTTTATGTTAATACTCCTATCATAACGGTTCTAAAAAAGATGAAGAAACATACCTTTGATTTTTACCTGCGCTACTTACTCTTAATTTTATTATCATTTTAAAATCATTTTAAAATTTAAAAAATCCTCTTCATTTTATTATCATTTTATATTCATAAAAAGTAAGAAAAAACATTAATATGATTTCTGTATGGTTGGTTTTTCTTACAAAATAGGACAAAAACCAAATCCAACTGACTTTAATGTCAAATATCTCTCCAAATTTATTTTTGTCATGTTGGTACATTGTTTTTTATAGAACCAAATTAATTAAAAAAAACCGTAGCAAGATAATATTAAAAATTACTTTCTGTCGTGTCCAATATATTGGACAAATTCACTGAAAGAGTTTATATTTACTTTAGCGCTCGGCCCTTCCTGTTCAGCAAGATCCGAGTGCGGCCCCTTGTGAATTTTACTATATTAGTGCGAACTAACACGAATAAGATGATTGCTGAACTTTCATGGAATTACACCGCACAGTGGTTCCATACTGTATTCATGTAGGAATAAAATAGAAGGATTCGTCATTGATCAATAAAATTATGCGTGTGAGTTATAATTAGAAAACAAACAAACCCGCCCCAAACCGCGACTACTTTCCATGTTACACAAAAACTATGAACGCTACATACTTTTGTTGTAGATATAGTAAAACAGCTCTTTAAAAAAAGTATACGAATTTATTTATTCTTTTGTTCGTTTAAGATAGGTTCGCAGCCAATTATTTTAAATGTTAATATTAACTTTAAGATTGTAAGCAAAATACAATTTCAATTCATAAGGAATTAAATTTTTTAATTTAAGCTATCACTCTGCTCTGTCAAAAATAATATTAGCATTTATTTACCCTCTTGGTTTCTTTTAAGCAGGTTCGCAGCCAATCGTTTTAATTTTAATATCACCTCAAAGGCTTAAGGGTTATAACAAAATTGTCACTAGAAAACTATTTGATTCCGCGTTCACACCACTGTGCAACTCTTCCTGATTCTCAATGCTATGAATAGAGAATAATGATGCAATAAAACAAAAACAATTCGACAGTGTTAGCGTCATCCCAGTGGTAAATTAACTCATTACATAACCTCTTAATTTCTTCTTACGATGTAGATGACAGTCCTATTTAAAAGTACTTCGATTTTTTTATTGCGTACTTTTATTTTTTTTATTATTTGGCGTAATCTAAAGTAATCGTGATTATTTTTTGGTTATTTGTAATCTTAATCAATTACTAATAGAATTTTTTTGCATAAGAATTGTTTTATCATTACAACTATTTTTTAAATATAATGTAATTGATTACTAGTCGTGATCGAAATTTCTCAGTTAAGGTTTGAACTTTAAAAAAGCAAGCAGTTTTATTAAAGTATACTTCTTTTATTTGGAACACACAAAGTCTTACCAGCGGGAAAAAATTATTGCTTCTGCTCAGAGTTGCCAAGTTAGCAATATTATAAGCTAACATATTTTTTCGGAATTTATCTTGAGGTTTTGGGTGTATCTGTCTATGATATATTTCGGTCTTTTTTTCACAAATGGATTTCAATGACAAGTAAATATAATAATAATTTATTATTTATAATAATAATAATGTAATAATTTTTGCAGTTTAAAGAAAACATAAGTAAACTGCATTTACTACTGTTATTTCCATGTTATTTAAAAAATTTACAATAGTGAAAATGACAGCTTTTTAAATTTAATCCAAAATAAAAGAAAAAACCGTTTGTAAGTAATTTAACGTGTATCTATCTTAACTCAAAATATTAGCAAGTATAAGTATGGTATTTTTCAATTAGATATTAAATATTTGATATAAAAAATCAATTTCACTTTATTTTTAATAATAGTTGACACAGAAAAAACGCGTTCGCTAGTATTAGACGTTGGGCAAATAGTTAACAGAGCATTAAGGAGACGCTCAAGCTTTTTTGTTCTTTTCTGAAAGCGATCTAAATAGTAAATGTAAATCTTCTACGAGTCAATCTACACGCTGGTCACCGAATTGACAACCCTAATCTTCTAGCTTTTTCTAGCTTGTTTTGAAAAGTGAATATTTTTTTAAAAATAATTATTTAAATTATTTTTCAATGCTTGTTTTTAAGTGTGTTGCCGGCTTTTTTTTAAGAAACAATAGAAAAATTGTTTCTTCCAATCTGTTAAGGTTTTAATGTTAGCGCATTCTTATGAATAAAATATTTGCAAATTAAAATTTTCATTTACGCAAAATAAAAACCTATATGTGTATTTAATAACATAGAATGGAAAGGTAAGTAAAAAGCGCAATGAACATTGTAAAAACAGAGCATGAAAAAAAAATAGAATTGCATATGCGTAATGTGATATAGTGTTTATTGAATAAGATTTAAAAGCTATTGCTGTGACATACCAGAAGGCTTCTTGAAATTTAATATTTCAAAACTCCGTGTCTGTATATAAATATTACGATTCATCTGATGATGAGGGAATTTTTGCACAAATAGAGTTAAATATCCAAGAGTTGGTTGAAAATACATTTTTTACATTATATATATAATTTTATACATATGAAAAAATGTTGGCAACACTGATTCTGAGACCCAAAATGAGAGAGAATAGCCTACGTAAAAAATATCGTATGCCGAATGTGTTGAGTAGAGAGTATGCAAACATAATTATAATGTAGTGCATGCCATGCTGTCGAACGATACAGAATAATAACATTTATGTTCGTCTGCACTGACATATACGCAACCGAACGGAAATTCATGCCATGCGAGGCACATTAAAATATCGTTCGGTTTATTTTCGTTCCCTGATCTATATGGTACAAAAATTATTATTTTTATTATAGTTATATCAAACAATTTTGATTTAATCGATTTATGGCAAATTTATGTCACGTTATGTCATTTCATATCATATATTTTTATGTCTTATTATATCAATATAAAGGCAGCGCTATCTTTTATGTCGCCCAATATATATGAATATTAAAAAAAAATTTAAAAACAACTAATTTCCATGTATGGACAATTTCGCCTAAAGTGCCCATTTACTTGTCCTCACAGTTTTGAGTGATAAGAAACCATTTTTGTTACTTTAAAATACTCCAGCTTTCTTAAAAAGAGTCTTGAAGTATCTACAAGCTTTGTGTATTCAAATTTAAAAAATGCACCAGTGGTTTTGAGTGCGAAGCTCAAGTTCAAAATGAAACATATTTGTAATAATATAAATAATATACAAACCAAAAAAGTTGTCATTTCTGTAACAAACTGTTAGCGATAGACTTAAGGGTGTAATAAAAATTAAATTTTTATGAAGATCCAAGCAGTATAAGAATTTTTTTCCACCCAAAGCTTACTACCTTCGCGCACGTTTTTCTCAAAACTACGTTTTCACGGACGCCCCGCACTATTTCTCTGGACTCCGTAAGCCGATCCTTCTGAAATTTTAACCACATATTCTACACAAAAATACGCAAAAAAATAGACTATTATCATGTTAAAATAATTTTACTATATTTTTGTTACAAATAACAGCAAAAAATAAAACGATTTTTTAAATTTTTTTGGCTTTTGTTACTTAAAATTAGCAACAATTGTTAAAAACTAATATCAAAAGTCTATTTTCAAGCCATTGTCATACCGAATCTAAGACTCTTCGGTTTTTTGTTTCCATATTATGGCGTTCCGTTTAAGTAAGAATTTTGGGTAGAAAAACTAAAAAAAAAACATAGTAAAAAATTCTTTATTTTTGTGGTTTAAGACTTCAATTGACATCATTAACATCTTTTATTAACATATATTTCATAGCAAGCTCACGGGAAATTCTCAAAAATAGCCTATTTCTTAGCCGACAAATTAGACTACATCCTTAAATGAAGTTGAGTATAACGCTGTCTCCACGAGCAATGTTTCGCGCAATATTGCGAGCAAGGAAATATTGCTTGATCTGGCAATTTTTCGATGGTGGGGCAAAATATTGCCATAATGGGTAATATATGAAATGGCGTTGAATGAGAGACATTATTGCATTAAAACATTTAAGTCTCTAGAAAACCTTAAAAAGTTGTATTATTGTATTATGTATTGCTTTCATACATTTTATTACTTATTTTCCATTCTCCTTTTTTATATAAGTTTATTTATTTCATAGTTTTATTTTTCCACCAATCTTCATTTGTCGCCATTTTTATTGCTCGCAAGAGCAATATTCATGCATGGCAATATTGCCCTGCAAGCGTTTGGCAATGTTGCCGGACATATTTCCTTGCTGGCAATTTAGCGTCTCCACGGGCAATATTTAGAAAATTCCCATTCTGGCAATATTTCATTGCCGGACATATTGCCCGTGGAGACGCTGTGTAACATAGTAAAGTAGTTAGCAAATAAATGATAAAAGCGATCTCCCAATAAAGACTATTGTGTCATTTCTGTAATCTTCATTCCTGTAACTACCCTAGTTTACATACTAGTTTACATACTAGTTCACATACTAGTTCACATACTAGTAAATGTACTAAGTCAAAAACTACCAGTACTAGTTCAGCTCAAATGCGAATTGTGCAAACTGGTTGTTTTCCTGTGTTGATGTCATAGACAATTGAAAAGACAATTGTCCTATTCTCGATATGAATTGAGGTAGTATTTTAACTAGCATAATTTGATAGTAGTAACTTTTAAACTAGTAAAATACTAGTATAATCAAAACTAGACTTTTTACTGCTATTATTTGAGCCAACTTTGTGCTGGTATATTTTTAACTATTGGGGGTTGGAATTAATTTTAAAGGTTTTTTTTCGGTTTTTGAGCATTTATTTAGAAACAACGGTACAATGTATATTATTCAAAGTATTGTCCATCGTTAGCTACAATATTTTCCCATCTTTCTGGCAGCATATGGATTCCGCGCCGGAAGAACGATTCGTCTTTTGAGGCAATCCACGAATCGACCCATTTTTTGGTATCCTCGTAAGAAGTGAAGCGCTGCTCAGCCAAGCCATGCGTCATCGATCTGAATAGGTGGTAGTCGGAAGGGGCTATGTCTGGGCTATAAGGCGGGTGGGGTAGCACATCCCAATTCAGCGCCTCCAACGTTTCCTTGACGGTTCTTGCAACATGTGGCCGTGCGTTGTCATGTTGAAAAACCACTTTGTCGTGTCTTTTGGCATATTCCGGCCGTTTAACCTTTAATGCTCGGCTCAATTGCATCAATTGTTGTTGGTAGCGTTCCCCAGTGATGGTTTCGTTAGGTTTTAGCAGCTCATAGTACACGCCACCCTTCTGATCCCACTAAATACACAGCATAAGCTTGGCGCCATGAATATTCGGCTTGGCCCTCGATGTTGATGCATGGCCGGGTGGTCCCCACGATTTTTTTCGCTTAGGATTATCGTAATGGATCCACTTTTCATCGCCAGTGACAATACGATGCAAAAAACTCTTCCTTTTATGCCGTTGAAGCAGTTGTTCGCACATGCAAAATCGCCGTTCAACGTCTCTCGGCTTCAACTGGTACGGCACCCAATTTCCTTGCTTTTGAATCATTCCCATGGCCTGCAAGCGTTTGCCGACCGTTGATAAGTCGACTCCCAATGATTCTGACAATTCTTGAAGGGTTTGACACGGGTCTTCATCGAGCAAAGCCTCCAATTCCTCATCTTCAAACTTTTTCGGCTGGCCCGGACGCTCTTTGTCTTCCGTATCAAAATCACCACTTTTAAACCGACGGAACCAGTACTCACAAGTAGAAATCGATGGAGCATAGTCCCCGTAAGCCTCAGTAAGTGTGCGTTGTGCTTCAACCGCTTTTTTCTTCAAATGGAAGCACAAAAGTAAACATTCCCGCAAATTGCGTTTTGTTGGAACGAAAGTCGACATGTTCACAGAGAAAAAAATATATGTTGTTTGCACTTCAGTGGAATGACACATACTGAAAAATGAAGCTTAGACAATGTGCTTTGAAATGAATATAGTCACAGGTGTGCCCGATGCGATCTATTGATAGTTACGCCATCTCTTAGAAAACCTTTAAAACTAATTCCAACCCCCAATAGTTAAATACTAGTTTAATATTGGTCAGTTTAATATTAGTATTAGTGTCCGAACGAAACCAGAATTTCGGCCGAAATCGGTTATTAATATGAAAATTTGAGTTTTTACAAAAAAAAATTTTTTTTACTAAAAGGAAACAAAAGTACTTTCATACACATAAGAAAAAATTTTATATAAAAAAAGTATTATTTGAATATCGAAGTTTATAAAAATTAAACAAATTTCTATATGAACAACAACGTATTTCGTATATTGGCGAAAACGTTGTTGTTGTATCTTTGGAAAAATTCGTTAGAAGAATTAATTGTTCTAACCTGACCTAAAGCTCAATAAACGATTTAAAACTATCTAACAACTAGAATTTGTATTTAAAATCAAGTATGATTTAAACTATCAAACATTTCGAATTTGTATTTAAATCATATAACATCAACGTTTATAATAATTAATTGAAGTTTACTATAATAATAAATAAGATAATTTATTTTATTTTTTATTATTGTACAAAAGTATTGCATACTTTATATTTTTTGTACACTTTTGTAAATTTTTATAGAACTACAAACAAAGTATTTTGTTTTTTTTTAAGATTTAGGATTATAAAAATATAAATATTTCGTTTTCTTTTCCTTTATTCCACACACACAGAATTCGTTCGGAAGTTTAATTATCAATTTTTGGCTTCAGTACCTATAAAACTTTAATATTAATTGCAATAGAGGTGATAAAATAAAAAATGATAGTGCGAACGCATAAAATTAACCAACATTTTAAAATAATTCGAATTATAGACGGATTCATAATTTTTGTTTTGAACAATGTGTTGTAAATATTTTTATGAAGCCAAACTTAATTATTTGAATTAAATGACTGATGCAAGAAATTTTTACTAAAAGTTTCGGCTAGTTTTGCCATATTGAGGCCGAATAGTCGAAACCGACACCGAATATTCGGTCGTACACTAATTAGTATTATTTTAGCTATTTCAATTCTAGTAGTTTTCATGCTAGTTGTATGCATTTGTTCTAGTTTCTAGTTTCTATTCTATTCGTTCTAGTCCTTTTGAAACCAGTTGTATGCTAGTACTACGTAAACCGGCTTTATACTTGTATTATTAAAACTATATTTAGATTTCTAGTTTTAAGCAGATTGTTATTTTTAAAAAGCTGCACATTTATCTTATACTAACTAAATTGAAAATAACTTCGAATAATTGTGTTCAATTAAGGATGTAGTCCGGTGCTCTGTCCTAATTTTCAAGGTTTATTTCGGAATGATTTTTTTATAAGAAAATAAAATACAATCGTTTAAATATTTTTATATGGTTTTACGGATATTTCAAACTGTACAAAAAACACTTTTTTATTCTACAATTTTTTTTTAAACTTGTACGTCCAAAGTGGACTAAAAAAGGTGTTTTGCTGGCCCAGGTGATAACGGCACTTGAAGTAATTTAAATAGATTATTGTTCTGTAGACTTGTCATTCTGGCAGGTAGTTTATTAAAACATTTTCATTAAAAAATAAAACATGGCGGACATCTAATAGAAATTTTAAAAAATCGCGTCTTTTTTATGGAAAATCGGGGGGGGGAAATAGGAAAAAAATTAAAATGTACAATTCTACTACCTGCGAGAGCCATTGGCGTGTTTAATAATGTATTAAAATTTCAGATCAATGGGCTTGATAAATATAACTTCGTTAATATTTTAAATGTTTAAATTTCTCAAATTTTTACAGTATACTTACAATATATTGCACTTTCATTGTAAAAAAGCTTTTACATCTTTAGTACCATAATTTTCAACATATTTTATTTAAGCCGAAAAATATGACAAAAAATGCTTCAGTAAAAATGCTTGTTTAAAAATGTAAAAATTATAATTGTTGTTGCAATATTTTTTATATTCATAGCAATACAATAACATACAAGTCTGAAGGTGAATGTGAGATTCAAAACAAATACGTAATTCCCAATGTGAGAGTCAAAAAATAACAAAAACCAAATAATTATATGGTTAATTATTTGAAAATGTATTTTTAACGTTTTGAAGCGATTTTCGAAATAACTTCTCCGGGGTGTCTGAGGAGTCGATTTCAACTATTGACTCTTTAAATAAATAAATAAATGAAAATATAAACAGTATAAAGATTTTTAAAATCTTTGAAACGTTACGTAATTGTTACTGTTTTTACAACTAAAAATTCAATTTATTTTATGTTTACAAATTTATGCAGAACTAGCGAGTTTGCAACTAGCAAAGAAGATAATACATTTATGACTACTTAGTTATATGCCAGAAAACAGTTTTTAACTAGTCAAAAGGCAACTAGTTAGTTAACTGTAAATTAAGCAACTAGTTATTTTATAACAAGTTAAACAGCTTTTATTTTTTAACTAGCTGGAATACAGATAGTAACTTATCTAGTAACTTTTTGGTTAGTAAGATTTCACTAGTTTAACATCTACTATTTTTTTGACTAGTTTTATTTGAACTAGTGAGTTACCTAGTTAAATTCATAACTAGTACGATTTTTCACTGAAGGGTATAGATTCTTCGATATTTGATAATATTCTGATTATAGATGTGCGTGAGTTTCAAAGAGCTAATAAAACAATGTTGTTGAAAGATCTATTATTGCTGCTAAATTTTGATGCAAATTTGGTTACCACAATTATTTTTTAATTATTAAAGCAAATTATTGTGTTTATATATTGTAAGTTGCCATTAAGTTGCATAACAAAAAAGAGCAGTGCACGACCTTGTTGCAAATGCGTTTTTGTAAGGGTAGATGATTGTGAGCACACATTTAATATAATGATGTTACAAATACTTTACGACAGCTGTTCTTTGTTTACATTTTACGTCGGACTCCTCTAAAAATGCAAAGTCTTGCAAATTTCTTCCTCCATCCATTTTTTGTTGGTTGGACCTTTCAATTTTCCTTTTTAAAACCCCTTTCAATTCTTTAGCACTTTCTTTATTATAAATTAAACTTACTAAACAGCTGTTCAATCAGCACTGTTCAGAAAGTATCGGTGATTGTGTTCAATGCAAAATACATTCGTTCACAATAGCGTTATGCAATACGATTACACTTGCATATGCAACAGCCTTTTGTTACAGCATATGCATGAATGTTGCAAATGCATATCAATGCTTTTTGTTTTTGTAATAGCTGCTTATTTTATGACATATGACATGACATATGACATGACATATGACATGACATATGACATGACATATGACATGACATATGACATGACATATGACATGACATATGACATGATTGATTAAAAAGGAAAATTTAAAGGTAAAATACCAACAAAAATGGACATGTTTTAGGTATGTCATGTCATATGACATGACATATGACATGACATATGACATGACATATGACATGACATATGACATGACATATGACATGACATATGACATGACATATGACATGACATATGACATGACATATGACATGACATATGACATGACATATGACATGACATATGACATGACATATGACATGACATATGACATGACATATGACATGACATATGACATGACATATGACATGACATATGACATGACATATGACATGACATATGACATGACATATGACATGACATACCTAAAACATGTCCATTTTTGTTGGTATTTGACCTTTAAATTTTCCTTTTTAAAACCCCTTTCATTTTTTTAGCACTTTTTTATTATAAATTAAACTTACTAAACAGCTGTTCAATCAGCACTATTCAGAAAGTATCGGTGATTGTGTTCAATGCAAAATACATTCGTTCACAATAGCATTATGCAATACGATTACACTTGCATATGCAACAGCCTTTTGTAACAGCATATGCATGAATGTTGCAAATGCATATCAATGCTTTTTGTTTTTGTAATAGCTGCTTATTTTATGACATATAACATGACATATGATATGACATGGATTAAAAATTTCCACAATTTGCACGCGTTGCTCTGGTGTAAGTAAATCCATAATGAAATGTCGAAGCAAACTAAACAAAAAACAACTATGACCTAGTGAAAACCAGGCTTAAAATGACCTAGTGAAACCCAGGCTTAAATCTTTGAACACGTAGATACATAAAGGCACCTCACAAAAAAAAGTGGTTCGGGTCGGTTCCTCAAACAAATAAATAAACCAGTGATGCCAACTCAAAGTTATACCACTCTATAAAAAACACCTTTTACAACCTATAGTATGATACGTTACGTGATATACAGTGTTGCACAAAACAATAGCAACAAAATAAGTGCGCTGCAACAAAATCGTGTATCTTTTTAATATTGGGGACACACAAAAATGATTATAGGAATCAAAGCATATATTCATACATCATATATAAAACAAATCAAATTCAAATTTGGTTTTCTTTTTTTTATTAAAATTAAAATTAATGTGACTACATTCAATTTGTCTGTGAGCAAAACAAAAGCAACAAAACTTGAAAAATGTAAAAAGAGAACAGAAGAATTATTGGTAAAAGTTCCGTTATTGTAAAGCACGTGTTGTTTGTAAGTCATAAACATTTAAGTTTAGTTTTTTTTTCTGCTAATTGTGACATTGACTGTTCAATTTATAATGGCACGTTTTAAATACTGTGAAGTTCTTAAATTACAGATTATTTCCGAATATAAAGACGAAAATTCGCAAATATCTAACGTGAAATAGTTTGATATTAATCGGTCAATAGTTTGGAGATTAATAAAGAAATATACCTTCACAAAAGACGTAACAACAGTTAAACAACATTAAAGAGGGCGACCGCGGAGGACATCGCTGCGTGATGACAGGAACATTTGTGGTGTGTTCAAACGAACTGCATTTGCCACATCCTAAGAGGTTGTTCGGACACTTGATTTAGATATCCACCACAGCATTGTTTGAAGACGAGCCGTTGAGAACGATTAAAGAAGTTACAGACCGGCAGAGAAACCTTTGCTTACAGCTAAGCATAAAAAACAATATGAGGTGTTATAATTTAAACAATTCTGTAGGAAATTGTGACAACTGGTTGCAATTTATTGTTTTTTAGACTCAGTCTTGTAAAAGAGCATCTAAATATTACCGTTCAAAAATCGAAAACCGTTGCGATGAATCAAAGTTCAACTTGATTAATTCAGATGGGATGTGCACGGTACGGCGCCACACAGGTACACGACTTGAAGCCCGAAACTGCAAAATAAATTTTAAACACGGAGGCGATGGCATTATGGTCTGGACTTGTTTTTCCTATAATGAAGTTGAACCATTTCAAAAAATCGATGGAATTATGGATCGTTTTGTATAAAATGACATTTTAGAAAGCAAGATGCGACCACATTCAGAGTGGAATATGTCGCTTCAGTGAACGTTTCAGCCCGATCACGACCCAAAACACACTTCAAAGCTCATCAAAGATTACATTAGAGGCAATGGAATTCAAGTCCTTGATTAGCCGGCACAGTCACAATGACTTGAATCCCATTGAAAAATTTTTTGGGATTTTGAAGGTAAAAGTTTCTGGTTTTCCAATAAGACTGCACTGTATGAAGCGCTGAAACTTAATTGGGAACATATACTAATACTAACATATATACTTTAATAGAGTCGATGTCGCTCAGATGTGCAGCGGTTATCAAGAATAATGGATCTTACACCAACTATTAATTACGTTGCTTTTGTTTTGCTCTCAGACAAACTGAATGCAGTCACATTAATTTTAAATTTAATAAAGAAAACAAAACCAAATTGGAATAAGATTTTTTTTTAATATGATGTATGAATATATGCTTTGGTTCCTATAATCATTTTTGTGTGTCCCTAATATTTAAAAATATACACGATTTTGTGGCAGCGTACCGATTTTGTTGCTATTGTTTTGCGCAACACTGTACGTTATGTGATAAATTTTTCTTTCAAAAAGTGCTAATTTCATATGTCATGAAAGAATGTCATATGTCATGCCATATGTCATGTCATATGTCATGTCATATGTCATATGTCATGTCATATGTCATGTCATGTCATATGTCATGAAAGAATGACGAATATAATGAAAAAATATAAAATTAGTAGAAACAAATAAAATTTTTGTTTAAATTTGTTCTAATATTATGAAATTTTTAACTCTCAAAAATAGTAAAGAAAATTATATTTTAAAAATAAATTTACAAATAAATAGTATAAAATAAAATAACGAAAATAATCGAAATTTTCTATAGCGTATTACAGTTTGATATCGATTTCACTTAATGCGTATGGGTTTAATCGTTGAAACCTCATCTTAATCCACAAATAACTACATATGATGTATTAAAATAAACGCAAATAAATTGTTTCGACTATAGCTGCATATCTTTCTTCAAATTCGAACGAACGTACGCCTTTGTCTATTAAAATCAGTTGAATAACTTGCTTCAGCCCACACCTACTGCGACGAAATGCCAATATTTAGTTTTTTTCCATTTCTCTTTATCTCTTTCCTCTTGTTTTTATAATAGATTTTATTACACATTTAGTTGCCACACATTTTGTTCAGTACTCAGACAGATAGAATAAATGAAAATTAATTTATTTTAACCATCCTTGCGTTGTGGTGGCTATAGTGAATAAAACTGATTTGTTAAATTTTTTTTTTCCTGAACTTTTTGAAATCAGAGCTGACTTTTGTTGTTGTTGTCGCTTACCTCGCCCGCACACGTTGAAAATGTAAATCATTGGGAAAATGTAAACATTTTGAAAATAAAAATTAATCTGTTTAAGCAAATTAATTGCGTCTTTTAATTTTTAACAAAGAAAATTATGGGTTAATTTTAGTATAAATCTTGAGAAAATCTTAATTTTGTTATGTTAAACCAAATTATTAAAATTGAAATTTTTTGCTACTATTGATAATTATATTAACTTGACGAGACCAACCGCAAAATTGTAAGTTGTTTATTTTAATTTTTATAGGATTGCGATTTAACCACGAAATAGAATGTGGGAGTAGACATTAACATTTTTGTTGCTAATATTTTAAATTTTAACAAGTATTATTAATTAAAAAAAACTCTACTATGCAATTTTTGTTTAAAAAAATACTTAACGTTCTTGTAAGTTGATTTTGTTTCTTTAATATTTTCTTATGACTCATCAGTTTCTTATTATGTTTTTATAATTTTATTTGATTTGTTTTTTCCTAAACATTGATTACTTTTCGTTTTACGAAATATCTACTTAATACATTGAGTTAATTACTATTTTAGTGCTTGTTCAATCTCTTTATGCTATAATAATGTTTTCAAGTTTTTTTTTTTTAAATGTATTCGTATTGCTTTTGCTTTTTGTGCAACCTCTTACTAATTATTATCCACTTTGCCAATAGCCAAAGTTACGCTCCATTTTTCATTTTTTATGTGCACGTCTTTGTAATATTTACATTATATCTACATTGTGTTTTTCTTCCACTTAGTACATAATATCTTAGACTAATTGCAATTTTATGTTTACATTCATAGAAATCTATGTATAAGAATAGGTCAGAATTTATTGGTATACGCACCAAGAAACGGATTTATTTATGTGTTAGTCAGTCTGTTTTACGTTATAAGCATGTATTAACTTGCTGTGATAGCTTCACACCAATTAGAAAATCCAATTGGGCTTTGATTTAGGCTAAATTATAGGCTAACGTATAGTAATTCTTCTGTACGTGTGTTTGCCACTGTTTGATGCAGCGATGGAACACAATTAGGTGCTGTAGTATAAATTTCTTACAAAACCACAAAAAACAACGAAAATAGGTATAAATAAGTTTTTGGGTACGATGAGTAT
Organism: Dichetophora obliterata; assembly: GCA_963920525.1. Lineage (NCBI taxonomy): Eukaryota > Metazoa > Arthropoda > Insecta > Diptera > Sciomyzidae > Dichetophora > Dichetophora obliterata. The sequence continues at coordinate 42,253,420 of OY986436.1, read as the reverse complement.
AAAGCGCTATCTATTTTGATCCATAGAGAACACCGGAGGACGCTGTAGTACAAACAAATCTTTTACAAAACCACCAAAAACTCCTAACTTGTTCACACAATTAGCATTAAATTTTGTATAAGGAAGTTTTCATGTATGAGAAGTTTTTTTGGCGCTGTCTATTCTAATCTGTCTTTAACACAAGAGGGAGCTGTAGTACAAATCTCGACCAAAACTCTTAAACAATTTATATGATTAGTAAGAAATTTTGTATAAAGAGGTTTTCAGCTATAATGAGTGTTTTGGCGATATCTTTTTGATCTATTTTTGATACGAAAGGGCGCTGTAGTACATATCTTTTACAAAACTTTCAAAAACTCTTTAACCGCTCTAATGATTATCACGATAAATCATTTAATAAAAAGGTTTTCAGGTATTTTGAGTGTTTTGACACTATCTATTTTTATCCATAATATAAAAAATCTTTGGTGATCACTATTATTCAACAACAAAGCCAACACTTTTTTGTTAAATATTTTTTACTGAGGGACTTTCACCAAATCAAACTCTCTGCGTGCGGTAACTATGGAAAGGGCAGAAGAACAACGTCTCCTAGTATAATCAGAAATTTGAATTTCTAATCATATATGAATGGATGCTAAATGTAATTCGGAAGATTTATATGCCATCAATAATTTTATTTTAAAGCGACTGTTTATTTCAGGCAGTGTTTTTTTAACATTATATTTATATAACTTTTGCAGAAAATTTTTAAAATTTTTGGTTAACAAATTTTAATTATTATATTATAGCAGGAATTAGTAGTTTAGTGAAACGATTTTTCGGAGCTTGTTCATTAAAAAAAAAACAAAATCATTTCAGTTTTTACTAAAATGGTAGTTAAAAAACGGATTTTTGACTAAAAAGTCATTCGCTTTAGGTAATAAAAAAATTATTTCTTTAAAATATAAATTGAACGATTTTTTTGTATTTGCTTTACAAGTGCGAAAACTTGGAAGCGATCCTTAGCATAGTTTTTGAGTAATACTGTCCACCGGTATCCAGCAGCACTTTTCAAGAAAAACGCGATGAAAGTTTTAGAAGTAGTCAGGTACAGTATTGTTTTCTTCGGAAGTTTGTGCTTCTAACTACAGCAATTTCTTTCTCTTCAATTGACTAAAAACTTTCTGAGAATTTTTTAACGATGTTATACATTTCGAAATGTTGAAAAAAGAAAAAGATTTTTGGTCGCCGAAAAACCTTTATGGGCCCTTAATTCGATTTTTGGAACGAAGTTCTTTTACACGGCTTGCGAGTGGTGTGATTTGGTAGAAACCGTCACGCAACAGTGAGATTGCTGTGTGTCTATGCATGCGAATATTGAGATTTGAGCAGACTAACCAACGAGTAGGCGAGTGAGCAACTCTGTCCCTCTTCTGTCTCTGTGTGTGTTTCTGTTTCTGACACGTAGAAATTTCGTTAAAACGCATTTGTTATTTTTATTTGTATGTTTGTTTTAATGGCTAACACCACTGTAAGGTTTATTAACCCTTCACTGGTACTCCTGGTCTGTGGGACCACAATTAAAAGCCAAAAGAGTATATCTATCTAATAATTCAATTTAAAATGCAATTCGATTAAATTCAATTATTCAAAATAATTAAAAAATTCTTTCTTAATAGGAAGAAAAAACTTTATTCCAGACGTTCTTAAAAAACAACATGAATTTCTTACTAAATTTTGTGGTTTTTTAGCATTTTAGTTAGTGTGGCCCCTGGGACAAGAAGTACTGTTAGTGTCATTTTTTGAGGTGTACCAGTTAATTGTTAAAATAAGTCATGTCTTTTAGAATTTTTGTAAGCAAGGAAACACAATTTATGTGAAATATACATACAGATTTTTTATCAAGCATATATTATGCAATGTAAAAAATTTTGTCTTCTTCTTTTTTTTTCAAATTGCGGTCGAAGAGCGTCATTATTAGAGAGCCGTTAAACTTCGCGAAACCCAAACAGCTTTCAGTCGATCGTCTTTTAATTTCACATACTTATTGACAGTAATATTATCTAGAGAGCTACTTAAGATTTTTTGATATCTAAAAAATTGTTTGAGTTATGATGTCATTTCGATTTTGTTTTTTTTTTTTTTTTGTTAAAAAACATCAACTTTGACTTAAAACGCCTCCCAAATTTTTAAATTTTAATATTTTTTTAAATACCTACGAATTGCTTTAGATTTCCTTTTTATAATAAAAAAACACCTTTTATAATTTTATTTTTTGTTTTAGCACAAGAACTACTGCAGTTGTGCTGCCAGCCGCGGAAAACCTCTAGTTTAAAGGCTCTTAAATAATGACGCTCTAGTACATCCATTTAAAAAAAATTTTTTTTTCATTATGAAATATAAGCTTAAGACAACCTCGTACGTATATTTACCATAAATTGTGTTTCCTTGCTTACAAAAATTTTAAGAAACATGACTAATTTTAATGACTTTACAGTGGTGTTAGCCCTTAAATTATGCGTGAGAATCTTTATTGCAAATAAGTTTTAAGAAATTTAAACTAAAGCAAATGTGTGTAATACAGTGTAATCTGATGTAAGAATTTAAAAAATTTTTTAACACTAATGTGGACTCGAAAAATGTGTTTTTTATTTTATACTTTTTGTGTGTGTGCTCAAAGTATTAAGGGGTTGCTGATTTCGAATCTGATGTTAGAATTTCAAAAAATTTTTGCCACTAGGGTGGACCCTAAATACGTGTTTTTTATTTTATACTCTTTGTACATGTGCTGGTAGATTTCGAATCTTATGTTAGAATTTTAAAAATTATTTTTTACACTAGGGCGGAGCCTAAAAACGTGTTTTTTATACTCTTTGCATATTTGCTAGCAATTTAAGGGGTCGCTGATTTCGAACCTGATGTTAAAATTTCAAAGTTTTTTGACACTAGGGTGGACCCCAAAAAAAAATTTTTTACTCTTAAGTAAGTCCAGTTTTCAATCAATTTAAGCTTCGAACGAGGAACATGATGAATGTTCAATGCTCAACGCCCCGTTTCGTCAAGAAGCAAACATCGCTGGCAACGGTAACTGCATTTTTTATCTCTCAAAGAACTTTACACCTTAATTTTCAATAAATAAATAATTTTCTTCCTTAAATGTTAAATTAAATTTTTTGATTTGATTGTTCATTAACACTATTTACCTTGAAAAACTTTAATAAAATACAAAATAAAAAAAAATTTCAATACACAGATTTTATTTCAAATTACATTCGGAGTTGAAGAAAAGGCGTAAGGAACTTCGTTCCTGACGGGGGTCCCCCGACCGCACCACTTTTTTTATTATGTCACATATCATGTTCGTACAATAAACCCTTCATATGTTAAAATATAATATAAAATACCATAAAGTCTGTAGAAGTCACGAATTTCGAAGAAAACAAATCTTATTGCTGATGTTGTTATTATAGTTATTTATTAAAATTTCACTCCAGTTAACCTTAAAATTAATTCGCAAACATGATTGCTTTCATACAAAATATCATCTTTAAAATTGCCGGTAAGCGCGATCTTGGCAGAGAATAAATAATAACATAGCAATTAAGTGTTTACGACGACTGCGCATGCGTGAATATCTCACACGCATTTCAGCGCCTTGTCTTTAGAGAAAGAAAAAAAAAAACAACAATTGTAAATGGAGGCCAATGTCCGGATGTCGCTGCAGAAATCGCTGCATGAAAATGTTTTATTTTTGTGCATACCTCTTCTTGAGCTTTTAAAAATATGTCTGCCTTGTGTATTTATTTACATTTTGTTGTAGCAACAAGTTTTTGTTTTCAAAACTAAACAATAAACATGGAAAAAAACGACAAAAAAATGCATGCCGTCACAAATATGCATTTGAAAAATTCTCTCATCTGAGCGATGACTGCGAAGAAGACGACTTGGAAAGAGAAGAAGAACACAAAATAAAACTAGCGCTACTGTCGGCGGCAAAAGTCAAAAAAAGTACTAATTAATTAAATGAAAACAGCTTTTAATTATTTTGCAACACTGCAGAAAAGAAATTACAGCTCCAAATGAAAATGAAAACGAAACTAAATTCATGCGTTTTTTAATTGATATACTTTTTATTTTATGTTTCTTGCTAAAAAATTTCACTTGAAAAACATGCCCACAATAATTAAAACCAGCACGATTTTGCAATTAATGAAGTTTTACATGCTTTTGCTTTGTCATTAAAAACGTAATTAGAACGCACGGTCTGGCAATGTTAAGCATTTAATGTGCTCGTAATTTTGGAGCAAATATTTGACAGCTAATATAAAAAATAAAAAAAACGCTACATAAATCTGTAAAAATACTTTAAAAATTGAACTTAATTTAATACATAATAATACTATGTGCTACATAACTGCATTTTGTTAAAATTATAAGAACTGTTGAAATTGAAATTTTTTAAGTACAACCAACTTTGTTATTTTTAAAGATATTTTTATGATTCAGATGTCATTAGAAAGAAAATAGAATAAATCACAAATGTGATGCTAAAACAGTTTTGATTTCTTACGCAAAATTCAGAGAAAAATGTGCTCAAACTTGAAATTTAGTAGTTTTAACGGACTGATTTCAGCTTCACACGAGCACAACTCGGTAATGAATAAATCGGGTTTGTTGTTAAATCGTTAGAAAATTCAATTCATTGTCTTTCAAATGCGTTATTAAAATAAGTTTTTTATGAGTTAGTTTTTCTGCTAAAAAGGATAATGTGCATCAAAGTAATGAACAACTAATTAACCCTGTTAATCCTTAGGGTGTGAAAATGGACCCCCCTCCAATACGATTTTTTGCTCAACTCGACAATTCAGCTCTTTAAACATTTGCATCCGATCACTTTTCACAAGTGGCAAGATATCGCGTTTTAGGTGTTGGAGTTGTATAGGAGATGCCACGCCACTACTTTAATACTACGTTTCATTGCTTCTAAATCATCTAGTACTCGACTTATACAGGGTGTCACAGATCAACGTTTCAATCCAGCGCTGGTTGATTCCTTGGGCCAAGACAAGAAAAAAATTGTATGGCAGGGGAGGTCCATCTCCCCCTGTTTCGAGCTATCAGCGGAAGTAAAGCAAAAAAGGGCATTTATAGGTGTCATCAGTTTTAATGCAATAACTTAAAAAGTAACCTATTTGAAACGGTTTTTTAAAGCTTTTTAATTAGTAAACTAATATCTGTTAAAGTTTTTTGATATTTTTTGCTATGGTATAATTTATAGCAACTTAAACATTAAAAAATTGCTTGATTTAAGCATCGAATGCTTGATTTTTTTTCTCGCCGTGAATATTAAAGGTGCTCACTTTTGAGAAATTTTTACTCACAATTTCCTCCAAAGTAATTTGCATATGTGGTTTAAAGCCCTTTTTGCTCGCGAGCATTGGTTAAGCCAACACTGTTTGTTAAAGTGCTTACATCAGTTGAAATAGTTAAAAAAATTGAGTGCACAAAACACTTTAAAATTTTGTGGAAAAAAAAAATTACAAAAGCACATTGAACTTACCCACAGAGGTTAACTCAACTTTATTGCTAAGCAAAAACACTTAACTGATATTTTTTTTAATGCTGTGTAAATAAATGTTTTCAAGATTAAAGATCTATAAATGCAAACTGTGCTTGAAATTATTCAAGTTTAACATTGATTAATCGGAAAACGTGAATCAAAGCTCGTGCCAGTTTATTTGCAAAACAAGTACATGTTATAATGACAGATAGTGCCGCCAGGCATTTACGACATGTTTTCTCTTCTCAGAACATTTATTGAGACGGTGTTTAGTGTAGCTATACATAGGAAATTAAAAATTTTAGAAGGGGTAGATTAAGATGCTTTTCAGTTGGTGTTAAGCAAGAGATGACAAAGAAAACGATGCTTTAGTAGAACAAGGTTTCTAGTATTTTAGAGTGCAATCAAGGTGAAGACTCCGTATCTATCTCCATTTTGTTATTTTTTTTACATATACAAACATTTAAACAAAAAATTTAGCTTAATTCGCGAATGGAATGTAATGTATACAGTAACAGCCGCTGATGCTATTTCAGTCTAGAATAAAATAAGAGCAAGAACTAAATAAAAATATCTACAAAACACAAAAATGTGTTCACCACTTAAATATACGCTTCCTTTCGCTGTCGCCGCAGCAATTGAAACCGAATGTGCTTTCAATTATTCGTGTTTGTTTAGATATTTGAGCTGATTTGAGCATATGTATCGCTTGAATTGACTACGAGTATCTCATGGAAAAAACTCAAACAAATCAGCAAGAACTCAGTATTTTCCAGAATCACCCGGGTTTTTTACTTTGCAATTCCGCTTATTGTATAGCTTTTGGGTTTTTTTTTTCTTCTTTTTATTCTCTTTTATTTTATATCTTTTTCGCCTTTAATTATATTTTATTGTTTGTAGCTATTATTGTTGTTGAGTTGTTGCTGACTGCAGTTTTGCTATCTATCTGCGCTGGAATTTAAGTATGTCGACGACCATTCAGTCTGGCTACCCGGTTAGACAGAACAAATTGAATACAAGCTTGTGGCAGTTTTTTTGTTATTTTTTTTTGTTTTTTTTTTATTTATGTTCACTAAAGAGGGAGGGAGACAGCACGCGGAGCTTTGATGGGTGTCGAATTACGCCGGCTCTGGGAACTCTATGGATTAAATTACTTAATCTTTATGACGAAAGGCTATTAAATAAAATCCTACGGCATGTGAAAATAATATTTCATAAAGTGCTGCGCCGGAATGGAGCATTAAAAGAGAAATTATTGAAGAAAGCAGGCTGAGTGAAAATGTGGTATAGCAAAAGTGGGTGTCAGCTGTTGGCACAAAACTCATTGATTTCGAATATGATAAAAACGTATTACTGCTCATTAATTTGGACATTGAGAAACAATAATAGTCGTATAAACATGTTGCTTAGCGAAACAATAACTGTTGTTAAGAGCATTAAAAGAGCGCACTAAAATTTATTGAATAATGTGCGAAAATGCTTTTATTGTTCGTCCCATTGAACATTTGTAAGTTTTTTTCGTTTTTGCTAATACATTTGTAGGCAGATGTTAATTTTTTTATAGTCAAATTACTTTCCGTGCGTCTTATAGTTCACAATAACTTTTTCGTTTTAGATGTGTCAGGTTTTTTACTACGATTTTTATATGCCACGTGTGCTGCGTAAGGAGCGTATTAATTTTGTCACTCCGTTTTTAATGTTCATAAGTAGGCGTGGCTAGTATATATTAACCCTTTGTGACATGCATTAATTTAAGCGAATAAAAAAATTTTTAGAGGTGAAATTCTGTAAATAATGATGTCTTATAATGATGTTTTATAAGGTCAAATATATTAACTTACCTCAATTAGCTTCTAAAAAATCCAATAAAACAAAGCAAAACTTAGTAACGCTGCTGAACTTGTGATGAAAGTAGTGAGAGCGCTTTAGAAACTAAGCTTCTTACACCAAAATGTATAAACGATCAGCTGTTTCTCAAAAATAGTGTGAAAAAGAAAGCAATATACATACATTACTGCAGCAACAAATCGTTTAAATAACGTTACAAACCGTTACGTTACAATCGACTTTCAAATATGATGTACACAATTGTGTACAAAATGTCACAAAGGGTTAATATACTTAGTTATTCTTTATACGCATCACCACCATGTCTGTCTGGTTGCTGGTTTGCTTAAGTTTTATTTGTTTAAATTTTTTATTTGCTATATTATTTTATTTTTTATTTAAAATTATTTTGCTTTTATATTATTTTTATTTTTTCCATTTTATTAATATTAATATAATAATAATATTAATTTTCAATTTTAATAATATTATACTTTTATAAATTACACTGAGAAAAAAAACATACTTTAAAATTAAACAAAAAAATTTAAAATAGAAATTTAACGCATTTGCTTTTCTACAAAACAAAATTTAAAACAAGCGTGCTTAATAGCTCATTTCTTTTGAATAATTTTTCCTTATTATTTCCTTCCAATAACAAAAAATACGTCGCTATCAGAGATTGAATTAAAAAATTGTGTACTATAGAATCATTGAAAATTGTTGCCAGACAACTGAGACCCCGATTTTACATTTGAATGTTTGAAAATATTTTTGAATTAGTCTTTTATATATTGAACATATGATGCGATACGAACTAATTATTTTTGATATTGAAAATATTTCAAGCCGCAATGAAACGCAAACTACATCAAATGAAGTCAAAAAATTTCTAATTGGGGTCCCAGGGGTCGCTGATCACGAATCTGACTTCGAAAAATCGAAAAAGTTAAAAAAATGGCATCGAAAAAATGGCGGTTTAATTAATTTGTTTTAAATTCAATAACAATATTTTTAAATTATGTTTTAAAATATTTGTTTTAAATATTAAAGTTTTTGCAATAAACTCTTCGTTTAAACAAATCTGTTAAAACTTAAAATTTTTACAATGAAAGTACATTTTAAAACATTGTTTGGAAAACAAAAACTTTTGTTTTAAATTAAACTATAAAAACATTTTTGTTTAGCTTAAATGAAATTGTTTCAAGCTCTATTTCAAAAACCAATTCGTTTAATATGAACACAATTTTATTTAATTTTAACACATATTTCCCTCAGTGTACTAGTTCTTAGGATTTTTATAATTTTTTTTATTTTTTGAATTTTACATTTTTATAAATATTTTTTATATTTATATAAATTTTTTTTTTATATATATGTTTTACTGTTATATATATATTAAAGTGGCTCCTGCTGGTATGGGAAAATTTTTATTTTAGTAGGATCGTTAATCAATCCCCTTAAAAATATGCGAATAGATGAGAAATGATGAAATATGAAATTTAAGATCCATCCCAAGTGATTTAGAGGCTTTAGTGGGTCATAAAAACTATCATAAAAAATATATTTTTTATTTTTTTATTTTTTAAAAAATATGACAGTATTTCAATAAAATTTAGTGGAAATATTTTCTAAAACTTATATTGACACAAAAAATTATGCGATTACGTTGACTAACCTGGTCGTTATGAAAATTTTTCCCAGAAGTGTAGCGTTCTGAAAATTTAAAGTTTGATATTTTTACGAAAAAAATTTCCAATAATGCATAATATTGATCCATTTTTACGAAAAAAATTTCCAATAATGCATAATATTGATCCATTTTGTGCAAAAAATAAAAAAAAAAACAGAATTAAAAAAAGTTATAGCTGTTGAAACTTGTCAGTTGTTTTAAAAATCCTCAAAGTGCCTTTTTCTGGCATATCGAACACAAAAACAATCAGAAAGCAGATATTTCTTATTTGAAACGACTTCAATAATTTAAATAAATATTTCTGATCCGAAAAAAATGGTTGCATTTACATGAATATTTGTAATAAAAATACCGGGAACCCAGAAAGAAAATCCCAGGATTTAAAGGGGCTTAAATCGGCCAGGATACCGGGATTCACTTCCCTAATATGCATGTATTGTTTACATATATTTTTTTAATTTTTTTATAATTGACTCAATTTGTTACAGTATCTTCAAATATTTTATTTTCTTTATACTTGTTTTTTATCTATACTATTATATAAAAATTAAGAACATTTTTTGTTCCAGGTAAACTCCAAAAGTACTGGGCCGATTTTGATGAAAAAAGTTGTAAAATATCATATTTCAAAAGTTGGTATGAATAAGATTGGTGTAATGGGCCTTAGACGCGATGAGTTTTTAATCATACCTTGAATAATAATTGAATAATTTTTTTAAGCTGAATTGGAAAAGAGTATTCATTTTTAAGATAAAACTCAAGGGCATTTTGGAAATTTTTAAGTCAAATTTGTTGATTAACCGTTGATGAACAAATTTGCATCAAAAATTTTAAAAATGTTCTAGAGCTTTACCTTAAAAATTTAAACTCCCTTTTTCGATTTCGCATGAAAAATGGTTCATAATAGGGCTGTATATCATAACGTCTGGAAAATGAGGCTTTTGGTTAAAGGTAAATAAAACTTGGTAGCTTTTAGAGTTTTTAAGCTTAGAATAGCTTATAGAATAGGGAACGATTAGCGGTAGATAAGGAGGAGTAAGTTTAAGGTTGCTTAAAAAGGGGAATAGGCATTTAGAAAAGATTTTCATTTAAAAAGTCAAATAAACAATTTTATAATAATTACTTTAGCATTTACAAAGGCTATTGAATAATAGTTACTATACTATTTCTACTTTGTTTTGATGGATCTTGTAATTAAAACTATTTTAGTTCAAGTTATTTTATGTTTGTTTTCGTTACCCAATCAATATATAACATGTAAAATTCGAAATAAAGTATCGAGTATTGGATTAAATGACAATTTTGCATTTTTGAAAAATTTCAAGCTTGTATCAAAACTAAATAAAACAGGAAAAAATTTATTGATCTAAAAAAGCATTTATTTCTAATTCATACCAAATAAATGTATACACCAAACAATTATAAACTAATTCCTATAACAATTACCAGGCAATAACTTGCAAAGTAAAATCAATTTAAATTTAACAATTTTCAAAGCTCAACACTAAAATTTTTAACAAAAAGAGAAGCCAATCAATTACGATATACGACTACGTAACAGCATGTAAAAAAAAACAAAAATGAAAAACAAATAAAAATAAGACCTTAAGCTGTCGACAAGCATTATAGAGTGCGATAAAAGTGACCTCACTGTGTGTCGGAAAATCATTGCGAAATGAGTAAGTTGAAGTTAAACACGCCATATCTCAATAAAGATTGTATTTTAATTAAACAACTGATAGAAATTCTGGGGTAAAAAAATACTATATTCATTTTTAGAACCAAAAATAGAATATTATTTAAATAATTTCTGTAAAGCATTAGTTTTATAAACAAGCCTTTACTAAGCACATTGCCAATTAAGTTATGCAATTGATAAATTAATAATTTTTCTCATTTTCAACAACTAACCTGGTAATTAGCAACGTAATTATAAGTTTATATTGAAAATATTTCTTGTGCTTTAGGTTTAATTAGTAATTTTGACAAATTTTATTTATATGTTAATCAAAATAATTTTGAACTTCTTACAACTGGGTTTTTCTAAGCCTTTGTAAATTTAGCTTATATTTACAAAGGTTTAACTGTAAATGAATTCTAAACAAACTTTAAATTTCCCGCATGTAATTTATATGTTAATCAACAATTTTCTAAAATTTATATAAAAACGGTGTGAGTGTTAGTTTATGTGTATGTGAGTGTATTTTTTAAGACTTTTTGTTTTAAATTTATGCTCATAAATTAACACAAACTAACTTACTAACTTCAATTCTAATTGAATTTAAAATTCAGTCATTGTAAGCATCTTCATTGGCGTTTTGGTACAGCGTTAATAAAGTTTAATCAAGTCAGTTATTTATTGAACAATGGCTTAAATTTTTATAGTCTGCCACTAATCAAAAATGTGTTCATCTAAAAATTCAGTAGCTAGGTAGGTAGTTGAATTAACTGCTATTTAAATAACTTAATTGCAAAAATACGAACACCGCGTTTTGGGTGCTTATCTGAGTATTTGCCAATTTATTTTATCGCGATTTAAGCTTACCGCTCGCGAGTCAGTGTGAACTGCGTAGTTTTTAATTCATTTTTTTTATTAGGTGCAAATTCATTGACTTTGTAATTACCTGAAATTAAACAAAAAGTTTTTTAGTTATTATTTTGAAACAACTCAATTGTACTTAAATTGTATTTTAAAACAATGCTATTAAAATTGTAAATTATTATTATAAAATTAATTTAAGATATTAGTTGATTACATTAGAACATATTGATTTTTGATATTTTTTCGTAGATATGAAATATAAAATACTTTAAAATAAAATTAAATTACTCACACTGAAAAAATGCACCTACCCATTTATAATGGCATCCATTCATATTCGATTGAAACAAATTTCTAGTTATATATGTAATTACCCTGCAAACATTTGGAAGACGATTGGAAGAGAAGTTGATTTTGAAAGAGAACCTCTTTGGAGGTTGTTTCGTTTTTAGATAGACCAAGCGACGATTGCGCGATTAAAACAAATTTTCAATATCTTCCTTCATTCATTCCGGCGATAGTGGAAAGATCGTTCGCCCAATATATTTCGATCGCCCAAGCGATGAATGTGATATTCAAGAAAACGTTTCAAAATCTTCCTTCGTTTATTTCGGCGATCGTTAGAAGATGGATCGCTTTTCGATCGCCCAGGCGATGAATGAGCGATTAAAGAAAAATCTTCAAAATCTTCACTCATTTCGGCGATCGTTAGAAGATAGCTTTTTTAAAAAATTTAAAAATCGATCGATGGAATATGAGGCAGGCTATTCTAAATAGTTTTCCACTAAAAATAATCATCGAGAAAAATTTAAAAAAATTATTTTTTGTTTTGAATTGCCGTATGGAAATTGAAAATATTCACATCAGAACGATTTGCGGTGGTCGATCTGTTTGTTGATCGACCTGACAAGGAATGACGCCTGAAAAATGCTTTAAACGTAGACGCTCCGCAACAAATCGCTGAGGAACTTTTACAGCGGTTTGTTGGCCACTCTTGTCGGCGAATCGTTTAAAACCCCTTTTGCCGATTCGAGTGCGACTCTTCCCGAGAATTGCTAAGGTCTTCTCTTTGCGATTCGTTTGAGATTCTTCCCAGCGAATCGCTTTAGACCACTCTTAGCGATTCGTTAGCGACTCTTCCCAGCTGAATCGTTGAATCCTTCAAAATATATAAAAAAAATTTCAAAAGATAAATTGAAATTTACATGTTTTAATACAGAATAATTCCAGGGACCGTACCGGTTATGGTTTTTATCAAAAAAGTCAGATATTAACAGTTATCATTTAACTTTTATTTTTTCCGACAAAAATACTAGTTATTTAATGCCTTCTATTTTTTCGGGCAAAAATAACTGTTACTTTTGACTTTTATTTTTTTGGTCAAAAATAACAGTTATTTTGAGCCTTTTATTTTTTCGGTCAAAAATATCAGGCAATTTGAATTTCTTTAAAGGCCACTTGAAAGGCAAAAAAAAGTTTTATGCAATTTTTATCGTCTCATCAGCGCGCACATTATGAGCTATGAAACTTTTTAGTTTTTAAGTATTTATTTGGTCTTTGAAAAAATACAAATTGCCTGATATTTTTGACCGAAAAAATAAAAGGCACAAAATAACTCTTATTTTTGACCTAAAAAATAAAAGTCAAAAGTAACAGTTATTTTTACCCGAAAAAATAAAAGGCAAAAAATAACAGTTAATTTTAATTTTTATAGTAACAGCCAAAAATTTAAAAGGCATTTAATATTCGCGAAGCTGCTGCCATTACGATAATAATGGTATATTTAAAAAAGTTCTCCGGCCACTTTTTCCTTATGCCTTTTTCATCTAAAAATTGTAAAATAACAGTTATTTTCGGTCCCTGAATAATTCATAACAAAGACTGGATTTATGGTATAGATACTAGTCATGCTTATTAATGCTATGTTTAGTGTTCACACCGAGAGCTAAATGCGCATTTAGATACAATCTATTATAAGATTTAAATTTTATGTTAAAATAAATTTAGAGCCTGTTTGCTGTTTCAAAATGGGCAGGTACGGCTGTGAAGGTATGTGGTGCAGGTAGTGGTGCAAAAATGCATCAGTCCGCCCAGCCCTTACCTGTGGAGGTAAAAATTTTAAATTTTGCCAGATAAAGCTTAGGGCCATATATAGACTCTGGACAAAGTTTCATCGATTTTGGCCCAGTAGTTAAGTCGTAGTTAAGTAGTTAAGTAGTCATCATCACAATAGATGATGATCAAAACTTATCGGTTCTTTTAAATTGTAGGCGCAGCTACGAAATACTGAATGCAATTTACGCGCTGAATAGTTTTTTCTGAACTTAAATTTGTATGGGTACCAAAATCCTTAAGATTACTTTTATATAAATTCACAATAGATGATGATCAAAACTTATCGGTTTTTTAAAATTTTTAAAGCTAAGTTACAAGATACCAAACACAAGGAACAACACAATCTAAGTTGTCACGTCAAATTGATGAACATGTTTGTAAGAATATTTACTCGTACATCTTATCACTTAAGATTAGATTTTCTAGTGAAATTAATCATTTAAAAGCTCTTAGAAAGAATAACTTTTTAATGTCACTTTTAAACTACTCTCCACTTAAAAACGCCAACAACAAGAAATAAATAACTCAAAAGCGTAATAAATTTTAGTAAATGTATCTTTTAACTTGTAGAATATAAACAAATTAGACCACATAACAAGCAAAAATATACTTTTAAAAACAGGTTCTATGATTTAATGGCGAAAATAGAAAGTCGAATTACAATTTCATTCAACGTTTGTACAGTAAAATTTTATAAACAGGTTACATTAAAATTTGAGAAATATACTGAAATTTTTTGCTCTAAACGAAAGTAAAATTTTTCTTATGTGTAGTATATCCCGAATTCATATCATTCAGATGTTGACATCTGACATGTTTAATTCGAAATGTAGATTCATTTGAGCTCCTGGGAACCAGCTGAAATAATAAGTTATAAGCTACGATTTACATTAAAACATGTCCTATATCATTGATTGACATCAATGTAAATAATTTACTTTTATTGTTGTTGTTATTGATGTTGCTGCTATAATCAACCTGTCACACTTGGACTCCATTAATATGGCCTGAATGTTTTGTTATACATTTAACAAATAAAAAAAATAGCTTGAAGTTGTTTAAATTTATTGATGTCTAACTAAATAGAGCACACTTTGTATGGCCTTTATTGTGAATTCACAAAAGTGGATGTTGACATTTTACATTAAATACGCATTTGAGCTCCATACGCATCTATTTCGTCCCTCCTTGCTTCTTCCCTCGCTATTTCTCATCACTGTTTATTAAGTTATTTTGTCACTTAGCTTTGTCCTTCCTCTTTTCTAACCTCACAGCTTTATTCCACTGACACATTTAGTCTACAAAAAATCTGGGTGAAAAATATTTGTATATTTTTTAATGTCAATTTTGTTGTAATACATATTTGGCCACATTTCTGGTTTAATTTAATCAACAAAAGCACTCTTTTGTCGTCTTTTGTCAATTGTTGCCAACTCAGAGTTTTTATTTTTATTGTTATTTTGTTGAATTGATAAATTTTTGTGTGTCCCATTACTTTATATCACTTATATGTTTGTGTTATAAATCTTTTGCAACAATAAATTTTATGAGTTTTGTTTTTTATGCTTGTATAAACTTTTTCAAGCTGGACATATTTTTGTACACCAATCCCACACATGTGCATGTTTATGTTTAACTTTTACTTTATCTTTAACTATTGTTCAACTTTATCATCACTTTCAGCAGCTGCTAGATATTTTTTTTTAATTAACCCTGACCCAGTAAATAACTCGATATGAATCCTTGACGTATTATGAAAAAATTCGTCACTAATAACGTCTGTTTCTGGAGTTAGAATAAATTTATAGCCCTATTCTGGCAAATAAACAAATTTTTAACCAGTATTTTGAATATTTCTAGTGTTTGTTGTTTTAAATACAAAATTTAAAGCTCAAAAAACAAAATTTGTTAATGAAATTGTCAATAACTGAAAAGCAGTTGACAATTTTTATCAGATTTTTTTATTTTTGAGCTTCAAATTTTGTTTTGAAATAAAAAAATTGCAACAAACATATAGAAATATTCAAAATACTGGTTAACAATTTGTTAATTTGCCAGAATAGGGCTGTTAGAATACAAAAATGTAAATTCAGAAAAGCTCAAATGCGATTCAAATTTCTTTTGAAGTTCTAAAAAGAACAATTAGAGTTCAGAAATTTTATATGAAATTACGAAAAGATCAATTAAACTGAATGGTAACATTTTATATTATACTAGCTGTAACCCGGCGCGTTGCTGCCACGCCCCCGTTTCCAAGCACTCATCAAATGTTATCAGTGAACAGCATTTTTAAATTGTGCTCGATTTTTTCACATAAATTATTTTGGAGACTTGACTTTTTTGTTAAAAATATAAAAACAACATTTTGGAAAAATTAAATTTCGCCAAAAAAATCAAAGGTGGTACCTTGTTGTTTTGATGACGAAAACAGTAAAATAATTTTAGCGCTTAACTGGAAGAATTTTTGTAAATAAAAGCTATGTCATATTAAAGGTAGACAGATGTGCAATTTTTACTTGATATTATTTTTATAACAAAAACAATTTTTGAGTCATTTTTTGAGTAAGAATTCAAAATTTTGAAGCTTTTTTGAAAAAATTTAGTAGCAACGGAGATATTTGCATCGAAAGTAAAAATTTTGATTTTAATGCCGTTTTTTCTGATTCTTAGGTAAGGGGTCGTCCATAAACTACGTTACTGATTTTCCGGTTTTTTTACCCCCCCCCCCCTTCCGCTGCGTTACTTTTCGTAGTGCTTTTCAAAACCCCTCCCCCCCCCTAATGTATGATTAGATACATTAAAGGAACAATTGGAAAAAAATCAAGAATTAATATCATCTGTAAAAGCTATTCCATCTGCGATCCAAGATTCGATGCTCTCAATCACTAGGATAGAAGAAGCTGGTAGCTTTGTTGAGGATTCTTCAAAATAGAATTTTTCATGGGATTCTATGTCGACCTATTCAGGTGAATCCTCATTTCTAACGCAAAGAAATTCACCTGGTCTTTGACAGAGTACCCTTAAAGGCTGCACCCGAGCTGCACCAAGTTTTGTGTTTTTGTGTAAATGCTTTCTGAAAATTGATTTATTTAAATAGTATGTTTTATTCCGATTTATTGTAAACGATATAATACAAACTTATGACAATTCATAGAAGTTTTAAAAACGAAATACAAGCCGCAGGTAGGACACGACCTTGAACCGATTTCTTCTTTCTGAGAAGGACAGTACATGTCATACGGTATCTCCTTTGATCAAGAACATTCAGGCCTTAACGTCAAAGCCTGTCGCAAAAGCAAAGACCCAAATTTTTCAGACGTGTGCTGAGATGGTAAAGGAATACCAAAAGGTTCCTGTGTCGAGGGAAAAGGCGGTGGAAGAAATCGTTGAAACAAAAGTTAACCATCAATTTAGATGATCAAACATAAACATGTAAGGTTAAAAATTTTTGAAATGATTGTGTTATTAATTAGAGGTTTTTCGTCGATTTTTTAATTTTTGGTAACGTTACAATATCTAAACACTTCCCCCCCCCTACCTTACTTACTTATCGTAGTGCATTTTAAAACCCCTCCCCCCCTAAATTGGTAACGAAGTTTATGGACGACCCCTAACATGTCTTATGAAAAAGTCATTGTACTAAAAATTGTTGTCAATTTTAAAGATGTTCATATCAAAATTATAGAAATTTGTTAAAATTAAACTGGCCAGAATTTATTATTGTAAAAAGTATTAAAAAAAAATTAACGTTAGTTGAAAAAGGGGGAAGGGGCTTAGTGAAAACAAAGTAAATAAAAAATCGAATCTAGTTTGCATTCAATAAGTGTACCAAGTTTGAGCGAAATCCGTTTAGCCGTAATGCTAAACAGTATTTTAATAACAAAATAGCCGTGGGAAAAAATGCCAGAGGAGGCGTGGCAAAAACTAAGTACGTTAGAATTTAATCTAGGATGCACTGAATATTTATACTTAATTTGAGCGAAATCTGTTAAGTCGTTTAGATTTGTGGAAAGGTCAAACAAACAAACAAAAAAAACAAACAGAAAATAAGTTTTATTACTATAATTTTTGATTGGGAGCAAATACTCGTATTGGGATAATTTTTTCACATAAATGATTTTTCAGACTTGAATTTTTTTAAAAAATGTAAAAACAACATTTTGGAAAAAATTAACTTCGCCAAAAAAAAGGGTGGGTACTTGTTGTTTTGATGAAACAGTAAAACAATTTTTGCGCGAAACTGAAAGAATTTTTGCAAATAAATAATATACTATATGAAAGGTAGTAAAAAATTAAATTTTTACTTGGTTTTACTTTCACAACAAAAACAACTTTTGAATCAGTTTTTTACTAAAAAGTCAATATTTTGGACCTTTTTTGAAAAAAATATAAAAAATAGTATTGCCCGGTAGACATTGTTTTACCACAGACCGCCTTACTGCCATATACGAATTTTCATGCTAATCAAAAGAAAAATTGTATATATTTTACTTTTTAGAATTAATCAAAAAACCAAAAGAATTTCAATTCTTTAATTCTATATGAAATTAAAATAAACAGCAATTGAAATTAAGTCAATAAAAAATGTAATTCGATAATTTATGATGTTTGAAATTCAGAATTTTGCAATTTCGATTTTTATTTAGAACTAGCTGAAACCCGGCGCGTTGCTGCCACTCTCCCTATTCAAACGCCCATAAAATGTTATCAGTTAAACAGCATGTCTAAATTGAGGTCATATACTGAATTCCGAGACTGTGCGACCTATATCCACAGAGCTATTCGATATAACAATTTTGGGTTGTATAGGAAGTGCCACGCCCTCTTGATCACCCCTCATAGAATGTAATCAATTAAACTGCATGTGTACATGGAGGTCGAATACCGAATACCAAAACTGTGCGACATATAACTCCAAATATATTCGATAACACAAATTTGGGTTGTATGGGAGGTGCCACTCCCCTTTTCCCTACGCCCATAAAATTTTACCAATGAAACTGCATGCGTAAATTGGGGTCGAATACTGAATTCCGAGGCTGACCTATAACTCCAAAGCTATTCGATATCGCAAATTTGGGTTAAGTTGGAGGTGCCACGCCCCCCGACAAACTCTAAAAAATTTTATCAGTAAATCTGCATGCGTAAATTTTGGTCAAATACTGAATTCCGATGCTGTGCGACCTATAACTCTAAAGCTATTTGATAGCACAAAGTTGGGTTGTATGGGAAGTGTCACTCCCCTTTTCCCTACGCCCATAAAATGTAAGAAATGAAAGTGCATGTATAAATTTAGGTCGAATACCGATTTCTTACGCTGTCAACCTATAACTTCAAAGCAATTCGATATTGCAAATTTGGGATGTAAGGGAGATGTCAGGCCTCCCTGTCCAACGCCCATAAAAAAAAATCATTGAAACTGCATGTGTAAATTGAGGTCAAAAACTGAATTCCAAAGCTGAATTCCTATAAATTCAAAGCTATTCGATATCACCAATTTGGATTGTATGAGAGGTGCCCCTCCCCCTTGTCCAACTCCCATAAAATTTCATCACTGAAACGGTACGTCTAAATTGTGGTCGAATACCGAATTTCTAAGCTGTGCAACCCATAACGCTATTCGATAACACAAATTGTTTTTATATTAATGGGAGGTAAAAGAAGTTGTGGCATTTCTTCTTAAACCATCTCGTACTCAAAGCAAAGCCACTTACAAAATTTGAGCTCAATCGGACCAAGAGTATCGTAGTATTGTGATATTTCCAAAAGTAGGCGTATATGAAGTGTGACAACGCCCGTTTTTATTAAAGTTAGTGACAGTCATCATAAGAACTTATTTACCAAATTTTAATTTAATGCGACCAAAACCTTCTTAAATATAGCATTTTTATTGATTTGTGGGCGATAAAAGGGGTGTGGCATTACTTTTTTCCAAAACCTTTGCGTAGCAGTTACGAACAAACCAGTAGAAGGAAGTATCCTATTTGGTCTAGTCGTTTTCAAGTTTTAAGCATCCGAACAAATCACGATTCATTTTTATATGTACAGATATTGATTTGTGGGCGCTAAAAGTGGGCGTGAAAACATTTATGTATCGTGACTGCCTCTTGGAGCACCTACACAGCAAGTTTCAGTATAAAAATGTGTAGAACTCCGGAATTGCCATGATTTCGAAAAAGTGAGCATATATATATTGCGACGAAAAAGTTATTTTTGTACAGTTACTGACAGTTACCATCTGAACAAAATGATAATATCTTAGTTTTTACGATCGAAACCGTCTGATATATATCCCTTATTTGGTTTGTGGTCGATAGCGCAAATTTGGCTTGTATGGGAGGAACCACGCCCCCTCGTCCAAACGTTACCAAACCTCACGAGAACAATCTATCTCCTCGGCAAACGTTGTTCTGCCACAGACCGCCTTACTGCTATACACAAAAATGTCAAGAAATGTCAAATATATTCACCATTTTCAGTACAGCTGCCGAAAGTAGCCATGTGCACTAAATAACCACATTTTAGTCTAATACGATCAAAACCGTGCGAAATATAGCATTTTTGTTGTTTTGCAAGAGGTAAAAAGGGGTGCGGTAAAATATTTCCCTTGAGCCATCTCGTAATCGAAACAAATCGACTGCCCAAATTTCAGCTCAATTTAGGTTAAGCCTGGCGCACTTTACTTCACTGGACGCTAACTCCCCGAAAAGTGAGTTTAACTAAAGTAGGGCAGGCCTATTTTTAGTGCACTTGCCGAGAGTAACCATATGTACTGAATTACAAAATTTTTGTCTAATACGACCCAAACCGTTGAAATAAAACGTTTTCATTGGTTTGTGGGCGGTAAAAGGGGGGCGTGGAGACCAATTTTTAGTACAGTTGCTAACAGTAACCGTACAAACTAAGCCAACATTTTAGCTCAATCGACCCAGTAGTTAATTTTGATGGTTTCTTAAAAAGTGGGTGTGGCTATATAGCGCTGACGCCCTTTTTTAGTACAATTGCCGAAAGTAACCATACAAACTTAAGTATCATATGTTAGTCTCATACGGCCAAAACTGCATGAAATATAGCATTTTCACTGATTTGTGGGCGCAAAAGGGGGCGTGGAAACCAATTTTTCGTACAGTTACTGTCAGTAACTTCACAAACCAAAGTACCAAATTTAAGTCTTATACGACCAAAACCGTCTGAAATTAACCATTTTCATTTATTTGTGGGCGGTAAAAGGGGGCGTGGAAACCCATTTTAAGGACAGTTGTCGACAGTAACCGTACATACGAAATTACAAAATTTTAGCCATATACGACCCAAGCCGACTGAAATATAACATTTTTATTGATTTGGGGGCGGTAAAAGGGGGGTGTGGCAAATTTTTTTCCTCAACCATCTCGTACCTGAAACAAATCGACTGCCAAAATTTCAGGTCAATCGGTTCAGTAGTTTTGGAGTCTGTAGACATCACACAGCCAGACACACATCGTTTTGCTTTATATATATATAGATATTGATTTGTGGGCGTTAAAAGTGGTCGTGAAAACATTTATAAATTGTGTTCGTCTCTTGGAGCACCTAAAGAGCAAGTTTCACTGTAAAAATGTGCAGAACTCCGGAATTGCCATGATTTCGAAAAAGTGGGCGTATTTATATAACGACCACGCCCATTTTTTGTACAGTTACCGACAGTAACCATCTGAACAAAATCCCCAAATCTTAGTTTTTTACGATTGAAACCGTGAGATATTTTTCTTTTTTTTTTGTTTGTGATCGATGGAGCAAATTTGGCTTGTATGGGAGGTACCACGCCCCCTTCTCCAATCGTTACGAAACCTCACAGGAACACTCTCAAGATGTGGCTTTATTTTCCCTGAAAATTTCATAAAGATCGGTTCAGCGGTTTTGGAGTCTATACGTGATATAGCCACATACCCACCCACATACCCACATACATACATCCATTTTTATATATATAGATATAGCAATTTAAATTCGGAAAAGATGAATTGAAGTTACAAAATAGCATCATAAATTTATTAAAAAAATTACTTAGACACAAAAATTTGATTATTTAAAAAAATTTATCGATACTCAAAACTTCAAACTTATTTGCATTATAAGGAAATGATTAATTAAGAAGTTATTTTAATTTTTGAATATAAAAATTTTTCTGAATTTAATTGATTTGCCTGAGTTTCAAATTTACTCAGAGAATTTCAACAAGTCTTTTCCGAATTTGCTATGTTGCATTAAGTTAGAATTTAAATTATAATTTTTAAATACTAATTTATTTTATTTAAATTTCAATTGATATTATCTGAATTGCATTTTATTTTTTCCGATTTTGAAATAATCTTTTTTGAAACATAATTGAAATGGTGTAGTTTAGTCACTAAAGTTTTTTAGATTTTATACCATTTAGCGATACCAAATCAAATCAAATTTATAGACAAATTTTTTTAAACGAAACGAATTTTTTTACGCCTCGTTTAGTGATTTGTTTAAGTGCTTTGATTCCAAAATTTGCTTAAATTCCAAAAACGATAGTTTTTTCCAACACCGTTTTCTTAGAATTGATGTTGCTTTTTACTTGTGTCTTATTACAACAAAAAACATAAGTTTAAAAATATTTATTAATACGCAATTGGTATCGAGCTCATACCCTTCGATTGATAGTTTCACAAGTTACCCACTGAATCTAACTGAATCTATGTTGCAGCAGATCACAGTAATCTATTAAAAGGATTATGTTGGCTGTCCTCCTACATATCCTACATATTTCGCAGCTATCCAAATTACAAAAGTTGCAAAAACAACAAAAATGCTGCTTCTGCTAACTACACTTTGTCATCAGCATCGTTAAGTAGGTTTTTTTTTTTACTTTAGTGCTTTTGTGGTATTGTTGGTACATGTTTTTTTTTTTGCAAAGCGCGAAGTAAAAATTAACAACTGACCACAGGTACGTTGACAAATGCGTTTCCTAAGTGACAGAAAACAATGATGTCGTGTGTCCAACGACTTACCTGTTTTATTTTTCTATGACGAATTTTTTTTTAATAATCGTCATTAAGGTTTTCTTCTTGCTTTTGAAGAAGATCTTAGATCCTGCAATTTTTCACAATATTCATGTTCAAAACATAACAGTTTTTAAAAATTACGAAATTTGTAACACATTTAGCATTTGTTGTTGTAAGAATTTCAGTTACTTTCTCAATTCAATAAATCTTAATTAATTTGTTTCCTCCACAAAAAAAAAAAACAGAAAAGAAACAAAAAAAAACTATAATTTGTTGACAAAATCAATTACGATAGGTGCAATACAGCAGCTGAAACTAACTTAAATAAGATTTGTTGCGAATACCTTAATTTAACAGCCTTCATAAAAGTTTATTGAACTGCTATTAACTAAAATGAAAACGAATGAGTTGGTGCAGAAATGAAAATCTGCAGTCTTGCGTGCTGGGTTGCCAAGAAAATTTTTTGTTGAAAAAAAAACAAACAAAAAACAGTAAAATTAAAACACAAGCATCAACAAAAACAATAACAACGCCTGGATTGAGTTTAAGCAAACTGTAACGTATAAATAACAAATGATGAATGCCGTCAGAAAAATGCACTGTTTAACATACAGCAAGCAGCAAAAGGCACAGAAAATAAAAATCAAAAGAAAAAATCAGCTAAAAACACGATTTTTTGTGAAGACATGTATGAGAAAGATTTAATTGATTGATGAATTGATGTGTTCAACGTGACGTTCATCCACCCATGCATGGTGCCAACATGCATGTTGAATAATATGTATGTTGATAGCTTTAGATTAAATATCAACAGTTGAAAGCCTGTTTGGCGGGTAAGAGAGCGCAAAAAAATGACCAAAACTTAAAACTAGAGTAGTTAGAATGACTGTATTTGAAGTTATCTTAACATTTATCACCATCAATAGACATTTTTTTTAAAAATTAGAATTAAAATTCTACCAATGTAAGAAGAAAAGCAAAATTTAAATTATATAAAATACCTGTATGTTTATAAAAAAAATATAAACGAAATAAAATGAAATAAAATAAATTAAAATAAAATAAAATTAAAAAAATTAAATAACATAATAATAATAAAATAATATAAAATAAAATTAAATTAAATAAAAGTAAATGAAATAAATGACAACAAAATAAAATCAAGTAAAACAAGTAAGAAAATATGTTCGACTGGGTCAAAGTTAAAAACCCTCACATTATATTCTAAGATATGTATGTTTTGAAAGTTTGATGACCTCACTTCGTTTAGAGCACAACATCCAATTTTTCCAAAACTCAAATGCATAACATTTTTAAGATATGGAAGATTATGTGTTAAATATGCTGTTAATACACAAATTTTTGCGGAATTTATAAAAGTTATGCTACTTTAATGACGTAACTTTGTATGGAAGATTGGCCAGAGTTTATATACGATTTTGCTAAATTTCAAACTCAATGTTAATTTTAATATTCTTACCATATGTGCATAGTTTTAATTAATTAAAATAATTTTTGTGGAATTTTTAGAGACTTAACCGTTTTCATACAGTTACTTTGTATGGGAGTTAGGAGTAGTTATTTCTTTTCAAATATATAGTGAAAATTGGAGACCTTAAAATTAGAGAAAATTATGTGCAAAATTGAAGTCATTACATTAGTTTTTGTGGCATTTAAAGAGATTTTACCATTTTGTTAAAGTTACTATGTATGGGAGATAGCCGTGGCTTTCTACCAATTTTAACAAATTTCAATGATGTGGTTAATTTTTTAATGTGGCGACTAAACGTTATGTGCAAAATTTCAAGACATTACATTAATTTGTGTGGCATGTTCAGAGATTTTACTTATTTGATAATGTCACTGTGTATGGGAGGTAGGGTTGACTTTTATCCGATTTTAACAAATTTGAAATATATGATGAATAATTTACTCTAAGCTTATGGGCGAAATTCTAAGTCACTACAAAAATTATTGTGGCATTTTTTGAGATTTTATAGTTTTGTTAAGGTAGGCGTGGTTAATTTTTGCGACCAAACTTAATGTGCAAAAGTTCAAGCCATTAAATTAATTTTTATGGCATTTTTAGAGGTTTTACTGATTTGATAAAGTAACTTTGTATGGGAGGTAGTCGTGGTTTTAATCCGATTTTGCTCATTCTCGAACTTCAAAGCACATAAACCGAACTTCAATACGACAGCTCTTATATTACGGCTGTAATGTGTCAATAGACTGACTGGCTAAATCGTCTCAGAAGGTAATGCTGATTAAAAATATATATACTTTTCTTTACCTGCCACGCCTCCTTATCAGCGTTGCAAAAGAAGTTACAAACTATGTATATATATTTGGGGTACATAAAAACGTTTAAAATAACTATTATTCATAATATTTTCGTAAGTTCCTGCTTGTAGACGATACGTTATCAATAAAACTGTTGTAATCTTCTGGGATAAAATATCTTTTATTTTGCATCCGATATTGGTATCGGCTTTTGACTCGTAAAACTATTGTGCCCCAATGAGAACTCAAAGACCTGTTTCCGTGACTCTTCTGCCTTTCAGTTTGGCTTATGTTCATTCCCAAGAATTCGGAATATGGAAAGATTCTGTTTTACAAAATCGTAGCAATGTTATTTTCAGCAATTTTAATGGGTCATTAAGTGTGTAAATAGTTGTGTTCTTAAGCATTTAATTTTCTAAAGCACAAAAATCATAAAAAACTTCAAATTTAAAAACTGAAATATTGTATGGCTTACGGTTTCTTCTCATGGATATACCAGTAATGCCCATTCTCTTGTAGTAAATATTTTTGTTTTTTCTTGTGCGTTCCATTGTGACCACGGAATGGAAAAACCGTACCTTATACGTAGCGCTACAAAAACTACGTATAAAAAAATATTGCAGCCCTAGTCATATACCAACTGCATGGATGCGGGAAAAATTAAATTCATTCCGAAGGCGGCCCTCTTCTCCCAAAATTTTTTTAGGCCAATCTGTCTAACATCCTTCTAGTTGAAAACTCTAGAAAAAGTAATTGATTACCATATAAAGACCAGTGTCCTAATAGAATTCCCTTTACACCCCTGTCAGCATGCATATAGAACAGGTAGATCAACAGAGACTGCACTATATCAACTAACAAATGTACTACAGGAAACCTTAGTATGGTAGTGTTTTATTTTGGTAAAAAATTTATTTTATATTATATGCACATATAGTTTTTGGTTTTAATATGTTGAAGTTTTATTTTATAACACATTTACATTTATTATTCGTCTTTACAAATTGAAATATAATTTTTATAATGAAAATTTTTTTTAACATACATTTTTTATCTGTGACTTTTTTTATGATTATGAATAATAATTAGAATTAAACGTAAAGTATAAAAAATGAAACAAGTAAATATTTTAACAATTTGTCGACACTACACTTAGATATGAAAGAAACAGCACTATGTGCTTTTATGGACATGAAGTTGCTTTTGTCAACACTTCTCATGAAGCCATAAGTAAAGCTCTTACCCACAGAGGGGTAATATAGTCAGTACTAGGACAATATAAACCAGTACCAGCACAATAACAGCAAGTACAACAAGAAGTTGTCCATAAGAGGGAGTATTATCTCCTCTAATGTGAAGCGCTGTAGTAGATGAAGTACTGGAAAAATTGGACAAAACTGGATTTAATGTTCCTAACCTATGCTGATGACATAGTAATTATCTGCAGGGGAAAATTTTAGAGACCCTGTATGATAGAATTGAAATGGGCCTAAGGGTGAATATAAATTGGGCAAAAATCACCATTATACCATTTACCAGGAAATATTAACTTGCACACCCTAAACCTATAAGGTAAGACGGAACAGAGATTGAATTCCAAAGGGAAGTCAAATTCTTGGGAGTATTTCTACACCAAAAACTACTTCGGAAAACACATTTGGAAAAAAACCGGGTCTGGACCCTGTGGGTTCCGGCACAAAAAGGTATAGAAAGGAACGAAATTGCCGACGAACTGACAAAGACAGGAGCATCCACTCCACTTGTTGGTCCCGAACCATTCTGTGAAATGGATTAAGCGATCCTCTCTAAATAGGAAAAAATTAAGATAAGGAAAAATTAAGAAAAACAAAGAAACATACTGGGAAAATCTGCCAGTGTTAGTGCGCTCTAAACCTATCTTAGGAACATACGACCTGAAGGAATGCATGAAGGTAACAAAGAATGATCCAGGAATCATCGCAGGGTTGCTCACAGGTCACTGTAGGTTGAACTAATCACCTCACAAAACATGTAGGTTTTGCATGGTGGACGAAGAATCTTCGATGTACATTCTGGGAGTGTCTCGCACTTGTTTAAGCTCGACATGAACATCTGGGTTACCACCAGATAATACCAGATAATTCACTGATATCAAGAGATATAAGACGTATACTAGCTTTTATTGCAGAGATTGGACTACAGAAGGTTTTTTAGTTCCGTGAAGATGTACAATAGATCTTAAGGTCGCAGTGCAAATCCCAACAATTATAAAACTGCAGAATTTTTGAATATCTAGACAGGTAGAAGTTTTTCAATCTGTTTTTTTTTTATTTTTCGCGAAATTTCTGTTTGATTAATTTTTGATGTTTTAAGTTAGTGCAAATATTCAAACTCTGGAAGTATACACCAAAAACTACTATTGCAAATTAAAAATATAATTAATTAAATTGGCCATTTCAGCCATTTCTGAAGAAGATTTACATGGCAGTTTTTACTCTCTGAGGTTTGCCATTGTATGCAGAGAGGTGGCGGCCGAACAGATATATTAATTAAATTGAAAAAACATTATGTCTGAGCTGGGATTTGAATCCGGGCTACCACGGTTCCTTAGCTTGCGGGCCACGCACTCTACTCAGTAGGCTACGGACAGCCGCCACTATTGTGAAGTACTTGTGAGTGAATTCAACTGAATTAATAAACTTAATAACTGAAAAAATCAATAAAAAAAACAAACATCTCAGACTTAAGTAAGATGGGCTATTGTCTGAAGAGACAACTTGACTTAATGATGATGTTTAAGTTGATATTTATTTATAGTATTGTCTAATCCGAAGCAACGAACAGTGTTGATATTGTGGTCGCTTACAAACATACTGAATAAACAAGTAAAATTTTATGGATATCTTTTATCAACCGCACATGAATGAGTCAGTGAGAAAAGTTGGTTGGTAGTTAGTAAGAACAGGCAAAGGAAGAAGTTATAAGAATTAAGATCTCACCTCAAAATTGGCGCAAAAATCAAATGATGCATAAATATGTGGCTGGAAAAAGCTGACATTTTATTTAAAATGTAAAAAAATCCACAATATTTTTAGAGAAGAAAACAGAGCAATGCAATACAAAAGAATATTAGCTAATTATTGGTCAATTCGAAGAATTTATGCACAATAGTTATTTAAAAGTGCCTAAAGAAAGAGACAGTGGCAGAAAGTTTAATAAAAATAAAGAGCCCAGTTTGTTCAGAGCAGCATGTATACACGAAAGAAGTATGGACAAAGCATCCCAGTATGTCCAGAGTAACATGCATACTCGAAATATGCATGCTGTTAGATATGAAGTACCGACAAAGCATGCATATTCGTAAAAAAATTGCCCAAAATTGTAAAAATGCTTGTTCTAGCGTGCATACTAAAATATGCATGCTGTATTGGTACAACGGAATATACCGAGCATGCGTAGCAAAAAAAAATTGGGTTAAGTTCTATAAATTTTGGCTACTCCGATTTTGTATTTATACAGTTTACGTGTAGTTTGTACAAATAAGATTTATTTAGTTTATACAGATTTGTATCATGGATAAGAAAATATGCATGCTGTATCAGTGCCAAAGCATGAGTCCTGCATGCATAGTCTTGCAACAAAATGAATTGCTGGGGGTGAGTATTAATTAATGACAACAGCCATTTTTTTATTACAGTATTAACGACAATATATGCATACAGTATATGTATGTATGTCAAGGTTGCCAGTATTGTGGGAAAAATCCCATTCGTGGTAATTTTTAATTGGTCTTGGGAATTTTTTTTATTGGGAATTCCCATGGTATTTTTTAATTCAGCGTGGTATTTTTTAATTGGCGTGGGAATTCAGCGTGGTATTTTTTAATTGCATGGGAATTTGGGAATATTTTCTTAACATTTTTTTTTCACTTTTATTTAGCAAAATCTTGATCATAGTATTCGATGATCGACGCTTTAAAAGCTTTTCTTCGAACTTACTTTTAATATAAACGATTAAATCGCATATTTGTTTTAAAAACAAGTTGACATTACGAAATTGCATAAAAACTAATAGCGCATTCTTTTCTGAAAAAAATTCTGACCTTAAAATTCTGACCTTTTCTGAATATTCCACATTTCTGCATGCAAACGTTAAGCTTACAAAAAAAGATTTTAAAATTAAAAAAAAAGTGAAATATATAAATACTACCAACACAATAATACACAATTGGGCAATTCACAGTTCATGCTAATTACAGTTTTATGTGCTAATTCTGAGATGTGCTATTTTGCCTGATATCTTTTTGTTTTTGTTTTTCATGTAAGCACAAGTTAAACCGGTGTGTTAAATGTTGCCACTTTTGTACATGCCCTAAGGCATTTTTCACTTAAGTTGTGCTCACAGTTGTCAAAAAATAGTACATTAAAATATTAGTATATTTAAACATTACAATGAACTGTGAATTTCCCAAATATTTGCAAGTTTACTTATCGAATCCATTGGTCAGCAATTATCTTTTAAAATCAAAATTAAATCACAGTTGCCATTATACGCATTATATGCTTTGTTTACACCACGATTTTGTGTCGTAAGCTGCACACGTCGGAAAATGAGCTCCTGTAAAAATATCGCTCTTACGCTATTAACATCATAAATACGGCGTTCATGAATACCACTATTATTTCTTGTTTTTTAGTTGTAAATAGTTAGTGTAAAAGAAGTGTTAAAAATGTGTTCGCACGTTTTCCATCCCTGATATACATATACAAACACAAAAAACAAAACTAATATTATTCTAAAACGTTCTTAATGAATTCAAAATATTTATATCTGAAGTCACAAAGCAGAAATATTTTTGAAAACTTTATATTTATTTTATTTTGTTTATTTTTTATATCTGAAGTCACTTATGTATATTATTTTATATTAGAAATAAGTACCTAAATTTTTTAAAAATTATATTGTGTTGAAGTTAACTGGTTATCTCTTTACAAAGCACAAATATCTTTGAAAACTAATATTTATTTTATTTTGTTTATTTTTTATTCTGAAGTCACATTTATTATTTGATGTTAGAAATAAGTACCTAAATTTTTTAAAAATCATATTGTGTTAAAATGAACTGCTTATCACCTCACAAACCACAAACATTTTTGAAAACAATATTTTTATTTTATTTCGTTTATTTTTTATTATTTTATTTTTATAAGCATAATTTCGTTTTAGAAATTATTAAATGGAAACAAACAAATAAAATTCATGATCTCAAATATAAGATTAAAACATGTAATATGTATTACAATTATCTTAATGTGAAATAATTTGTATGTTATTTATTAGTTATAGTTTTGAAACAATGACAATAAATGCAAAAATTTCTGGTATTTCTTAATTTTTCAAAATTTGTTATACCTTTGGGATTTTTCGTGGTATTTTTTAATACGTATGGGATTTTTTGTGGGATTTTTAAATGCATATAGGATTTTTGGAAGTATTTTTAAAACACGTGGTATTTTTGTTCTAATTTTTAATGACCGTGGGATTTTTTTTGGTATTTTTTAATTGCTGTGGGATTTTTTTTTGTTTACATTTACCATGGGAATTTTGGTGGTATTTAATTTATGTTACTTTGGGAAAAAGGTAATTTTCGTGGGAATTGTTCCGAATTTTGGCTGGCAACCTTGATGTATGCATACAATATTTATGACAAGGTATGCAAGCAGTATTGTTTACAATTTATGCATGCATTATTAATGACAATGAATGCATAAAGTATTAATGGCCGTGTATGCCTACAGTATTAATGGCAGTGTATGCTTACATTATTTATGAATTACAATGTATACATGCAGTATTAATGACAATTTATGAATACATCATTAACTTCAATGTATGCAAGCAGTATTAAGGACAATGTGTACACACAGTATTAGTCATTAAGTGGATTCACAGTACACATACTCTGATCACCGTGAAAAATGGAAATAGGCTTGAATTTATACTGGCTTGCATACAAAACATCAAACGTATGCATACATCATCAATGATGTATGCATAAATGTACTGAGAGAGTAACAAAAACAAAGAAAGCGATAAAAAAAAGAGAAAAAATGGAGGAATAAAGGACAAGATAGATAAGTTATAGGCTTAAAATAAATTTTATGAGAAATTGAACATTCACAGAAGATGCATTTGTATCTGACGATACTAAGGACAACAACAATTCACAATGAATAAATTATTTCAATGACAACTTAAAAAAAATTTTTATTATTCAAAAATGAGTCCTTCAAGTTCTTAAAATTTGCAAATCTTATAAAACTCAAAATTTACAATATATGTATGTATAGAAAAAAGTTCAAAATTTGCTATGGTAAACATAAATTCTTCAGATTTGATAAAAAAAATATCATATATTATCAGTAATAACAAGATAAGGAAAATTTAGACAAAAAATTCACAATAGTAATAAAGAGATTTTAATCGAGTAAACCTTATTTAAAAAACTAAAATATTTTAATAAAAATATTAATTAAAAAATCACACAATTTTATACATTCCGATAATTTAATAAAATATTTCATTATATAATAGATTTAAAAGTAGTTTTCAGAAGCAGTTCACAATAGTTTCACAAAGAACTGCGTTTTCACAGGGAAAAGGGTATATATAATACTAAAATAAGCATTCCAGGTTAAAGGTAAAGTTATTAAAAATGTTGTTTTATAGAATTCACAATAAACTTATGCATTTACGCTATTGCAATATAATTTTATTATAAATTTTAAAATAGTTCATAGAATTTACTATATTCTATCCGCTTGATAAATAAAGAAAATAAAAGAAGATTTAAATACTGAAATTAAAAATTCACAAGTTATATATAATTATTTCAAAAGCATCTATGAATTCACAATCCACAAATCAGTAAATAATTTATAAGAAGTAAGATATTTATAGAGTGAACATTATTTAAATTACAAAGAAAGTTCATGCTGCGTTAGTTGAAGCAACCACGGTAATGAGAGTTATCTGAAAACAATTCAGAAACCCATAATAAACAAGTACTGCAAATAAACTAATATTGATTTTTTTCAAATAAAATTTTTTATAAGTAATAAAACAAAAGTAAAAAAATAAAAAAAACAAAAGTAAAAAAATAAAAATAAATAAAATTTAAAACATAAAGTGTTTTCTCTGACACAACACAAAAATTAAAACAATGATTCACAATAGATATAATTAAAGCATATACAAGATATAGTTAAAACATAAATCAAATATTTTAAAATAAAATATACATATAAAAAAATTATATAAATTAAATATATAATATAAGATATAAATAATTCAAATATAATAAATCAGTTCTAATTATTTGAATTTTTTCAAAACAATTTAAAAATGTATATTTCAAGCAAACAGTTTCAAAGAAAATTATTAAAGGGGAAAGCAAATAATATATGTAAAAAGCGGATTTTCGACTTCGCAATCCGACCGTTTATAATTTTTGTCTTTGAACATAAAAAAAGTTCGCAATTAAAAGAAAAACTTGCACTTGCGAAAGCAAATCTTCCCATTTTTTAAAACAAAAACAGCACGTGTTTGTAAAAAATCAAAACAAGTAGAAAAATGTTTAGCCTGTAAGCATTACTGACAATGAAAAAATCAAAAATTCACGATAGCATTACTTATCGCAAAAATAAAAAAAGAATAAGCAGGAAAAACATGAAAGTAAACACTAAAAATGCTGATAAATAAACAAAGATATTACATTAAATTCACGACATCTGTCACGAAAACGTTAAATATTCATAGAAAATTTTTAGCAAACAAAAAATACATAAAGAACAAACACGAAATTTTCAACATGCTTTTGTAATTATTGAAGAACTAAAAATGGTAAAAAATAAGCATGCAAAAAAAATTATTACGGAAGTGTACCATAACAATGAAAAAAAGCTGAAAAATGCTCACGTATACTCTAAGGCCTTTTTAGTTTATTTTTTTTTCTATGGAAGTCAAGTGTAAACAAAAATGCACAAAAATTAGGCAAGAACATTACGATGGCAAACAGAGACGACGATATTTTAAGATAGGTGGTGTGGGTTGGGGACGCCTGAAGTCAAAGCGAATTAACGGTGTGGCTAACTTGCATGCTTGGCCACGTTTGTGCAGTTAAACAAGTACAATTACGTGAAAATTAAAAAATTACAACAAGAGAAATGCAAAAATTAAAAAAAAAACTATGAATAAATAAGTAAAGCAAACTGGCTTGGTTTGTAATATTAACAGAGAGATATAAAAGATAATATATCTTAAATTCATTACAATTTGTGAAGTCAGATTTCTATAAATAAGTTGGGGGATTTCACAAGAATATTGTCTGTTTATACGGCATGTATTTATATAAGATTATGGGAATTTAAGTTTGCTAATATGCATGAGGTAATTCTTTCAAAAGTTATTCAACTCGCAATCAAATTTTATCTTAAAAATTATGACAAAGATTCCAATATAATCTTAAAATTAGCTTACATTTATCTTAACTATTTACAATAGAGGTCTGGGTTTTCTTTTCTATTATCCAAAAAAATCAATACAACTTTATTCACAATAGAGAGCTTAGTTTATCTCGTATTTTTAATGTTATCTTTGTTCGACTAATTTTTCTCCTTCATTAAAGTATATTTAATTTTACACCTCAAATATATGACGGATTTATTTATAGGGTATTCTCTGTCTAGTATATGCCGTTGCATGCTGCAAGATTAGGAAATATGCAATCCGTACAATGCCGCAACAACAAAATACAAGTAAAATAAACCGTACAATATATGCTACACTGAAACCCACATATACTGCGATACTATGAAGTATAGTTTATGAAATAGAATGAGAGAGCAGCCAAACGGAAAGAGGAATGAGCGTGAAGTGAAGCTCATCATAAAGTTTTTGCACGACGAAGAATATTTTGAGGTAACCCTTCCAAACACGCCCTTTAAGCTATTGATTTTATTGTACTACCACTTGTACAATAGGGCGCTCTCCATCAATTGGATATTTTAATATAGGACTGTTACAATCCGTGCTCTCATGTAATTATGCTATGCATAGAGAAGAGAATACCCCCAATGTAATAAAACCTTTTCGTTATTTGTCAAATAAGAAAATCCGAAATATTCACAATAGACTTCAGGGAAAATAATAACAGGAATTTTCAATGTATTATATATTGTTTAATTTTAAATGTATTAAGAAATTAATAAAAATTACTAGACAATTAAAAATTTTATTTAAAGCTTATTAAATTCACAATCAAGTTTAGAAGTTGGTACATTTTATAAACAGCATTAAAAAAATTATTATGTCTTTCAATACAAGCAATACATTTTTTTGACACAAATCGATTTTCTGATACAACTAAAATTTTAAATTCCAATAATTCACTATGAAATTCAAAAAACTTTATAAAACTAAAATTAAAAAACTATACTTTAATTGATTAAACAACAATTGATTTATTTGATAAGACAACATTGAAAGTTTTAAAAATATTAATATATTCACATCTTACAGGCTACATTGTAATTTTAGCAAGCTAAGGCTTATATTTACAAATATTTAAAGCTGCAAAGACAGTTATTAAAAGGGGCAAATCATCATATTCACAATAGATTTGGAAGTGATTCTTATAAAGAGCTATTTTATTGTAAATAAAAATAAAACACTTAATAAAAGGGTTTACGATTTTATATAATTTTTTTAAAACTAGAAAAATAAAGTTATAAAAACTAAATACAAAATTATTCAAATATAAATAAGAGAAAAACGTAAAAAAAAGTTTGCAAAAACAACAGTCAAAATATACATATTTAAAATATTCGCAATAGTTAAAATTATCATATTCCATGTGTTTTTTTTAACATAATTTTTTTTAAAAAAGAACCAAGGCATGCCTTATACACAGAACGTTTGGTCTTTGACCTGAAAGGAAAGGGATAGATTATTAGAGGAAGAAGTGATTGGAACCATACGTGAATTATCGACTAGGCGGAACAAACGTGAAAGACAATTTGAATTGCTTATAACCGAGGCTAGTGTTATGCCTTAACCTCGGGAAGCATTTCTAGCCCTCAGTTGTTCCTGTTCTTTAATTCCACATTTTCTTCAATTTAGCTGTGGATTTTTTTTTTAATAATTTTTAAATGTAGTAAAGAACAAAGAAAGCGAAAAGAACCATGCCCGAACCCGGATTCGAACCGCGGACTTCTGAGTTGATAGTCTAGAGCACTCTTCACCAGACTAAAAGGACCGAAAAGAATTTTTTATCATTGTGTTTTATTTAATATAAGAAATTCAAATGCAACATTTTTTCTAAGATAAATAGATAAAATTTAAATGAAATTTAAACATTTTAAGTACATATTTTGCTTAAACACAGACAAAATATCAGCTTTTTTTAAAAAAAGATATTATTTACAAAATATAGGTAAGCATAATAATATAAACAAATTATAATTAATATAATTAAATAATTAGTAAAATTTTACATATATATCATTCTAAATATAAAAATTTTAATACACATAATTTTAATATTAAAAAATATTGAAGATATATTAACAATAAAAGATAGTAGTGCAATTTTTTAATTTTCTATGATAATTCCTATAAAGAACGCAAAGACATACAAATAAAACATTTTCGCAATACACATTCAGCAAATTAAGCACTGAATTGTATTTACAATAGGGCATACAAATATACAAAATCTAACAACAATAGGGGTATTCACGATGTGATGTATCTGCGCTAAATTTTAGCATAATTGACAATAGGCGTATTTACAATGTGGTGTATATGTGATGAATTTTTATGATAATTTACAATACTTACAACTTATTGTTAACGAACCTTCAATAAATGATTGTATTTTTAAAATTAGCTGATTTGTTTATGTAATTTTTTTGGAAATATTAATTAAAACTGTCATTTATGAAACTAAAGGAAATCATAAAAAACAATTTAAACGAAACACCAAATTATATTAATTTTTATTAAATAAGCTCACCTAATTTAAATTCACTTTTTATTAAGTTTAAAGCCGGTAGCTTCCTCCATGCTGAATAGAAATGATTTTGCAACCAGCTGACCAAATGTATTTTTGCCACAGGGTTTATTTTGAACAGTGCGCATTTTGTTTTTGTAAATTTACAAAATTTACAACAAATATTATTTATTTATTTATTTATTTACTTGATTGCTAAACCTTAACAGGTTTTATAGCAAATTTAAAATTATAAAATAAGATATTTAATACAATTCAAAAATATAAAGTATGATTTTGAATGAAATAATGTATTATTAACAAACTAAAAAGTTTTAGTAAATTGCTTAAAGTATATAATTTTATTAAAGTATAAAAAATAATAGAAAAAAAGTTAAGTCAAAATCGAAAAAATCAGACAGCATAGCAGGGTTGCGTTTTCAAGACAAACAAGGTCAAGTTGGCAACAATTTTTGTATACGGCGGAGTCGTGTGACAAACAAGGTCTCATATCCAATAAAACACCACTCCAATAGGTATATATATAATATATATCGTTCTGTCTCCCTGAAGCCGGTGAAATCCTGGCTTGACAGGGCGGTTACTCGACAAACTAGGTCAACTTCACCAAACCAATTTTCATAAAACAAAGAAAACCAGTTGCGAACGCAGGCACCAAGACAAACTAGGTCTTATCGGCCACTCATATTAATATATTACAAATCGATCTAACGTAGTGTTTCAAGAGGTAAAAAGACACCAAGACACCACGGTACCGTCAACAAATGTTGTCACAACCATCTTGAAGATATGAGGCAATTGAAGATCCCAGGTTTAGGTCCATTCAGATTATTTAGATATATTATACACCAAAATTTTCCATTTTACGCTTAGGTCCATTTAGATTGTTATATTAATGTGTTTACAAATCACCAGATGCATCAGATATATGTTTGAAAGAACTTTACATAATCAACGACGGTACTGCAGGTAATCTATAATTTTATGTTTGATTGAGTCCATGGATTCACTTAAGGATATAACATCAGATACAAAATTAAAATCACCGCAAGCGCTTCTAAGAGGTTCATTTTGCAAATAATTAGTTCTACAAAAGTTCATGTGGAGTAACTCAAAAGATCTTCTAGGACGAAGAGGAATATTAAAATATATTTTACTCAATAAATATGGACTGTTGACATATCCATGTAAAAGTTTTGTAATCCAACAAGCATTTAACATAATTCTCAGATTTTTTAAAGAAGGAAGATTTAAGAGTTGTAACCGATATTCATAAGATGGTAAGTGAAAATCAGTATTATAATAAAGATAGCTTAAGCAAAACAAAAGAAATTGTTTCTGCACTGATTCAATGTCGTCTATGTAGCAACCGTATCGTGGGCACCAAACAACTGATGCGTATTCTAAGATAGGCCGCACTAGGGAAGTGAATAAGGTTTTCGTTATGAAAGGATCATTAAACTCTTTTGCCCAACGTTTAATAAATCCTAAAGTACTATTTGCTCTATTTATTATTTTATTTACATGAATATTAAAGCGTAGTTTAGGATCCATTGTAACTCCAAGATCATTGAAGCTATCTAAGGACTCCAATGGATAACCACAAATTTTGAAGGTACATTTAATTGGTGGTTTGCGCGAGAAAGACATATGCTTGCATTTCTTCATGTTGAGGTTCATACGGTTCGTTTTGCACCAGTTATGAAGATGATCTATGTCGGCTTGAAAAAATACAGCGTCATTATCATTTTTAAAAGAAAGGAAGAGTTTGACGTCGTCAGCAAACATTAAGATGCTGGAATGCATTATGACAGATGGCAAATCGTTTATAAAAAGTAGAAACAGAAGAGGCCCAAGATGACTTCCTTGAGGTACTCCTGAAGTAACAGGAAACTCGTGTGATTTCTTGAGCTTAAAAAGAACAGATTGTGTTCTATTGCTTAAGTAAGATTCAATCCACTTTACCAACGGTATAGGAAATCCAACAAGATGTAATTTTAAGATCAGTAGTTTGTGATTTACAACGTCAAAAGCTTTGCTAAAATCCGTGTAAATGACATCAGTCTGCATGCCTTTTCCAAAGTTTTCTATAGTTTTTGATGTAAATTCGAGAAGGTTAGTAACAGTGGATTTTCCAGAAAGGAATCCATGTTGGAAAGGAGACATTAAAGATTTAACGCTATGCGATAGTCGTGATGTAACAATTGCCTCTAAAAGTTTAGGCAAAGCGCTCAATTTTGCGATGCCACGGTAGTTATCAATTAAAGACCTATTTCCGGATTTATGCAGCGGAATGATAAATGAATGCTTCCAGGCTGCAGGAAAATAGCAGGATTTTAATGATGAAGTAAATAGTAAAGAGATTGGAGTTACTAATTCTTCACAGCAGTATTTTAATATACACGAAGGTATGTTATCAGGACCACTTTTATATGATGTTTTAATATTTTTTAAAAATGATAAGACTGTGTTTGTGTCAATTATTGGGAAATATATATCCCCAGATTGAATATTGAAAGGATAACTTAAATAATCATAGGACGATGATGAATAAGTCGACTTGAAAAAGTCAGCAAAAAGATTGCAAATACTATTATCATTATCAGACTCAACCGAATTATACTTCATAAAAGAAGGATAGGAATCAATCTTGCGTTTTGTGTTAACAAAGTTCCAGAAGGATTTAGCATCAGATTTGATGTTTAATTTTACTTTTGTTAAGTAGGTATTATAGGATTGTTTGCATAACTGTTGATAACTGTATTTAATCGAGGTATAGCATCCAAAATCACATATGTTATGTGTTTTTTGATATTTTTTATAGTATTTAGATTTCAAATTCCTCATTTTTCTTAATTCATTTGTATACCATACCGGACCCGATGTCAAGGAGGCTTTCCTTTGCGGAACAGCTTTAAGAAAACAATCATTGAGCGTTCTATTAAACGCATATACCGCATCATCAAGACTCTGAGAAGATAAACTATTTGTATTAATATTTAGAATAGAATTCCAGTTTATATTAGACAAGTTATTCTTCAAAATCACGTAGTTTGTTTTTTTAAAGTTAAACTCAATAGGTGGTTGAGAATCAGAATACTGCGCAGATGGTTTTGGAAAATTTAAAATAATTTCTAATGTTGGATGATGAGAATCTTCGGGTGTAACCAGAGGATCTGATTTAGACACAGAAGCGATATTGCTGTCATCAAAAAACACCAGATCAAGCAAACGATTATTTTTGTTAAAAATGCAGTTAAGTTGGAATAGCCCTTGGATTGAGAGCTCGTTTAAAAAGTAATTATCGGATGAACTTTCAGACGAAGGTAAAAATATTTCAGGAATTTCAGAACAGCAGTTCCAAGAAACGTTTGGCAGGTTAAAATCTCCAGTTATTAAAATATGATCATTTGATTGCAGTTTTGAGCAAACTTTACTAATAGAAGCCAAATGTTTGCTATAAACTTCTAAGGTAGAAAGGGGAGGAATATATGAGCATGTAATAAAAAGGCTCAAGGAACCAAACTTAACATGAACACAACAGAATTCAATGTCCAAGGATTCTGGAATTAATAACTCTTCAGAGAAATGTGTCGCTTTTTACAAATTTAAATTTATTAAAAATACACAATACAAGGGCAACTACACCACATCGTGAATACCCTAATATATGTAACAAATAACAGCTGTGAAATTAGAATTTTTATATGCATTGGTTGACTTTAACCAATAAGCCAATGAACATTTTACTTGTGCAACATTAAAAAAATTGTATGGAAAAATGCACACAAGTATTTTGCTGGCTTTAAAATTAACGCTTGAATGCTTATTATATGCCAAAAGTTGCGACCCTTTTTTTTCACGGCTGATTAAAGTTTTTATTTTTGGCACATGGAAATAATTTAAAAACTTTTATTTCTTAAAGAAAAAACAAAATAATGCCACTTTAATTTGTAAAAACAATTAACATATTTGAAACAAAATTATGCACACTTAAGTGTTGCAAAGACTTTGGTGGTCTGGTATGGATGGGATGGGATGGGTTGAATGGAATGTTCACAATATGTATATGATAATAATTTAAAATTCTATAATAAAATAAAGATATAAGATATATTAAAGATATCAAACAATAATTTCATGAGCGATTAAGGTAATGGTAATAAAAAGCTTTTTTGCTTAAAGTTTAAATATTCTACAGGAACCAATAACTATTATAAGACTTTAATTTATATTTAATACGTTTTCAACTTGCTGACAGGTTTTCACGGAAGTGATAATTTGTTGTACCAATAAAATTAAATATTTCCATGGTTATATTATTTCCATTCATGTTAATCTGATAATCCTACATATTCTTTGCTAAAAGGGTAATGTGCAAAATGGGTGTTTGACCAACAGAAATGAAATGCAAGTCAACTGAAAGATCTCATTGAGATCACCACTTAATATTATGGGAAAATGTAGTTAAATCACTGGAGAACCGGGATAGAAGCGTTTAAAATTTTTAATTTTTGGTAATTATTCGAACAACACGGAGTTTATTGAATATATTGCAACACAAACGCATGAAAACAAAACGATTAAGCAATTGTGGCAGCTGGGATGATTTCTTAAAAAACTTAACACTTTAATTATATATATTTGTTTTTAAAATTTTGAAAGGAAAATTCCCATAAAAAAGTGCTGTAGCACAAATTTGATATTTTCAAAATATTTTAATAAAATCGGACCAGTATTTTTTGAGTTTATATTTATATTCACATTCATATCCGAATTTATTTGTCAGATTCAGCTTTCTAAGAACTTTTTTGATTCTTAAACCATTTGATGAGCCTCAAATTTCAAAACCTTTGAGAGGAAAAAACATGAAATTCTAAATTACAAACACTCTTACTTACTTCTTGGTTTTTAAGTCAATACTTTAGAGCATTTTAGACCACATTCACCTTCTCTTAGGTCAACCCCAGTCAAATTTCAGAATAATTTTTAATTATTCCTCTTTAAAGTAGATATTTGTTAATAATACAAACGTTTTTCAATAAATCACAAGCTCAACCAACTGTTTGCAACGATGAATTACACAGAAAAGTCAATAAAATTTATCAAGTTCATAAATGTCAGGAAAATTAACACTTAATTTTAATGAATGTGAACTCGTGCGTATGACATTAACATCAAATTAAATAAAATATGAAAATATGAGAAGTGCACTTTCGGCGAACTTTTGATTCAATCATAAAAAAACTAAACAAAAAAACTATAGCTTGCGACTAACTATCAACAATTTCACAACTGCTAACGACGAGTCCTGCGGCAGCTCTGCGCTGTTAATAATGATGATTATAATAAAATAAAACTGAATGGTCTACACTAAACAGCTGCTGCAGCTAGGTGAAGGCAATTTTTTAATGATTGTTTTTATAAAGTTTTAAATAATTTTTTTTGTTTTGTCACAATTAGAAAGCGTCACAAAGTTGAAGTTTGTCGCGCTCGATTGTAAATTTATTATCATTAAAACTGCAACCAGAAAGTCAAGCGGAGGGGGCGTTTTTTGCAATGAACACTATAACGATATTATTTCTACTTAACTATGAACAAAAAGTTCGTGCAGTATAGGAAAACTTTTGTCATTAGCCATTAGGTGTGGTTCATCATACATTCTATTTTCAGCTGGAAACAATAAATTGCAATGAACGGACAAATAGTAGGTATTTCACGGCAGGTATCACATCAGAAAGTTATCACATGCAAAGTCAAACAGGAACATAAAGGTGTTGCAAGCATAATAAACATGTGCAGTTAATGCTAATAGTAAAGCACAAATTTGAATTTGTAATACTAGTACACCAGGACACTTAAGAAGGTTGTTATGCATAAGAAATAGCTCATAAAAATACCATATACCTTGTTTTAATATAAAATTATCTGATCTGAATATCACTAGGCGATGTTTTTTTAAATTAAGGGAGTGCCTCCGGTTATGGGACATGCAAGGTTTTTTACTCATAACTTTTGATCAAGTGTACTATATTTATACATATGCATAGCTATGAAAGCTTATCAAATGACCTAAATTTAATGAATTAACTTTATTGATTTAGTCAAAAATTGTAGAACCAATTTTATGAAAGGTTAATTTTTTGCAATCAGAAATTTGTACCCGGTTGTAGGACACCTTGAAAAATTCACTAAAAATGGAAAATTATGAAGAAAAACCACAAAAAATAACCAAAATAATAAAATTTATGAATTTTAAAAGCACAAAAATTAATGCACTATGGCACAAAAAAGCAAGTGCATTAAAACCCATTTCGGCTGATTTTTCGTGGGTTGACCATGGCCAAAATTTCAGAAAAAATTAAGGAAAAGACAATTTAACTATATGTTGATAAAAACGATGATATTTGACAGTTAGTAAGTCAAACGCATACTTTAAATTAAAAAACAAGGGGTCTCACATCGGTTACATGAGATGACCCACAACTGGGAACGGTAGCCATTTCGAAAAAGACTGGAATAATGGTATGGTGTACATATTTTGTCAGAAATTTATGTTTCATCAAAAAATACAATGAAAATACCGCATAACTTTTTCATAACACTTATTTTTAAATTAATTCACTTCAATTTATCGCAAATTTATCACAAAAAATGCAAAATTTAGTTAGTTAATTAGATTGTAGTGTAGACATCTTAGACAACAAATTGCCGGATATCTACATAGAATGTGTTTTCTCGCATAGTATGCAGACATCTGACTTAGATAGACCTATCTTTTTAAGAAGGTTTCTGAGTGAGCAGTGACCTGTGAAGTAGCTAGTAAGAATTTTAAGGTCTGCTTTGGTTAGCTTGATT
Organism: Dichetophora obliterata; assembly: GCA_963920525.1. Classification (NCBI taxonomy): domain Eukaryota; kingdom Metazoa; phylum Arthropoda; class Insecta; order Diptera; family Sciomyzidae; genus Dichetophora; species Dichetophora obliterata. The sequence goes on along the minus strand of OY986436.1, from coordinate 42,210,496 downwards.
AAATCTTTAGATTAAGCATTACTGAGAGTTGAAAATTTCTTAGCTTGCCTCTGTCCATGAGTGTTGTTCCAGTGACACTGCATTTTTTGTTTTCCCATATTCCAATTTTTTCCGAGAATGTAGCCTTTAGCCAGGCTACAGAACGGTTCGGGTTCTGTAAGAGTTTGGTATGCCTCTTTAATTTAAAAGTTACTATTTTGTTGATTTTTCCCGATTTTTTTTTAATGCTCACAGCAAGCAAGCAAATGAGTGTTTTCACTGCGGTGTAAGCAAAATAACTAAATACTGTAGAACTTATAGTTTATTAATACTCAAATCCACGATACTTGCGTTCTGTCAACAAATACGAAAGATGTCCCACAACCGGAGACAATCCCCAAAATATTAAACATCAGTTTAAAATTTAAAGCTATTAAAATAAATTATATATCCAAAATGAAAAGAACTATTTTTGCCCTCGGTATTCTGATATTTTTTAGTGTTAGTTGATATTTTCAAATCACAGATACTTTGAAGCAAGTTAGTAATTAAATAAAAAACATAAATATAATCATGAAAACTAAACGGTAATTTTAATTACTATAGTATTTTTATAAGTAAAAAAGATAATGTTAATAAAATAATAGCAATAAAAATAATTTTATTAGGATAATTATCTGAATTATAAAATATTTACATAAATTAATTATAAAATTACAATATAATAATACAAAAAAAAAATTATTTTTAAATAATAATATTAAAAATTATTTAACACAAAAGACTGTTGATGTTTATATTAAATTCTGACATTAATTTTAACTATTAGATTATAATTTTAAAGTTCAATTTTTTTTTGTATAGATTCTGTATTTTATTTATGATTTTAAAATAATTTTTGAGTATGTCATTGTTGTTTAATATTTTAATTGTTTATAAGCATTTTAATTTTTATGATTTTTTCAAAATTTAGTTTTTGTGTTTTTTAAGAAATTGTATTTTCTAATTTATTATTATTTATATTATTTTCTTAACAATTTTTTTAAAATTTTATATTCCAAAAATTTATTTTATATTCTTCTCCTTTTTAAGATTTATTTTTCTATTGTAGTTTTTTCCATTTTAAGTCCTAATAAATGTTTTGCCCCCACGCATTTAAAAATGATCACGATAATAGCCGTAATTTTAGAGACATCGTAATGAAATTTAATATATAAGCTTCTAATTAAAAAATAAAGATCCAGTTAAAAATGAGCACTATCGAATAAAATCCACTCCTACCTCCAATAAAAAATTACTTAACCAAAACGGTAAAATCTCTTTAAAATCCACAAAAATTAATCTAATGACTTCAAATTCTACTAAAAAGCTTTAATTTTTAATACGCACTGTGAGTATGAAATTTGTAAAAAACTAATGAAAACCACATACAAAGAGACTTTATGAAAACTGTAAGATCTCCTTTATAGGCTTTTCACGTTCAATTGAACTATTCGCACTCATGAACTATGTGAACTTCGTTGATTCTAGTTCTTTTAGTTCTTTTAGTTCAATCGATTTTGCAGCGATTCAGATCGAAATGAACTAGAAAAAATTTGGTTTCACTCAACAATGGTTTGAGTCCGTGCTGATATAGGTTTTCACTAATGAACGGTAAAAAAAACTTTTTTGCAAAAACAAATTTTTGTGGCAAATATTGTGTGGAATGCCACATATGCAGTATTTTGATGTAAATTTCTTCTATGTCCGCAGTTAATGATTGATTCGGTCATATGGTTCGTTTCATTTTATAGATCTGATCTTGAACCAGCAAACAAAACAAACTAAAAGACCTATTGAACTAAAAATACAACGAGCTAACATACCTAACGATCTAAAACACCAAACGAACTATAAGACCTAACGAATTAACAACATGAACGAGTGCACAAGAAGAACTAACAAAGCGAACGAACTAAATGAACTAAAAGAACTATATGAACGAACTAGTTCATTAAACTCAACTGAACTAAAAAGAGCGATCTTTTTAGTGAACTAAAATGCCCAAGCCTACTCCTGTAATTTCACAAAATTGAATACAAAGGCCTTAAATTGGGCAAATAAGTTTGAATCTTTACAATGCACTACTCTATGCTAGGAAATTGGTAGCAAAAAATGAAAATTCCGCCCACCTCTCTTCCTTACAAAGTGACTTCATTATAATAGTAAAACCTTTAAAAATTGCACAAAAAAATTTATATATAAACCTAATACATGTAGTGAACATAAAATTTAATAAATAAAAAGGACTCTGAGTTTTAAATGCGAAATATTTGGATAAAAACCATGCCTTATAAAAGTGACGTAATCAAAATAATGCAACGTTCAAGATTTCTAATAAACTAAAATACGGCCGGCCGTGGGGTATTTTTATTTCGGTTTGATAAACCGAGAGTACGATAAATTGAAGTGAATTTATTTAAAAATAAGTGTTATGAATAATATTTTCGCTTGCACTTTCGAATGGCTACCACTCCCAGTTGTGGGACACCTCATGTAACCGGTTGTGGGACACTTTATTTTTTGCATTTATAGTATGCGTTTGACTTACAAACTGTCAAATATTATCGTTCTTGTCAACATATATTTAAAATGTGGTTTCTTGAATTTTTAATTATTTCAACCCCGGAAAAAGTAGCGAAGCTAGCATCTGTGTCTCAACAGAAGAAGCCAGGTAAAGGTAAGGCAGCTTACCTACCAACCATACCAACGCCTAATAAGCACCATCTGATGATGATGCAGACTTCTGCATCATCTGTTTGGACTTTCTGCCACCGAAATTTACTCAATGAAATGCAATGAGTGCAAACGGTTAGTGCATTTGAACTGCGCTGACATGCAAACCAGCTATACAGCTATACATGCAAATATTGCACTCCTGATTTGGATGATGAAGAAGATGATGAATAACATGAAAGAAGTGCCATTTTCTGTGGTTTTTTTGCTATTAAAGGTTTCCAATATTAATAGATTTTTTTATTTTTCGTATTTTTAGTGGTTTTTTTTCATATTTTTCCATTTTTAGAGGATTTTTCAAGGTGCCCCACAATCGGCTGCAACTTTTTTTGGCATTAAATGAACCTGTCATAAAATTGGTCCTAAGAGTTTTCTGGTTGACTAAATCAATATAGTTACTTTAGCTAAAGTTTAGCTTATTATTGATAAGATTTCCATAGTTATGTATATGTTCACAATATGATCAAAAGTTATGAGCCAAAAAATAACATGTCCCAAAATCGGAGGCACCACCTTACTAATGATAATCGTAAACAAAAATAAAACCATTCGCATGAGCGCATTGTTTAAATTATTGTGTACATATAAACGATGATATTCGTCAATTTCTCAAACAAATAACTTGGTAATTAATTTATTTCATTACATTCGTAGTATTTACTAATGAACTATATACGAATGGAAAATAATATTAGTAGAAAAATTCGTTCGTAGGTTGACCGTTCGCATTATGCGTAGAATGTAAAAAGTATTTGACGAGTGTAAAAAATTTTAAACCGAAATCGTTTTAAATAATATTTACACACAAATATTTTAGAGTGTACAATCATTATAAAATAACTGTATGTATAGACAGCTAATTCGATTATTTCCGCATAAAACGTGCCATCAAGAAAACACGTCAAAAATGTACTCCCAAAAAAATGCAAAAAGCGTGCGAAATGCAGATTAACAGCGAAATAATAGAGAATTTTATATACTTTTTTTTTGACAAAACAGCGTTATTTTTTATTTTTATAAAACAACAAGAAAAGATTCATGTCTCAAAAAGTCGTGATTGTGAAAAAGGTAGACAAGAAAACATAGCACATGCGTCATTCACAATCGACGCACATAAAACGACTGTTTTTGACATTGTTATAAAATTTTTGTTGTTTCTTCATTTTTATATTTATTTTTTTTTTGTAACTTTTGCAACGTCTATTATTGATGCTGGCGATGTTCATGAAACTGACAGGAGACAACAAATGGACACGAGACGTCTTTCTGACTACTGAACACAAACAATGAAAAATGTTGTCAGGACAAAGTTAAATGTACAAAAACGTAATCAATAAAAACAAAAAAAAAACAAGAAATTGAGTATCAAAATAATTTGGAAAAAATCCAAAATGTATAATAATGCGAGTTGTGCATTTTTAAACATGCAAAATTTACATTGCTCGCCTCCTCTTGGGGGGAAAAGAAGATATGATGCAACCTTGCTTGGTGGCTTTTATTTGGAGCACACGCAATGTTTGTTGGGTTAGTTTTTGGTAAATGCGACATGCATACAAATTTAACCTGATTTATAAGAATTTTTTATTTTAATTTAACAAAAAATTTGCGTGCTGGGTTGGGCTCAATGCAGGACAGGTTGCTTAGTGACATTGGCGTGTGGCTAGAGCCTAAAATATGTGTATGTATGTGCCACGACATTGGCACGACTCTGTCTCAAGGTGGTGCTTTTATATGCTCACTTGGAACTAGTTTGTAGCAACAAGTTTACCGCAACAAGAGTTTTTCCATCCATGTACCTGATTTAACTTGCATTTTATTTTAAATGGAAAAATTAAAAATGTCCTTTGAAGGTAAGTAAAGTCAATTCGAATTCGAGTAGAATTTAAGTCAAATTAATGTTGAGTTAGATATTAATTGATATTAAATTTACAAAACATTCAAATCTGGTTCAAGTTGAATTTAACCCTAATTCAAAATGAATTCAAAATAAATACGAGACTCAAAATAAGCCAGTTCAAACCTCTTTTAAGATGAGTTGAGTCAATTTTTTAAAGCAATACAAATTTTTTGGCGTGAACTCAAACAACTAAAAACTTTAAAACATGAGCGGCAGGATTTGAATGTCTTATAAAGTAAGAACTTACGGTTTTATTAAGAACATTTTTAAAATAGGCATTCAACATTATCTAAGCCTTAAAAAATAGTTAAATAACTCTTTTGTGAGAAAGTGCCAAAATCAGTCAACCAAACACTGTACTTAAATAAAGTAAAGGCCAAAGTATTTCTTAACATTGCACAATGTTATAAGAGTTAATTTGAAAAAATTTGTCACCGTAACCGTCCAACAGACGGTAGCTATTGCCCCTTTAGAGAGGAAGGTGCGTAACTTAATATAAGTCAAGAGATCATATAGCAAATCCATATAAATTATGAAAGTCTTGTTATCCGCACTGGACTGAAACTGATTGCCAACAATAACCAAGTTTGACCATGTTGCAACATAAACATACACAACAAATGGACAAAATTTGTTGAAGCAACAACTATCGGGCAGGAGAAGAAGGAACTCACTGAACCAGTTAAAAAAAAAAACAGCAAGCAAAAGTAGCAGATAAAAAGATATCATACGTCAACCCAAGCGTCAACGGTAGCAATACCAATAACAACAACCTGTTGTAAAATACAACAAAAAATACGAATAAAAAGAAGATTAAATGAGCTCAAAAACCACAAATATGTTTAAAGAGTGACTCCATCCATTAGAAAAAGGGGGGCAGAAAAGGGACTTACATACATACATATGTATATGGTACAGACATTTAACATACAATCCAGGTAGCACTCTACACTGATATTTAATACATGATGTAGTTAGCAGCAAATGACTAAAATTGCAACATGTTTTAAACATACTCAAGGACGTTGCTGGTTTTTATAAAATTTTTAGCTAATTTGATGGCAGCACTTCAGAATGAGTCGACTGACTGGCTGGTGTGCCTTTTGGCTGCATAGCTGCTGGCTTGGCCGGCAAGCATTAACTGTTGTCTTCACGCTTTAAAATTTTATAAAGTTTGCATTAAGCAGTATCAAATGCAATGAATGCAATGATGAAGAATTAGCTGGCCGGCAGTACGTCAACCTGTTTGTCGGATCTTGCCATGCGTATGGCGATGTAACATCTTCTGATGATGTCGAAACTTAAGGCAGGCGGAGTAATTTAAGCGTCTTTGGCTTTGGTTTGCTGGTAACGAATGTTAAATTAGTTACTTTAAGAGATGATTCAACAGGTTTTCATATCAAATTTGTATCCTCGTATTTAAAGAGGAGATGGGAAAGGGAATTGCTGGTGCTTGTTTTGGTATGGTTTGGAATGGTTATGTGGCTTGCCACTTTAAAGTATTTGACATTTGAAGAGGTACAAATAGAAATCATCATAAACTGGACATGCGAATGCGGATAAAACTATGTAGATATTGAGGAATTGTAATTATGTAATAACTTCCTAATAAACTTTGAATAATTTTAAGCAGTAATCGAAAATACATTTTAACTGATAATGTAACGTAATAGTTGATAAATCGTCTTTAGTTGTAAAAAATTTACGAATCGAATCTAACTATAGTAGAAATGACATCAATTCAATAATTTAACTGATATCCCGGTATCAAAACTATTGGACTACAGTGATAAAAGGATTGCGCACGATGAAATTAGTGCACACATAAACTTAAATAACTTTAAAACAAATTTATATTAAAAAAAGAAAATTACGTTTTATTAACAGCAAATCTATTCATGATTATTTTAATAAAAAATATATGAAACATTATTAATTATTCATGAAATGATTGACTTTTTCTGGAACACCTCCCATTAAACTTTTAATGGTGTCTTCAGAGACTTGCTTACTTGCCACTGACCATTTACTTGAAAATATTTTGGTGTTTTCCTTTTTGCGAGAGCCCAATATCATTCGATGGGTCTGAGCTCCAGGCAGTTCGGTGGATTTGCATACCTGGGTACAAACGTAACATTTTTATTTTCATACCATTCAATAGCAGATTTGCTGTAATGGCATGAAGACAAATCAGGCCAAAAAAAAATTGAGACCTCATGCTGCCTTATGAATGGTAAAAGGCGTTTTTGCAGGCACTCCTGAATATTTCCTGAATATTCTGAAATTTGAACTTTGACTTTGTTTTGTATGTCTGGAAATTATGTCTACCTCCCAGTTAAAGTGGTTTTATGAAATCGGTAAAATCTCTTTAAATTCTACAAAAATGAACACAATGCCTTCAAATTTTGCAAAAAAGTTTTGAGTCTTTACTATACACTCTAAAATTGGAATATGGAAAAATAAAAATAAAAATCCACCTATCTCCCATTCAAAATTACGTCATTATAATAGTCAAACTTTCAAACATTTCACACAAAAAAATAGGTGCGAAATAAAAACGATGTTCCTTACGCTTTTTCTTCAACTCCAAATGTAGTTCGAAATAAAATCTGGGGCCTTCTCTGTAATGCGATTCGAAAAAAATGCGATTCGAAAACAAAAGCACACCATGTAAATACATGAATTAAGATTACTAAATGACAGTAGTTTCTACCTCTGCTTTAAAATGCTGTTTTTGTCATCATAGAATTCAAACTAATCAAAAAATTGTCAAAAAACTAGTAAAAACATGGCGTAATTTTGTTTTCGTATCGCATTTGCTTTTTTTATTTTTTTTATAAAGTACTTTTTTAAGACAAATATGTAAATGAAGAATCAAATCAAAAAAATAGGCAGTTGCCAGCGATGTTTGTTTCATGAAACGCAACAAGGCGTTTAACATTGAACATTCATCATGTTCCTCGTATGGAGTTTGAATTGATTGAAAACTGGACTTACTTAGAGTATAAAACAAAAAACACATTTTTGGGTCCACCCTAGTGTCAAAATATGTCTTAAAATTCTCACATCAGATACGAAATCAGCGACCAGCGCATCTACAAAGAGTATAAAGTCAAAAAAACACATTTTTAGGATCCATCTAAGTGTAAAAACTATTTGAAATTCTTACATCAGATTCGAAATCAGCGACCCCTTAATACTGCCAGCTAATATGCTATGAGTATGAAAAAAAAAAAAAAGATTTTCAGAGTCCACCTTAGTGTCAAAAAATGTTTGGAATTTTAATATCATGTTGCTCGTATGGAGCCTGAAACAAAAACACGTTTTTAGGTTCCACCCTAGTGTCAATAATTTTTTGAATTCCATCATAAGATTCGAAGTCAGCGACCTCTTAATACTGCCAGTACATACTCTAAGAGTATAAAGCAAAAAAAAAAATATTTATAGGGTCAACCCTACTGTAAAAAACTTTTCGAAATTCTACCATCAGATTCGAAATTAGCGACCAGCGATCTAAAATGAGTATAAAAAACACATTTTTAGGGTCCACCCTAGTGTTAAAAACTTTTTGAAATTCTTACATCAGATTCGAAATTAGCGACACCTTAATACTATAATACCTTAATACACCTTAATACTGCCAGCACATTCACAAAAAGTACAAAATAAAAAACACATATTTAGGGTCCACCCTAGTGTAAACAATTATTTAAATTTTTACATTAGATTCGAAACCAGCGACTCCTTCATACTGCCAACACATACACAAAGAGTATTAAGAAGAAAAAAAAACACATTTTTAGGGTCTACCCTAGTGTAAAAAAACTTTTTGAAATTCTAACATCAAATTCGAAATCAGCGACCAGCGCAAGAGTATAAAGCAAAAAAAAAAAACATATTTTTAGGGTCTACCCTAGTATCAACAATTTTTTAAATTCTAACATAAGATTCGAAATCAGCGACCCCTTAATACTGCCAGCCTATATGCAAAGAGTATAAAACAAAAATCACATTTTCGGGGTCCACCCTGGTGTCTAAAAAACTGTTTGAAATTTTAAAATCAGGTTCGAAATCAGCGACACTTTATACTGTTAGCACACTTGCAAAGAGTATAAAACAAAAAACACATTTTTAGGGTTAACCCTAGTGAATATTTTTTTCAATGTTAACATAGGATTCAAAATTAGCACATAATCAAAGAGTTTACATATACAAAAAAAAGAGTATACAAAAAATACATATTTAGGGTCCAACAATATAGCAACAAGCAGTTTTATTCCTTTATGTGCTATTTCTAGAGCATTTGTATGAAGGTACTAATTGTAGGCCTACTCTTCGACTAGCAATCTATGATGAATACTAGCTGCCTTGTCATTTAATGATAGCACATATGCAAAGAGCATAAAACAAATTTTAATAAATTCAATAAAACATATTTAGGGTCCACCCTAGTGGCAAAAAACTTTTTGAAATTCTAACATCAGATAACACTGTATTACACACTTTTGCTGCAGTTTCCACTTTTTAAAACATAATTTCAATAAAGATTCTCACGTATGATTTTAAAAAAACGCAAAAAAATAGCAAATGCATTTTGCTTGTCAGAAACAGAGACACAGAGAGAGACAGAGACAGAGAAAGAAAGAGTTGCGCACTCGCCTGCTTGTTTGTAGTCTGCTCGATATGCATACACACACACAGCAATCCCACTGTTTCGTGACGATTTTTACCAAATCACACCACCCGCAAGCTGTGTAAAGGAACTTTGTTCCAAAAATGTATTGCATACACATAAGCTTTGATGTTTCAAGCTTACTATGAGTTTGAAAATTGAAAAATTTTAATGAAAGCTACATGAAAGTGACTTTATCAAAATAATAAAGCATTCTGCAAACTGCCCGAAAACAATAACTAGCTAGTTTCATTTGTATTTTATGGTTTTATTTTGTAGTTTTATTTGATTTTTATGTATTATTTTTGATATTATTTTTTAATTCAATTAATTTTTTAATTAATATTAAATCGATTTACTTTAAAGTAGATTCGGCTTTGAGTTAACGATTTATGAAATGATATATTTTAAAGCGCTTCTGTTCTAAAACAATCTAAGAATTAAAAAAAAACATTCTTTGCATCAAATCTGTGCATCCAATAAACCGTGAATATTAACAAATAGCTACTGAAAAATTTTTAGAATTCGCTTGATTTTTTTTTTATGAATAAATAACTTATGTAGAAAATTTTACATTTATTTGCTATTTATGAATACCGAAAACTTTAGTAATATTCAGTTTGAAATAATGTTTAAGGCAAAGAATCAGTGGCATTCAAAGGAATTCATTGAATGTCTATTGAATTAAAGTCTGTCATTGTTTGACTTTACCAAGGATATCGTACAATAAATATTAACAGTTTTGCTAATATCATAATTTTAGAAATATTTCTGGAAAATGTAAAAACATTTTGCTAGACTTCCCGTCGTCAGAGTGGGTGGGTTGATGGACCTAAGGTTATAATATAAAATTCAATCTATATCATATACAGCAAGCGTTGGGCAAGTGTCTTAGTTTATCGTCAACTAATCAGGCAGAAAGAGGACATATAAACACATAAATAAAAAATATATATGGAAATAAACTAAAAGCTATCTTATGACAACCGAACCACCTAAGAAGAAAATAATATTAAAAACAAATTATGGCGCCATAAGCTTGGATAATTTTGTACAGAGTAGAGCTTTTAGCCGCATGAAGCAGCCACCCTAACAGAAATTCTCTAAAAATTTGGAGAATTTATTTAGCTCTGCTGGAATATTTTTGATATTTTGTTATTCTTTTGTTTTCTTTGCGGTTGTTTTTTAAATAAACAAAGAAATTAACTCAGACGTAAATTAACTGACAGAAAACATGTGTTTTTCTTGCGCTACCTTCGAAGTATGCAAAACAACATTTTTTTTTTGTTTTATCTTAGCGTTTTTTTTTTGTTTATTTTTCTTCTTTGAAGCTGTCTGTCTCTTTTTGTTGCTGTGACATGCGTTCTACTTCCACTTACCAACACGCGTTCATTCATAAAAAGTGCCAACGAAGCGGGGCGTGTTGGTTGACGTCTAATGTTTGAAAAATCAATACCACCAACAAAAGAAAGTTAATAGTGTGTTTTTGATGTGGGTGCTTTGCTACTGGATCGGAAGTTTCGTTGGGACTTTAAGAGAATTAAGCCGGATGTTGGGAGAATAAAGTGGTTTAAAATGTGGCACTTAGCAAATGCATAAGTTTTTGTTTTCGCTGAATGTTGTCTTGTGTTAAAAACAATAATTTAACGTAAAAAAAACCAACAACTTCAATGCGTTAAGTAGCGGCGTTAGGCACGCTTTTGAACGTAGGAATTAATAAGAGAAGCATAGTTTTACTCGTTATAAAAATAAACATCTCGCATGGGAGTTTCGCTAAGAACTAGAGATGGGCGCGTGCCGTGCTTTTTTCGTGTCACGCAGTGCACGTGCCTAAAATGTAACTTAGTGCGTGCTCGTGTTTAAGAAAAGCAAAGTCGTGCGTGCATTTCTGTGTTCGTGCACTAAAATTTTACTTCTTTCACTTTAGCAACTATATTTTAATTTCATCAAAATTCATGTTATTATAAAAATAAAAACACTTTCTAATGTTATAATAATTCCAATTTAATTAAGTTGAAACATAAATTTTAAAAAATATGTTACTATGAACATAGCTACTTTGTTAAGTTCTAAATCGTGCTTTTTCGTGTGTTCGGCGTTTTCGTGCAAAATGTTGCACAAGCCCATCTCTACTAAGGACTAGAGATGTTCGATGATCATGATGATAAGAGACAAAAAAAATAGATGTTTTAACATCGATAATGCCCTATCTCAAACATCGTAATATCGATGTCACGAACACATCGACGTCTATGAACATTTACTCGTTTACATACAAAATATTTTACCGAACACAACAAAAAATTTAAAAAAATAGCTCTCACTCAATTTTATTACTCTATCTTCTTTGTCTGTACATGTCTACTGCAGAGTACGATAGTTCACGATCTTGTGGCATCGTTGCAAATGCAAAATAAGCTACTTTTACAATAGGGCAGTTCACGATCTTGTTGCATCGTTGCAAATGCAAAATAAACAGCTTTTACAAAAACAAAAACCATATGTTACAAAAGCTTTTCATTGCTTTTTGTTTTTGTAAAAGCTGTTCATTTTGCATTTGCAACGATGCAACAAGATCGTGAACTGCCCTAATAAAAAAAGCATCGATATGCATTTGCAATATTCATGCATTTGCTATAACAAAAGGCTGTTGCATATGAAAATCTAATAATATTGCATGACGCTATTGTGAATGAATGTAGTTGAATGAATACCACCACCGATACTTTTTGAACACCACTGATTTAGCAGCTGTTTACATTTTTAGCTGCAAAAAAAAATTCATTAAAAGAAAAAAAATGGTAAGGAAATGGAGGGAGTTTTTTAAAAAAAGTTAAACGGGAAAATGGCATAAATAAAATATTGTATTCAACTATCTAAACACTTCTCACAAACGGATCATCAAAAAATTCAAGCAAAAAAACAGCTGTTGTTAAGCATTTGCAGCATCATTTTTGTGCTCACAAAAATCTACCCTTGCAAAAACGCATTTGAAACGATGCAACATCGTGAATTAACCTAATGTGTAGTTGTATTTTTGTGCAATGAATTGACAAGAAATATTGGAATTTATAATTTTACGCTGTAAAAATTTATTTTCTAAATAAAACAATCCTGTGATCTTACAAGTGTTTTTTTATGATTATGCACTAAATAAATCCTGTGATTTTACCTTTTTTTTATTGATAAGTATGTATGCAAAAAGTATCGATATTTTTTTTAAGATTAAGGAACCAAGGCATGAGCCTTATACGAACAACGTTTGGTCTTTGACCTGAAAGGAAAAGGATATATTATTTGAGGAAGGATTGATTGGAACCGTACGTGAATTATCGGTTAGCCGGAACAAACGTTAGGGCCTAAATTTGCCTTCTGAATGGCAAAAAAAAAAAAATTCAGTAGGTATAGTCTGATAAAAAACTAAATAGCTCCAATGAAACAACGAGTATAGATAAAAATATTCACAGTTTTAAGAGCTGATAAAATGGTGATGAAATATCAAATATTAGCAAGCCATAACAAATATACGCACTAACAGCTGTTTAAACAAAAAGAATAGAAACATACTTAACACAAAAAAATAAGTTCTACATACAACTTGGAATAGCTATTACAAAATATGTTTCATAAACAAACTTTTTCGAGGAAATTGTTTCTCAATTATTTTAAACGCAGCGGCACATGTATAACAGAAAAAGAAAAGAAAAAACAACAGTATAGCAACAGCAACAAGTTTAATTTTTAAAAACAAATGAAAAACAACAACATAGAAACTTAATCCAAGCCCAGCGCTGAACGCGTTCATTAACGCCACTTCACGACGGTGTGAATCTCCATGACCTCCACAGTTGGCGTACCAGTTTATTTGCCAGTTTCTCGCCACAAGGTGTTGTTGGCTGCTTGCTTAAGATCCAGTTTTGGTTTTTTTTTTCTGTACCGATTACTTCTATGTACTATATTATGGTTTTTTTTCTGTTTATAGTAGTTTTTAGGTGTTGTTACAACAAAACTTAAGCGGTTATTAGCTGTTGTTATGCCGAGTTTATTGTTGCTGCTTTTTGTTGCTGGGAAAATATTTATTTTAGGAAAATCCAATTTGAATAAAATTCCAAAAGATATGTATTTGTTATCTTTTTCTTTTTAGCTTTTTATTTTTGGTAACTTCTTTATTCGATTGGAGTTATTTTTGTTGTTGTTCAAACCGGCGTTTTGTGCTGTTTTCGCATTTGATGCATAATTTTTTAAATTAGTGTATTTTTAGGTAGGTATAAATTTTTAGCCATTACCTTTTGTTAATCTTATACATTGTTGGATAAAAGTTTTAATTTGTTATATTTTAAGCTAAAACATTCACCGCTTATTTGCAGTATTTTCGTAATAACAACAAAGCATGAAACAATATTATTGCATTATAATTTATTGGCCGAAATAAATTTACAGCAATTTACTAACTTCTCTTGGTGTAGTTTTGCATTTTTGCGATTTTATAACCCGTCTAAATATTTAATGTATCAAATTTATTTTCTCAATAGATACTGTTTACAAAATGTCAACTCGCCAACACGGCATCAAGGTCGTCTTTTGTGGTTTACTTCAACTGTGACTGACTTTTTATCAAATTTGAGTTTATTATTGACCATAAACTTGTTTCCCCGAAGCTATATTGATTCGTTATCTTATCGTTCAGCTTTAACTTTTATGTGTTGTTTTTTTATCACAAAATTTAGCTGTTAGTTTTGGTCACAAGTTTGTTTAACTCAAGAAATTCTGCTAAAAAAGAAAGTTTGTAATCTATTAATATGGCTAAGATATGTTAGATTACAGAACACTGAAAATGTGACCTAGTTGCTTAAACCTGTTGGTTTTCTTTATTATATAACTGGTACTAAACTTAGGTACTTTTTTGGTTTTGTTTTAAGTTTTGATTATAAGATTGATCTTAACCGATACCTGGTACTTTAATGACCTGAATTTTTAAGAAATAACAAGTTGATTCTAGTAATATTTGAGGATTCTTAGGAGTATACGAAAATAATTTTTCATTTTTTTATAGAATGACATTTTATTGTCATTTAGACAAAGGAGATTTGAGAGAAACTTATTAAAAAATGCTGGAGATATTCACTTCTCAAATCAAAACTTCACAAAATCACAAATCGGGTGATAAATTTCCATAAAAAAATTAGTTGTTCTAAGAAAATCTATAGTTTCTTAAGATATCTAAATGGTTTCGATGTCAAAAATACGGAAAAAACATAATACAAAAACATAAAATGCTATCAGTGATATTGCATGTGTAAATTGAGGTCGAATACTAAATTCCGAGGCTGAGCGACCTATAACTCTAAAGCTATTCGATATAGCAAATTTGGATTGCATGGTAGGTGCCACGCCCACTCGTCAATGCCAAAATCATTCTTGGTATGTGTTTAGTAACCATACAGTCTAACTTACCTTCGTTTAGTATTCTATGGTAAAAACCGTCTGATATTATTATTATTATTATTATTATGTATTATTTTATTTTAAAAATTGTGGGCATATAAGAATAACTCTTTTGCAAGCCGAGTTGACAATTAATATGGAGCAATTGGTTTAACTGATTTGTGGGCGGTAAAAGTGGGAGTGGAAACATTTACATATATACACTGACCGCCACTTGGAGCACTTACATACCAAGTTTCGATATCAAAACGTGTACTACGAAGGAATTAGTATGATTTCGAAAAAGTGGGCGTAGACATAGTGAAACCACGCCTAATTTTTGTATAGTCGTATTGATGTTCGAGCTGACTAGCAAACGAGAAGGAGAGTGAGCAGCTCTCTCTTTTTTTCTTCCTTTCTGTCTCTCTCTTTCATGTGTGTCTCTGTATCTGGCACGTAGAAATTTCAAAAAAACGCATTTGTCATTTTTATTTATGTGTTTGTTTTAAATCATACGTGAGAAACTTTATTTAAGTTTTAAGAAATGGAAACTGCAGCAAATGTTTGCAATACAGTGTATTCTGATGTTAGAATTTCAAATTTTTTTGACATTAGGGTGGTCCATAAATATATATTTTTATTTTATACTTTTTGTGTATGTGCTGGCATAATTAAGGGGTCGCTGATTTCGGACCTGATGAAAGAATTTCAAAAAGTTTTTTGACACTAGGGTGGACTCTAAAAATGTGTTTTATGTCTTTATACTGTTCGTAGATGCACTGGCAGCTGATTTCGGATCTGATGTTGGGTTTTAAAAATTTTTTTGACACTGGGGTGGGACTCTAGAAATGTGTTCTTTGCTTTATATTCTTTGTGCATGTGCTGGCCGTATTAAAGGAATCGCTGATTTCGAATCTTATGTTGGAATTGAAAATATTTTCGACACAAGGGTGGACCCTAAAATGGTTTTTGTTTTATACTTGTTGTAGATGCGCGCTGGTCTATGATTTCAATTTTTATGTTTATATTTTTATATTTTTATGTTTTTATAGTTTTACATTTTTAAATTTTTAGATTTTTAAATTTTAAAATTTTTACATTTTTAAATTTTAAAATTTTTAAATTTTTATATTTTTATATTTTTATATTTTTATATTTTATATTTTTATATATTTATATTTTAATATTTTTAATATTTTAAATATTTTAAATATTTTAAATATTTTAAATATTTTTTATATTTTTTATATTTTTATATTTTTATATTCTTATATTTTTATATTTTTATATTTTTATATTTTTATATTTTTATATTTTTATACTTTTATATTTTTATATTTTTATATTTTTATATTTTTATATTTTTATATTTTTATATTTTTATATTTTTATATTTTTATATTTTTATATTTTTATATTTTTATATTTTTATATTTTTATATTTTTATATTTTTTATATTTTTTATATTTTTCATATTTTTTATATTTTTTATATTTTTTATATTTTTTATATTTTTTATATTTTTTATATTTTTTATATTTTTTATATTTTTTATATTTTTTATATTTTTTATATTTTTTATATTTTTTATATTTGTTATATTTGTTATATTTTTTATATTTTTTATATTTTTTATATTTTTTTTATATTTTTTATATTTTTTTATATTTTTTATATTTTTTTATATTTTTATATTTTTTTAATATTTTTATATTTTTTATATTTTTTATATTTTTTATATTTTTATATTTTTATATTTTTATATTTTTATATTTTTATATTTTTATATTTTTATATTTTTATATTTTTATATTTTTATATTTTTATATTTTTATATTTCTACATTTTTATATTTTTATATTTTTATATTTTTATATTTTTATATTTTTATATTTTTATATTTTTATATTTTTATGTTTTTATATTTTTACATTTTTACATTTTTACATTTTTACATTTTTACATTTTTACATTTTTATATTTTTATATTTTTATATTTTTATATTTTTATATTTTTATATTTTTATATTTTTATATTTTTATATTTTTATATTTTTATATTTTTATATTTTTATATTTTTATATTTTTATATTTTTATATTTTTATATTTTTATATTTTTATATTTTTATATTTTTATATTTTTATATTTTTATATTTTTATATTTTTATATTTTTATATTTTTATATTTTTATATTTTTATATTTTTATATTTTTATATTTTTATATTTTTATATTTTTATATTTTTATATTTAAATATTTTTATATTTTTATATTTTTATATTTAAATATTTAAATATTTTTATATTTTTATATTTTTATATTTTTATATTTTTATATTTTATATTTTATATTTTTATATTTTTATATTTTTATATTTTTATATTTTTATATTTTTATATTTTTATATTTTTATATTTTTATATTTTTATATTTTTATATTTTTATATTTTTATATTTTTATATTTTTATATTTTTATATTTTTATATTTTTATATTTTTATATTTTTATATTTTTATATTTTTATATTTTTATATTTTTATATTTTTATATTTTTATATTTTTATATTTTTATATTTTTATATTTTTATATTTTTATATTTTTATATTTTTATATTTTTATATTTTTATATTTTTATATTTTTATATTTTTATATTTTTATATTTTTATATTTTTATATTTTTATATTTTTATATTTTTATATTTTTATATTTTTATATTTTTATATTTTTATATTTTTATATTTTTATATTTTTATATTTTTATATTTTTATATTTTTATATTTTTATATTTTTATATTTTTATATTTTTATATTTTTATATTTTTATATTTTTATATTTTTATATTTTTATATTTTTATATTTTTATATTTTTATATTTTTATATTTTTATATTTTTATATTTTTATATTTTTATATTTTTATATTTTTATATTTTTATATTTTTATATTTTTATATTTTTATATTTTTATATTTTTATATTTTTATATTTTTATATTTTTATATTTTTATATTTTTATATTTTTATATTTTTATATTTTTATATTTTTATATTTTTATATTTTTATATTTTTATATTTTTATATTTTTATATTTTTATATTTTTATATTTTTATATTTTTATATTTTTATATTTTTATATTTTTATATTTTTATATTTTTATATTTTTATATTTTTATATTTTTATATTTTTATATTTTTATATTTTTATATTTTTATATTTTTATATTTTTATATTTTTATATTTTTATATTTTTATATTTTTATATTTTTATATTTTTATATTTTTATATTTTTATATTTTTATATTTTTATATTTTTATATTTTTATATTTTTATATTTTTATATTTTTATATTTTTATATTTTTATATTTTTATATTTTTATATTTTTATATTTTTATATTTTTATATTTTTATATTTTTATATTTTTATATTTTTATATTTTTATATTTTTATATTTTTATATTTTTATATTTTTATATTTTTATATTTTTATATTTTTATATTTTTATATTTTTATATTTTTATATTTTTATATTTTTATATTTTTATATTTTTATATTTTTATATTTTTATATTTTTATATTTTTATATTTTTATATTTTTATATTTTTATATTTTTATATTTTTATATTTTTATATTTTTATATTTTTATATTTTTATATTTTTATATTTTTATATTTTTATATTTTTATATTTTTATATTTTTATATTTTTATATTTTTATATTTTTATATTTTTATATTTTTATATTTTTATATTTTTATATTTTTATATTTTTATATTTTTATATTTTTATATTTTTATATTTTTATATTTTTATATTTTTATATTTTTATATTTTTATATTTTTATATTTTTATATTTTTATATTTTTATATTTTTATATTTTTATATTTTTATATTTTTATATTTTTATATTTTTATATTTTTATATTTTTATATTTTTATATTTTTATATTTTTATATTTTTATATTTTTATATTTTTATATTTTTATATTTTTATATTTTTATATTTTTATATTTTTATATTTTTATATTTTTATATTTTTATATTTTTATATTTTTATATTTTTATATTTTTATATTTTTATATTTTTATATTTTTATATTTTTATATTTTTATATTTTTATATTTTTATATTTTTATATTTTTATATTTTTATATTTTTATATTTTTATATTTTTATATTTTTATATTTTTATATTTTTATATTTTTATATTTTTATATTTTTATATTTTTATATTTTTATATTTTTATATTTTTATATTTTTATATTTTTATATTTTTATATTTTTATATTTTTATATTTTTATATTTTTATATTTTTATATTTTTATATTTTTATATTTTTATATTTTTATATTTTTATATTTTTATATTTTTATATTTTTATATTTTTATATTTTTATATTTTTATATTTTTATATTTTTATATTTTTATATTTTTATATTTTTATATTTTTATATTTTTATATTTTTATATTTTTATATTTTTATATTTTTATATTTTTATATTTTTATATTTTTATATTTTTATATTTTTATATTTTTATATTTTTATATTTTTATATTTTTATATTTTTATATTTTTATATTTTTATATTTTTATATTTTTATATTTTTATATTTTTATATTTTTATATTTTTATATTTTTATATTTTTATATTTTTATATTTTTATATTTTTATATTTTTATATTTTTATATTTTTATATTTTTATATTTTTATATTTTTATATTTTTATATTTTTATATTTTTATATTTTTATATTTTTATATTTTTATATTTTTATATTTTTATATTTTTATATTTTTATATTTTTATATTTTTATATTTTTATATTTTTATATTTTTATATTTTTATATTTTTATATTTTTATATTTTTATATTTTTATATTTTTATATTTTTATATTTTTATATTTTTATATTTTTATATTTTTATATTTTTATATTTTTATATTTTTATATTTTTATATTTTTATATTTTTATATTTTTATATTTTTATATTTTTATATTTTTATATTTTTATATTTTTATATTTTTATATTTTTATATTTTTATATTTTTATATTTTTATATTTTTATATTTTTATATTTTTATATTTTTATATTTTTATATTTTTATATTTTTATATTTTTTATATTTTTATATTTTTATATTTTTATATTTTTATATTTTTATATTTTTATATTTTTATATTTTTATATTTTTATATTTTTATATTTTTATATTTTTATATTTTTATATTTTTATATTTTTATATTTTTATATTTTTATATTTTTATATTTTTATATTTTTATATTTTTATATTTTTATATTTTTATATTATTAAATTATATAATGTTAAATATATTTGCAAATTATGTATTTTTTATTTTTTAATTGATAAATCATTTTTATATCGGATCTCAACATAGCTATATTGTGAAAATATAACATTAATCGCTGAATTTGTTCAGAAGTTATGCGATCACAAACAGATGCAACAACGTTTTCAGTTTCACAAATAGATATTTTGTATTTTTATTTTTAAAGTTTTTAATTTTTGTAAAAGTTTTTAATATTTGTAGGTAATATTTTTAATTCTTTTAACTTTTAATAATTTTCATATCTTTATAATTTGTTGTTTATTTTATATATTTAATATTTTTTTAACAGGGTGTCCCGCGATAGAGTGCAATAATTTTAAGAGGAGAAATGTGATGTTGAGCGAAAAATCGAATGGGGGGTCTATTTCCACACCTTTAGGAGTTACAGGGTTAATTGGTATTTCATGACTATAATGAAAAACTGACTCATATAAAGCTTATTGTAAGAAGTCATTTGAAAGGCAAAGAATTCACATTGCTAACTATGTATCAACGAGCTAGTTTGAAGATGAAATCAATCCGTTGAAACTACTAAATTTCAAGTTTGAGAGCAATTTTTTCTGAAGTTTGCGTAACAAATTAAATCTTTCACCTCTTTTAATAGTTGCACTCCATCACGGGACACCCTGCATATTAAGTTATTTAAATTTTTTTATTTTTAACATTTGTTATATTTTTAATATAATGCATATCTGTAAATTTTTTATAATTATATATTATATTTTTAACTTTTTATTAGTTTTTTTTTTTAATTTCTTTCTATATTTTTACAAATCATACAAAAAAAATGAATAGGAAAAATGGGATATGCGAGTAAAAATTTCATTATTATTTTTGTAAAAAGATTTTTACTAAGAAAAAAATAAATAAATAATATTAAAAACGATTTTTGTCAATTTTTTATTTACAGACTACAACGCAATTGATAACTTCGAATTAATATTTTATAGTTTTATTTTTATTAAAAAAACCACGTGACATACTCGTATTTATATTGTTAAGTTAAATAAAAGAAAGCTAAAAATTATATAAAATTCTTTTACTATTTCTTTACTATGATAAAATAACTAATTATATTCACATCTTCACAGTAAATTTACATTCTATTTACTTCTATTTACCATTACTTTCCTATTGAAATAGCCACCAGTTCTCTCGCTCAGAAGAGAGCGTAGTGTGAGCGGCAAACTGAAAATAGAAAGAGAGTAGTTTTTTCCATTTTCTTTGCTTATGTGCGAACGTAACCGAACTCAAAGCACATTGTAAAGAAAAAAAATCAAACACAACAATTTCGAACGATTTTTCTCTTCTTTTGTGCGGATCTTCTACGTGTATTTGAATTCACAATGCGTGTAATGCTACGTTCACACTGTTTAATGCGCATTTAGAGCGTTTACTATATGTATATATTTGTCCCTGTTACTCCTACAAGAGTAAAGGGCCGTTCGTAAATATGGATTTCGTTAATGCGCATTTAACTCTCAGTGAGAACGGAGCATAATACATCATTTCAGCTGTTTAGGAAAGGTGATTTTTTATAAAAAATATTCGGCGCACTCGTTTTCCCTGCTTTAATTCATTTAAAAGTCACTTAAAAAATTATCAAAGTCGGTTGAGAAACACGGCAGAAAATGATTCTTAACTGTACAACGAATTTAGCAAAAAAAACTCTCACGTAAGTAATAAGAAGTTGTGGCGTTTTTTAAATGGCTAAACATACAAGAAAAAAATTTGTTCCAAAAATTATCTAAAACTCAGTTTGTTAAAAACACAACGAACAGGTGACTCGTCCTTAAAATTCGTGCTATTAAGGGGTTAAAAATCAACAATTTGGGGGTGGTTCTTAAGTGCAATTACATGCTATTTAGCTAAGTAAATTTGTACCTTAGAAACTAAAGACAGTCATGACAACAAACCATATTTCTCTAGCTGATAAAAAAATGTTCTTAAGATTGTTTTATACTAATTTTGTTTAAAAAGCTCCGCGAAATTCACTACAAGTTAAAATCTGTTATTTAAAAACCATGTTTTGCTTGACATAATTTTGGCAGTTTTTGATTTAGTTTGACTTTCGGACTTGAAAACAAACTTCAAAAATACTCAAAACTGCTTTAACGAGTTTGCTAACTTTTCGGCAGAGTTCAAGTAACTTTGAAACTACGCTATACTGGCTCTTTTATAGCAACATGAATTCCACGAAACTTGAATGAATTTGTGCACAAACTCAACATAATAACGATATAATTGAATGCATCCTCATTAATGCGGTGCCCTTTGGTCTTCTGTTTTCACAATTATATTAAATCACTTCATTCAATAAAATGATTTTATTTCATCTCATTCTTTACCCACTCGTTTTTATGTTTAGGCTTTAAACTTGCTCACACTACTCGGGCATTTTTTTTATTAATAGCATTTTCCCTATTATTATTTTTGTATTTTTGTTTATTTCGTCTTTCTTGTCTCGTGTTTTTTGAGTGCGTCTTTGCCGAAAAAGTTTCTAAATTGAAATGAAATGATTTTTCATTCAATTTGAATCTATGCAGCTTATATTGACGAGGGTGATTTTGGGGTTTTACTTCATGGGTATGTGTGGGAAGGGCGGAGAATAGCAGCGAGTCGGTATTGAATCGCATTTTTAGTCCAAAAGCCATGGGAGTTCAATTGATGATGATTCCTTTGAGGGCGACGGCATCATTTTTAGAAATGAAGAGGCGGCATATTATTACATAGTTGATTTGAGCCGAAGAGCCGATTCATTTTCTATAAAAAGTCATTCAAATAATATCGAAATAAATGAAAATGTTGGCCATTTTTATTTGTTGGCTATGCTATAAATAACTTTTAATTGGGCTAAAATCAATGGGATCAAAAGTAAAGGCACTGTAGTAAATAATGTTGCAAAGATATTAAAATTACTGGCCTAGTTTATGTGAAGAGGAAATAAATGCATAAAAACAACATTTACAACAAAATAAATCGATAATTCTTTAAAGAACTCTGACTGTCATGGAGTTTACAAAAGGTCTGGTAGAATCATTAATCGCCCGACGACATAAATCGGTGAAACTTTAAAGAACTCGGCCGTTCCTCCCAGTCGTCATCATAAATGTGAGCATTGTTTCAAAATTGGTAAAAAAAAATATGAAATTTTTATTTATTCGCTTATTTATTCACATTTTCGTAAATATGTATTTTACTATAACATCGTATAAAAGTAACATTTCCAGCTTTAAAACGAATACGAGATTTAATTTGAAACTGGTACTGGTACTGGTACTAGTACTGGTACTGGTACTGGTACAGATACAGATACAGATACAGATGCAGATGCAGATATAGATAAAGATAAATGTAAAGGTAAAGGTAAAGGTAAAGGTAAAGGTAAAGGTAAAGGTAAAGGTAAAGGTAAAGGTAAAGGTAAAGGTAAAGGTAAAGGTAAAGGTAAAGGTAAAGGTAAAGGTAAAGGTAAAGGTAAAGGTAAAGGTAAAGGTAAAGGTAAAGGTAAAGGTAAAGGTAAAGGTAAAGGTAAAGGTAAAGGTAAAGGTAAAGGTAAAGGTAAAGGTAAAGGTAAAGGTAAAGGTAAAGGTAAAGGTAAAGGTAAAGGTAAAGGTAAAGGTAAAGGTAAAGGTAAAGGTAAAGGTAAAGGTAAAGGTAAAGGTAAAGGTAAAGGTAAAGGTAAAGGTAAAGGTAAAGGTAAAGGTAAAGGTAAAGGTAAAGGTAAAGGTAAAGGTAAAGGTAAAGGTAAAGGTAAAGGTAAAGGTAAAGGTAAAGGTAAAGGTAAAGGTAAAGGTAAAGGTAAAGGTAAAGGTAAAGGTAAAGGTAAAGGTAAAGGTAAAGGTAAAGGTAAAGGTAAAGGTAAAGGTAAAGGTAAAGGTAAAGGTAAAGGTAAAGGTAAAGGTAAAGGTAAAGGTAAAGGTAAAGGTAAAGGTAAAGGTAAAGGTAAAGGTAAAGGTAAAGGTAAAGGTAAAGGTAAAGGTAAAGGTAAAGGTAAAGGTAAAGGTAAAGGTAAAGGTAAAGGTAAAGGTAAAGGTAAAGGTAAAGGTAAAGGTAAAGATAAAGATAAAGATAAAGATAAAGATAAAGATAAAGATAAAGATAAAGATAAAGATAAAGATAAAGATAAAGATAAAGATAAAGATAAAGATAAAGATAAAGATAAAGATAAAGATAAAGATAAAGATAAAGATAAAGATAAAGATAAAGATAAAGATAAAGATAAAGATAAAGATAAAGATAAAGATAAAGATAAAGATAAAGATAAAGATAAAGATAAAGATAAAGATAAAGATAAAGATAAAGATAAAGATAAAGATAAAGATAAAGATAAAGATAAAGATAAAGATAAAGATAAAGATAAAGATAAAGATAAAGATAAAGATAAAGATAAAGATAAAGATAAAGATAAAGATAAAGATAAAGATAAAGATAAAGATAAAGATAAAGATAAAGATAAAGATAAAGATAAAGATAAAGATAAAGATAAAGATAAAGATAAAGATAAAGATAAAGATAAAGATAAAGATAAAGATAAAGATAAAGATAAAGATAAAGATAAAGATAAAGATAAAGATAAAGATAAAGATAAAGATAAAGATAAAGATAAAGATAAAGATAAAGATAAAGATAAAGATAAAGATAAAGATAAAGATAAAGATAAAGATAAAGATAGAGATAAAGATAGAGATAAAGATATAGATAAAAATAAAGATTAAGATAGAGCTAAAGATAGAGATAAAGATAGAGATAAAGATATAGATAAAGATAAAAATAAAGACGTAGATAAAGATAGAGATTAAGATGTAGATATAGATGTAGACATAGCGATAAATATAGATATAGAATAACCAAATAAGAGCAAACATTAATCCGTTTAAAGTCCGTATTAATTCAGATTTTCGACAGAATTCCATCCGAATTTTAGCTGCTCTACGAATATGAGCATTTGTATTGACGAATTTGAAATATTTAGTAATAAATTTTATAGTTTAGCCAGAATAACGTAAATAAAAGAGAATTTCCTCTCTGAGGAAATTTTACAAAGATTTACTCCAAAAAGTTTCTTGACATTTTTTTCTAAATTAATTTTTCTAAATTAAGCCAATTTATTTGAATATTTGCTTTAATAATTTTATTAAACACCATATAATCTTAGAAAACATCATATCGACCGCATTCCGACCATCATTATAAACAAGCATTCTGACCGTCTACCAAAGCTAAGACCGACTTGTGTGCAGAAGAGTTGTTGACTAATCCGAAAACTATTTCATATGAAATTAATTATCTTTAAAGCTTAAGCAAATGCTGAAATAAGAATTGCTTAAAGTCTTAAATAAAAGCAAAATTTATTTAATTAAAATTCAATTGCTTGGAGAGAATCAGTTTTCGAAGCTTTAAATTACAAAAGCCGCAAGCAAGCCAACAAATAAGTTACTTCCATTCGTTCCCAGTCGCTTCGTCTTAGTTCTTAAATCCCCTTTTTTCACTTTGTTTTTAATGCTTCTTCTTTTCTTATATCTTAATACTCGGTTTCTATTTCTTATTTTTATTTATATTGTGTTATCTTTTTTTTTCTTAATTCTCTGTTATTGGTTTTTTCTTCTGTGGTTCTCTCCTCTTATATTAAGCTTATTTTTCTGTTACTTGCTTTTTGCCATTCATGAGCCGTGAAGTTTCTTAATTCGAGTCGTCCTCTTCTTGATGCATCTTTTATACAATTTTTTTCTTTATTGTTGCTGCTGTCGCTTAGTTAGTTTTATTGCCTCTTTTTTAACTTTTGTAGCTGAACTTGAATCGTTGCGAAAATGTTGAAAAACTCGTTTTTATAATACAAAAATACTAACGTCGCACTAAGACAAGAACTATACCTGAATTATAACAGCTTCACTCTACATGCGAAAAGGGGTGTCCAGGGTGAGTCGCTGAAGAGTGCTCGTTAAAAAAGTGGTAGATACCAGTTTTGTCGTAAACACGGATACTCTTTTTATGTTTGTCTTTAGAAGGAACTGTTGTTAATTTTCATTGAGTGAAACGAGAACATGAAAAGTTTGGTTTTTCAGAAACTTTCAAAGAGTAATGCTTAAGAAATTGCACTTTCAATGTGTATCTAATTTAAATTCGGTAACTGTTTTAAAGTCATTTATGTACCTTTTCGTTATTTAATTTACAAAAAGTCATTTATGAAAAGTTATATTTTCCTATTTAAATTCAAAATTAAATCTTGCAAATAAGATTGAATTTCTGCAAGCAAATTCAAATTTTCTTATAAGCGCATAACATCTTCATTCTAAATTACTTTGCCTGGTGAACTTTTTAATAAAGTATGAGATCAAAGTTTTTAGCCGCTAAATGCAATGGTCCGGGAGTATTTTGTTTCGATCAAAACCTAGACCAAATACTATTGCTTATTTACCTTTTCATCATAGCATTCAAAAACAAGATTACTACAGTCAATTCTGTATCGTTTGCCAAAATATTTGTGGTTTCAATACTAAGGTAAGAGACCTTATTTTTTAAGTCATAATTTTAAGTCATATTCTTCAGTTTGACATCATTTATACTGAAATTCTTTCTAATACATTTAATATATTCCGCAAAGATAGAAACTCTATTGCCCAGCAAAATTTTTGATACAAATATGACACACATTCTAAGAGGCCCTGCTTCTAGAATACATTCTATAGATCAAATTTTGCTTCTTTTTAGCCTTAGCGAGAAGAGCTTTCAAGAGGCATTCTCATAAACTACTTCTAGAATATCTAATAGCATTTATATTCAATTAAAGTAAAAAAAATATCAGATATAATATATGTTTTAGATATTTTTCGTGGGAATCTTTCAACTGAACCCAACCACTTCCTACTTCTAACACCAAAATGCCGTGAAAATCAGGAAAAGGGATATTTTACGTGAGATTTTTAAACCTCCCTTCTCTTCACCACAAAAACCATTCCATTCCATGGAATGCCTTCTTAAAGTTATCTTGAAAAACACCTGCTAGAATTATTTCATTGAAAGGCTCATAGAAATTTTCCATTGACTAAGGAAAGCATTCCTCCCAATGACATGCAGATGTTTAAGGAATGCCTTCTTTGTATGAAAGTGGAAGGGATGGAATTCAAGACTCTCCCATGCACTGTACCTTCTTTTGGAAGCACTTTTTTCGCTGGGTGCTGGCAGTTCTTGTTATGGTTGTGGCGTTTTAATTGTCATCAAGTCTTTACACTTTCCACAAGAAGTAATATGTAGTTCCTGAACCTTTGATCGTCTGCACTGTTTCACAAATGTAGTTTTTCTGTTTCGTAAATGTTAAGTAAATTTTTTGTAAATTTCTTATTCTAGTAAAAATAGAAGACATTCTCTAAAGATGTGGTTGATAAAATAAAAATTCCAATTAATTAAAAATGGTTTATTCAAGGAAACAAAAAATGTTATATTTATTTTTTAATTACTAAATTAACGTCACGCCAGATCAGAAAGCCTAATAATAAAAAAACCAGAGAAGATTTTTAAATTGACTACTTGGAAAATCTAATACACATATAAAAATCTCGTGTGGTTGTTGTCGAAGTCCTCCGAAACGGCTCGACCGATTTTAATTAATTTTTTTTATATATTTGTTAGGTATGAAAATATACCATAAAGTAAACCTTCTTTCACCCTTCTACTCCCCCCTTTTTTATATACGATTTCGGTACTTTAGTATGATGGGTATGTGTGCATATCACGTAGACTCCAAAACCGCTGAACCGATTAATATGAAATTTTTAGGGATTTAATTTGAAAGCAGCATCTTTAGAGTGTTTCTGAGAAATTTAGTGTCGATTAGATAAGGGGGCATGGCATCTCCCATACAACCCAAATTTGCAATACCGAGTAGCTTTTGAGTTATTGGTCGCTCGGCCTCGGAATGCAGTATTTGACCTCAATTTACGCATGCAGTTTTATTGAATTTTTAAGGGTGGTGGGCAAAGGGGCGTATCACCTCAAATATAACCCCAATATGCGATATCGAATAGTTTTGGAGTTATAGGTTGGACAGTCTCGGAATGGAGTATTCGACCTCAGTTTACACATGCAGTTCTATTGATAAAATTTTGTTTGCGTTGGACAAGAGCGTGACACCTCCTATACAAGCCTCGGATTTTACCTCAATTTACGCATGCAGTTTCACTGATAATTTTTAGGGTCGATTGTTGTCATCGTTTTTACTTAATATAGTGCGACTCAGGTTAGGTTAGGTTAAGGTGGCGGCAGATCTTCAGACCAGCCCAATTATACCATATTTTGGTCCGTTGTGATACCACAGAATGGAAGAAGGGTTTAATCAAGTGAAACTTTTTGTGTAGGATATTGTTAATGTGTCAGAAGCTGTAGAATAATGTCATATTAAATCTGAAGCAAGTGTTGTGCTTTGACCTCAGTCAAATCAAGTTACTAAGCGTTCCTCTTCACAAACATTTCAAACCACCACCAACTATAACTTTTTGTCGAAAATGGATGTTTTAAAGTTCCTTTGAGTACACTGAGAAAAAAAAAAATCAAAAACGCACATTTTAAAAAAGTTTAGTAAAATTAATATTTTTAAAAATATTTTACGCCATACAAGAACTAAAACGCACATTTTTAAATAGAAATGTAAAACGGTATGTTTTTAAAACAACTACGAATGTTTACTATTATAAAGTAAGGTTAAATGAATATTTTTAAAAACATTTTACGCAATACATAAATGAAAACGCACATTTTAAAATAGAAAAGTAAAACGAAACGTTTTTAAAACAACTCTGAATGTTTAATTATAATATAGTAGGTTAAAATTAATGTTTTTAAGGACATTTTACGCAATATAAAAATAAAAAACGTTTTTAATACAACTACGAACGTTTTAACATGATATAGTAAAATGATTATATAAAAACAATTCGTGTGGGGGTGTTGGTTTCTCATACTTTGTTTAAAAAACACTTGTTAAGAACGAATTGTTTGTTATATATGTTTCCTTGACTTATGTATCTGATTATAAAATATTTTCTCATTCTCGATTTCATCACTGTAACTGCCTGCAAGAAAATAATGAAAGAGTTTGAGTTGGAGCATTTGCTGCCACAGCTAAAAGGTAAGAATAAAAAATAAAATTAATAAAATCTGGAAAATTCTATTTTTTTATAGACGCTGGAATACAGTCTCATCATTTAAAAAATTTTGACGAGATGGACATAGCTGATGATAAAATAACTGATATAAAACTATAATTTTAAAAACCAATAAAACGTTTTTTATTGAATGAAGAAAATGGGAATTTCTGTAAATTTTTTCAATTAATGGGTTATACTGAAAATTTTCGTTTTTAAAATATAAATAATTGTTTTACTATTGCATTTTAAAATGTTTATTGTTAAAAATCGAACAAACATTTTAGAATCTCATTTTAAAATTTTCGTTTTTAAAATGAAAACAAACGTTTTACTATTTCATTTTAAAATGTTCGTTTTAAAAATTAAAATAAACGTTATAAGTGCAAAATCTGGGTTAAACGTTTTTAAAAGTAGCTCGTTTCTGCCACTTTTGAAAATGTTGTTTTCTCTGTGTAGAAATAAGGAAAGAAAGGTTATAGCGTAGGACCAGGATTCGAACTCGGAACCCCTGAGCGACAGTCAAGCGCGCTATTTCTAGACTGTCGAGGCCTCCTAAATGCTACTTAATTACTACAAAAATTTAAAAAACCTTTTTAAAAATTAGACTTTTGCATTATTTTTTTTAGTATTTCTTCGTAGCTAAGTAACGTTCCTAAGTAACGCTAGTTTGGAAATTTCAATATGTATAGATAAGCTTGTTTGAGTGGTGCCTTATTAGGTATGAGAATTTGCTTGTCTCTATTCCACCATTCTAGACCGATATCAGGATTCATACAGTCAGTCTAACTTGACCTTTTTTGTCTTGATAACGCGACGTTCCTATGCTGTCGGATAATATCGTTTTTATTTGATTATTTTTATTTATTATGTTATTATTATTTTTTATTTTTTAAGAAACTGTTGAACATGTATACTGAATTGTTATTAATTTCCATTTTATAGTTCTAAATTGCTATAAAGCCTATTAAGGCTTAGCAACTTAATAAAAAGAGCGTGAAGATAAATTCGGCAATCCGACGCTAGCTTAGCGAAGACTCAAACCAATAGTTTTGATACGCAAAAAGTTAAATTCGTACTTTTTGCTAAGTACGAATTTAATTTTGGGACGAAATTTCCTCCCAAAATTAAATTTGTTCTTTTTGAAAAGTACGAATTTAACATTGCATTGAAACTTAGTACTTTGAACCTAAACATTCACTACTTTTTAAAAAATATTTATGGCAAAAGTTTTAATCGTGCGCTTATAAGCTATATATTGTTATAAAGGTGGGGTAATCACCTGTCCAATGATATGCATTTCAAAAACATTCTTCGATCAGATTTTGAGAATTTTGCATTTTTGTATTGAAACTTTGTACCATGAACGCCAGTTTCACTACTTTTTAAACTTATAAAAAATATTTATGGCAAACGTCTTAATTGTGCCCTCAAAATTGTGCCAAAAGCTAAATTCGATTCAAAAGTTAAAATCGTACTTTGCAAGTAGAACGAATATAATTTTTGGGAGGAAATTTCGTCCCAAAATTAAATTCGTAATTAGCAAAAAGTACGAATTTAACTTTTTGCGTACCAAAAGTATTGGTTTGAGTTTTCGCTAAGTTAGCGTCGGATTGACGAATTTATCTTTACGCACTTCTAAATAAATGCATAAAATTTTACTGATTTTTACCGAATTTCAAATAGAAATTCAATTGATCTCCTCTGAACTTCGGATGGAGTTTTGATCTCTTCCAAATTAGAAATATTTCTTGATTGCAATGACCCTTTATACATTAGGCAAGACTTGAAGGCAAAAATGTGAGTTCGTAAGACAAATCGTGGTGAGTTTACGTGAGTTTTGGAGACGAAGGGGAGAGATTAAACTTGCTCTGTACTGGCAAGTTTTTGTACTGAAAAAACTTATTTTCAAGTCTTGCCCAATGTATAAGGGGTCAATAGGTTTTTCTTGAATTGCAATTGATCTTTCGTGAATTACATTTGAATTTGGTGAAGAAATTGATTCATATAAGATACACAGATGATATACGAAGATGTACGGAATTCGTTTAAGTAAGTTTGACAGTAAAATTCCTCTTTCTAGCATTATATTATTACAATATAACTCTATGAATCCTCAAAAATATATTGGGAAAAGCTTAATATTATTTAGATATTCATTAAAAATCATAGTTCTTATTTGCAAAAATCCAAAAAGTAAAAGCTTTAAATTTTTCGTCATTTTTGGTTATTTTGCTAACGAAATCTATACATATTTATTTGATGTTATAAAATAGAATAAACATATTAAAGCCTATCGGGAATAATTTTACATGCTACATCGGAAAAGGGATTTTTCATTTTTAAGATAAAGGTTAAGAATATTTTGAAAATTTTTGAATGCAAATTTGTTGATGAACCATTGATGAACAAATTTGCATTAGAAATTTTGTTGAGCTTTATCTTAAAAATAAAAGCTCCGTTTCGAATCCGCGTGAAAAAATATTCCCGATAGGGCTTATTATATGAAAAAATTTTAACAAAATGCCACGAAATTGTGTTTTCGATTTTTGTCACTAGAAATAGAAATATGTATGTTAAAATAATTTGTATACGCAAACTTATGTATGTTCACTGGGATAGGCTTTCACTAACTCACCTTCGCAAATTTCAGGATAAAATCTCGTACTTTATCGGCACTGCGTTTTAGCTTGAAATTTCTTTTTTTCAGCTAATACTTTAATTGATAAAAATAACAATGAATTAAAAATAATCCTTCCAAATTTTACTACACTAGTTTTTTTGTAATAAAAATGCGAGATTATTTTATTATTGGCTTCACAAAATAAGATTCTGTGGCAACCTCAACAAAAAAAAAACAAGAAAACGTTAAAACAAAATTTAGAGAATAAGTTGCACAGTAAATCGAAGGCAGTCAGTGAGACAGCCAAACAGACAGACAGCTGGACAGAAGACAGCGCAAAAATGGACAGAAATTCCAACAGATAGATAAACACAGTTGTTACTGTGGCAGCACGGAGCATCTTCTGCTTTTAGCTCTTCTATTTTTTATGTTTTGCTGTTTTTTTTAAGCTAGCTACGCTAACTGCTCTGCTGGCGCTAACTTTTGCAGCAGCAAAGTCGTTGCTATTCTTGGAATTTTTTCATAAACATTTTCTGTACGAATACATCAAGTAAATAAAGTAGAATTATTTAATGACTAAATAAGCCATTTATTGCACAAACTTTGCAAGGTTTTGAGTGTGTTCCTTTGCGCCCCCGCCCCAAACTATTGCGAAAATATCAAGGATTTAATTGCTCGGCTATCTTGTATTTTGTAGTTTTTCTTGATTTTCGTTTTGCTGCTTTTATAACACAGACTTTTCACTAAAAATAATTTTTCTTCTTACATTTTTGCTTTGCTAAATTCTTTTTTCGCACACAAACACACTCGGACTGCTTGTATTTCCAACTTTTGTTTTATTTTTTCACTTTTTTTATCCACTTGCGTCAACAATTTTATCTTTTTTTAATTTTCAAAATATTTGATTGTTCTTTATAATTTCACGCACACTTGCTATTTTATTAGTTAGCTCATATGCTAGCAAAGAATTTAATCTATTTTTTATAGCTGTTATAGCTAAATTTCACGCAATTAACATAATTTAAAAAGCTATTTCATTCCGTGCGCTACCTTATTCGATCGTTGTTTCTGCACAGAAGTTTTTCTTTCGTTTACTTGACAAATCGATCCGCCATTTATTTCTCAACTGACGTTCATTCGTTGATTTTTGCTGTCTTGTCACACGGGCGGTGAATTTTTTAGAAAATCTCTTTTGTGTTTTTCATTTGGCCGTTTTTAT
The DNA here is from genome assembly GCA_963920525.1 of Dichetophora obliterata. NCBI lineage: Eukaryota > Metazoa > Arthropoda > Insecta > Diptera > Sciomyzidae > Dichetophora > Dichetophora obliterata. The sequence continues at coordinate 42,177,378 of OY986436.1, read as the reverse complement.
TTTAAAGTTCCGTTTTGGGCTAGCTGTTGGACCCCTTTTATATTGGTCAAGACTTGAAGTCAAGTTTCAGAGTTTGTTGGCAATTCGCCGCACTTCGGAAGCGACGGAAGGGAAAAAGAAACTTGAAGCTGTACCGGCAATTTTTCGGGTTTTTTCGTGTTCCTTTTGCTATTTTCGCGTTGTTGACAGTGCTTTTTATTTTATTTTTCGCATATCAATGTGAGTTTGCTAGACTTCGGTTGCATTAAAATTGTTTTGCATATAATATAATTTAATTTTGCATTAAATTTTTAAGCAAAAACGTTTTGTTAACTTCCATCGTGGTAAAAAAAAAAATTCAGTTCGCAAATTTCTATAAACTATAATTCATTTGCTTGCTACCTATCTCGTTTTATTTTTAGAAAACAAGGAGAGAAGACAAGAACTTGAATTCAAGTCTTGAACAATGTGAAAGCTTTCGTCAAGTTCAAAAGAGAACGTCAAAAAAACTTGACTTCAAGTCTTGATCAATGTAAAAGGGGTCTTGTTCTACAGGAACAGTTTGAGTGGAACTGCTTTTTTCCATTTTGACAGTTGTTCAATAAGGTGCTGCCACTATGTTGATTAGCATTTTTCGTACAGCTCATGGTGCTGGTCTACACTAGCCACACTCAAGCGACTTTATAATACATTTACACAGAAACTAAAACACTTCTTATTGCTATTGTGTTTTATCTTAAAACACGACTATTTACACTGCATTTTTCAAGTTTTTTTTTTTTTTTTTGACATTTGAAGTTACTCTTTACACAGAGAATTATTTGGCCAATTTAATTAAAAATTATAACGCCATCACCAATTAAACTTTATAGAATTCAAATGTTGACAAAAAACCAGATTGTGATTAACAAGCAAAATGTGTGTTAGATGATGTGTTCGTGTACAAAATTAAAAGAGCAAAACAACAGAGACATAGAATTACAACTGTTATAGTATCCAAACAAGATGATGTGTTTATATTTCAATTTTTGCTTCTTGAAGAAAATTTACGAGTTCCTTGTAATGTGACATGTTTCTGGAAACCAGTAGATCCTCCAATTTGTTGTATCTTTTAAATATTTTATAGCTTCTTCTGCTCCTTGTGTAGAGATCACATTCAAAAGTTAGATGATTGTCGTTTTCAACAACGTTGCAGTTTGCACAAATATTATTGTTTTCAGCTTTTATCATAAAAAGGTAGGGTTTGTTGAACGAGTGACCAGATATTAGCCTGTTTAATAATTTGATTTCATAGGATGAAAACTTAGCTTCAGCAAACCAGTGTTTCGCTGGTAAGTCATTGAAAATTTTAAAAAATAGTCGACCCTTTTCTCTTGATATCGATCTGAAATCGTCCTTCCATTTAGAATTGAGTGCTTTATAAATCAAATTACATGCTTCTTTCAAAGTGTATTTAAATGAAATCTCACAACCAGCATCAGCTGCATGTTTGGCAAAGAAGTCAGCTTTTTCATTTATTCGAATTCCTACATGAGCTGGAGTCCATATAAAAAACACACTTTCAACGATATTGCAATCCATAATTTCAAAAATATTATTCACCAGCGAGTTATCTGAGATTTTCTTGTTTAGAAGCAGACATGCATTTTTGCTGTCCGTGAAAATTGCCACTTTTTTGATATTCTCTTCAATAGATAGCTCTATTGCCTTTTTTATAGCCAATAATTCTCCTGTGAGTGACGATACTTTGCCATTTACTTTAAATAGGAAATTTTTATCATCCGAAATGTTACACACTGCAATTCCTGAGGAATTTTCAAATATCGCAGCATCAGTTGCAAAAATTGTGTGCCCAGTTTCTTCAAGTATTCGACATTTTTCACAGTACATAGTTCTTAGGATTTCCACTGACGTCTCTTTTTTTGGTTTCTCTGTTACGTTCAAAATAACAGTGTGTTTGCGATCTAGGCAGTTCACAGCATCCAAACTTGGAGTATTGTCAAAAATTTCTTTGAAAGCTTCATAAACATGGCTATAACTCGACTTTATTGAGCAGTTCTGAATGATTTGAGTATATAAATTAGAATTTGATATTTTTATTTTGAGAAGTTCCTTGGCCGCTAGATACATAGCTCTCTCCTGGGGAGGTAATATCAAAGCCAAAGCATAAAGAATGTGAACAGGTGTTGACGGATTTAACCCCAGACATCTTCTGATCATGCTATTTTGAAAGGTCATTATTTTTTTACTTATATATTTAGGACCATGAGCCATTGAACTTCTTGCATATTCTAGTTTTGAAAAGACAAAAGATTTAGCCATATTTAACGCTACATGGGGCATTAGACCATTTTTTACACTCGTGACCATTCTGATGGCATTTGTGGCCGATTTCGATTCTTTAATTACTCTCTCATAATGTTCTTTTACAGCCAGACTGTTTTTGATATCTCTGCCAAGAAACTTGATCGATTTTACTTCCGAGAGAAGAGAGGAATTGAGTTTTAAATTGACCTTTTTTCTTGCACCCTTGGCAACATACATAACTGACGACTTTTCATGATTTATACTCAAATTAATTCTTTTAGCACAGTTGTTAAACTCACTTACTTTGCTTTGAAGATTTGCCACACAAATATCAAAGTCCTTATGTACTGAAATTAGGATAAAGTCATCAGCAAATTGAAAAAGAGTTACATTTTCATTCTGTATGCTATGAAGAGACATGGTATACAAGTTACACAGCGTAGGACTTAGTACACTTCCTTGAGGTAGACCATTTTTTATTTCTACTTGCTCAGATCCCATTGTAAGGCGTCTGCAGGATAAGAAGTTTAACATCCATCTTGTGAGATGCACTGGACAGTCAATATCTGTCAGAATCTTTTCCATTTCTTTCAGTTTCACACAGTCATATGCCTTTGAGATGTCCATTATGACTAACACAGTTTTCAAATTGTCTGCTTTCGCCTTGGCTATAAAATGGGTTAGTTCGTTAATACATATACTTGCAGAGTGTTTTTTCCTATACGCAAAAGTCCTCAGAGGAAGAATGTTTTTTTCTGACAAAAAAGCTACTAGCCTATCCTTCACCATAATATTTATTAATTTGGCAAAAACAGAAATTAACGCAATCGGGCGAAAGTTTGTAAGACAGCTTAAGTCCTTTCCTTTCTTTGGAATAGGGCATATTTTGATGTTTCTCCAGGAATCATGAACAACGCCACTGGACCAATTTATGTTTAAAGCAGCAATTAAAGATATCAACGAGACCTCAGGAAGAGCTTTAAGCATTTGATATGTCACTCTGTCAAGTTTTAGTTTGACGTTTATGTTTTCTTACTGCTCCATTTTTGCTTTTCTTTTGCTCATTTTCGTAGTAGTAGTAATACTTTATTGTGTCTTTAATAAAACTATAATGCTATTCACAGTTTAAGAGTACTTTTAACTCATCGTATTTATAGCATTTGTTATTGTTCAAACTGTGAGCAGCGTATTCAAACTGTGAATAGCCTTTATCTTAATAAAAAGATATATATAAACAGTAATGGTATTCACTTAACGCTTCTTAAACTGCTTAAACCTCTTAAACTGCTTAACTTTAAGCAATTGGGGAATTTTAAGCAAATTTTTTATGGGACATTTTTACAAGGCTTAAGCTACATTTTCTATGCGTAAATTATGTAAACATGTTTGCTTGAACTATCAGCTATTAAACTTGAAACGATTCTATTTTATGCTCAATTAATGACTGCTGAAATGCAGATTGTTTTAAATATTTAATTACTTTTTTCTTTTCACTTTGCTTAGTTAGGCATCATAAATATTTAAATTTTATATTGTTAAATTTATAACATCAGCTGTTATTGGCATATGCGTGGAAAATTAAACAGAATGACAAAGAGTGCATTCCCTTAACAAGAGCTCTGAAGTTTACATGTTTACGAAAAGGGAAATTTACATTTTTAAGGGAATACCATTATTTTCTTATATGTTAATTTAGCGGCTGTAAAGTATGGCCTGCTTATTATTTTTTACTATCAAATAAATTAATAAATCGAATTCCCCATGGCAACAATATTAGCTGCGTGTTTTTCAACATGCAAATCTGGATTTAGATTTTGATTTGCTGCTCATGAAAAGTATTGGGCAACTAGATGGCGTTGATTGCAAACATGAGAATGTCAACAAAAAACTTGTGTTCTCATAAATTATGTCTAATAAGAAAAAGTCATGTTTTGTTTCAAATTAAGTTTGCTGCAAATTTAAAAAAAAAGAAATACATGCAAGTAACACGAAAACAATACGATATGTAAGTATTTATTTATTACAAGAAACTGCCTACAAGCTCACTATTATATTTTTTTAAATGCAGTCCTCAAAGTGTGGTTCAAAAGCAGCATGGAATTTTAGTTGTATCTTGGTGAAAATGGATATAAATATCTACAGCATTACAAAACATTCCCATCAATGCTACCTACAACCTACCTCACCAAAACTACCTTCTTGGAAGAAAACTAAAATAAGATTGTTGACACCGTTAACGTGCATGATAACCGAGTCAAAGCTTTCCGCTCAAATAGCGATTCGACCGTCTTCGCTGAGGCTCGTGACTGCAAGAGCTCCGATACTCCAGACATCGTTTCCATTATTTAATAGTTGCCATGATTTCATAATCCTGGATTCGTGTTTGTGCGTACGTTGTCGTTCAACTTCTCGCGGCTACATGAGCTTTAAGTGCAGCTCAAAAGTAGGCTGCTATATTTTAACACAGAATTGAAGACATATTTTACTTTTAGCAAACATGAATAGTTTTACTTGGAACACTGTGGAACATATGTATTTAGGGCTTCTTATTCCAAATCTAAAAAAAATTAATGGCCGCTCACATCTGGTGAAGAGTTATAGGGGTCCAGAGTTCTAAAAATTTGCCTGAAAAACTTGTAATTTTAAAAATTTTTCAAATAAAAAAAGGTCTTGTTGCTACCTTTTTTCAACGAGCCATCTATCTTAAAAATCCGTGCATTACTTTTGAAGATATAATATTTTAAGTATTATACACACTTGATGGTACGCCCTTTAACGAAATGTATATATAAACTGTTATATCTTCAAAAGAAATGCATGGACTTTTAAGACAGATGGCTCCTTGAATAGGTAACAGCATAATTTTTTTGATACTCATAATAACTAGTTTTGTAGGAAAATATAAAAAAATTATCACAAGTTTTTCAGGCCAATTTTTAAAGTTTTGGACTCCTATAACTTCTAAACGACTAGAGAGCGGCCCTTTTCACTATTAGCTTTTTTAGCTCTAAATACACATTTAAAAAATAAAAAAGGCCATTTTTTCTAAAGGTAAAATTAAGGTACAAAGAAGATTAATTATAGGAGGCATAAACGAAATATAAACAAAACAAAAATCCTTGGATATAAATTATTATGAATGCAAGCCATATACAGGCACTAAAACTACTATATACAATACGCGTTACTTTCATATATACAAAAGCCCAGTGTATAAGTGGGAAATAAAGATAAATAAATGTATACGTATCATACACATTTTACGTTCAAAAATTGAATTTTTTTTAAAAAGCACAATCACTATGTAGACAAAATATTAAATATTTAATATTACTCTTCACAATAATCACTAAAATATTCAGCTGTCCAGTTGAAACCAATTGCGGCGGCTAGGCGGAAATATGCATTACCAATTCGCTTCAACTCGTTTTGCGTGTCGTCAAGTAATTTCTTTTGATAAATGCTATACAAGTCATGTATAACATCAGCAGCGTCAAAAATGAACCATGAACCCACAGTTCATACTGTAGCTCCCAACACTTTTTGTTAGAAAAAACTTACTAAGTTTTCCTATAACTGTTATTTATATAGCTGTATTAACTAAAAAAGCCGCACATGGGCGATTTTAGTTAAATATGACTTGTTGCACTTCACAAACTCACCGTTGAAACGATGCGAGTCAACCCACCCTTATTTTCGTGAAAAAATTCAACTTTGATACTTGAGGTCCTTTCATTTTTACCTTGTTATGTTTTGACCTTTACAGTGTTTTAATGGTGTTTTATAATAAAACGCGCTGTGAGGTGTTTCAAATTTTGCATAGTAAGGCACTTAAAATTAGTCGTGTTTTGGCTCTTAAACGCGATAAATGCTCAAAACACGTTTGAGGGTTTGGTGTAAACGCACTTTTAACGTCTACTGAAGAGATGAGGAAGAAGGTGTACACTGGAATCACTCAACCGACTCACTTTGCCATGAAAAAGTTGTTAAATGTCCACACACATAAATTGCCTCACTTTGAGTCTGCATTTGATTTTGTGCTGTTATTACCCTAAAACATTTTAAAGCTATAAAGAATTAATGCCAGCTTGAGTGTGTGCTTCGTGGTTGCATATAGCACTGCAAAACCGGCTGCTATAAGCGCATATAAGAAAAACACTCAAAATGGCAAATGTCAAACCAAAGTGAGTCGCAAATATTTTAAAGTTTTTGAAACTCTTGCCTCACGGTATATTTAAATACCCACTTCCTCCACTCTTCAATAGACATTAAAGTGAGTAGGACCCCTTTTATATTGGTCAAGACTTGAAGTCAAGTTTCAGAGTTTGTTGGCAATTCGCCGCACATCGGAAGCGACGGAAGGGAAAAAGAACCTTGAAGCTGTACCGGCAATTTTTCGTGTTTTTCGTGTTCCTTTTGCTATTTTCGCGTTGTTGACAGTGCTTCTTATTTAATTTTTCGCATATCAGTGTGAATTTGTTAGACTTCGCTTGCATTAAAACTTTTTTGCATTCAATATTATTTAATTTTGCATTAAATTTTTAAGCAAAAACGTTTTGTTAACTTCCATCGTGGTAAAAAAATAAAATTCAGTTTGCAAATTTCTATAAACCATAATTCATTTGCTTGCTACCTATCTCGTTTTATTTTTAGAAAACAAGGAAACAAGACAAGAACTTGAATTCAAGTCTTGACCAATGTGAAAGCTTTCGTCAAGTTCAAGAGAGAACGTCAAAAAAATTTGACTTCAAGTCTTGATCAATGTAAAAAGGGTCTAGGTTGAGTCAGGCTAGTGTAGACCAGCACCTGTAGGAACAGTTTGAGTGGAACTGTTTTTTACATTTTGACTGTTGTTCGATAAGGTGCTGCCACTATGTTGATTTGCTTTTTCCGTACAGCTCATGGTGCTTGTCTACACTAGCCTCACACAAACGACATACTTTGACGTCTACAGAAAAGATGAGGAAGTGGAAAGGTGAATGTACCTTGTGGATAAAGTTTCAAAAACCTTAAAACTATTTGATTTCGTGGCATAATTGAAGAAAGTGAAAACTTATATTAAAAATTTTTTAATTACATGTATTAAGACCTTTTTAGTCAAACTCCGGAAAAAATTTCAGTCACCTCGCAAGTGGTTTAGAAGTTATAGGGGTCCAAAGTTGTAAAATTTGGCCTGAAAAAATTGTGATTTTTTATTTTCCAAACAATTTTTTCTTTTATGGGCATCAAAAGGAAGCTTATGATGTTACCTATTCAACGAGCTATTTATCATAAAAATCCATGCATTACTTTTGAAGATATAAACTTTACGTATAATACGCACACTTGATGGTTCGCTCTTTAATGAAATATATGGTTTTCATGGTTAGCTGTTATGCCTTGTGTTGTCTCTGAGCACAACCCTTATTATAGTGGGTACATTTTTCTCACTTAAGATTGTTTCGGACCACTTTTATCTATGTATAATATACATTGTATATCGTTCAGAAATTAAGTTGGTTCTTAAGATAATCTAATGTGGAGAAAGTGCGAAAAAGCTGTAGTAGCTGAACTCTATTGTTATTGCATGTTGTAAAAAAAAATAAAATGCACATATAAACTTTTTTTGGATTCGCCCGGAGGTATGAAATCTTCCAAAGAAACGTATACCCGTACTATACGCATGCACGATTTACATTCTAAATCCTGCCCGAATCAGCCGGGACAGATAGAATGCACCTACGTACTAAAAATATACCCCTATTGGCAATTAGGACTTTCCACTAAGCACATTAATTGGCTTTTCAGCGGATTTTAAAAATTGAATATACATATATAAAAAACGCGTATTTAAGTATATTGTATTCTATATAAATAAGCAACATCGAATTAAATGATCGTGATTATTAATTTAATGTAGTCGAAACAACAATCCTGAGTTCAAAAACAATCTAAAACACTATACTCATTTTAACTGGTTTGCGGCCAATGTCCAACCCAAGGACCTACGTGGAATGAGATAAATCTTATATCCGCCAAATCAAAATCCCAATTAGTTGGATATGCATTTGGGCCAACGCAGGCATAAACTTGTGTGGAAAAGAGAAATACTCTGGGACACCAATACAGGTGATAGTGTGAGTTCAGTCTAATTTCAAATCAGGAAGCCACGTGAGCACGTAAATCACAATTTGATTTAAAATTAAAATATCGAATAATAAAAAAGCAAGTTTTGAAAAACGATTCATATTTGATGGTGCTTACTTTATAAAATATAATGTTTTGACAAAAAAGAGAAACAATCTCAATTACCGACATAACATTGTTATAAAACTGCGTTAGGTATAATAGGATGAAGTTAAATTGATTTAATTATTTAAATATAATCTAATTTCCATTTGTAGACGTCTACCGAATCAGAAAAATTAATCATGTTGAAGTTATTATTTAAATCATGTTTTGATACCCATAATAATTGGTTTTATAAGAAAATAAAAAAATCACTACTTTTCAGGCTAAGTTTTACTACTTTGGACCCCTATAACTTCTAAACGACATGAGAGTGGCCTAAAATTTGGCCTAAAAGTGGCCAAATAAATTAATAAATCGAATTCCCCATGGCAACAATATTAGCTGCGTGTTTTTCAACATGCAAATCTGGATTTAGATTTTGATTTGCTGCTCATGAAAAGTATTGGGCAACTAGATGGCGTTGATTGCAAACATGAGAATGTCAACAAAAAACTTGTGTTCTCATAAATTATGTCTAATAAGAAAAAGTCATGTTTTGTTTCAAATTAAGTTTGCTGCAAATTAAAAAAAAAAAGAAATACATGCAAGTAACACGAAAACAATACGATATGTAAGTATTTATTTATTACAAGAAACTGCCTACAAGCTCACTATTATATTTTTTTAAATGCAGTCCTCAAAGTGTGGTTCAAAAGCAGCATGGAATTTTAGTTGTATCTTGGTGAAAATGGATATAAATATCTACAGCATTACAAAACATTCCCATCAATGCTACCTACAACCTACCTCACCAAAACTACCTTCTTGGAAGAAAACTAAAATAAGATTGTTGACACCGTTAACGTGCATGATAACCGAGTCAAAGCTTTCCGCTCAAATAGCGATTCGACCGTCTTCGCTGAGGCTCGTGACTGCAAGAGCTCCGATACTCCAGACATCGTTTCCATTATTTAATAGTTGCCATGATTTCATAATCCTGGATTCGTGTTTGTGCGTACGTTGTCGTTCAACTTCTCGCGGCTACATGAGCTTTAAGTGCAGCTCAAAAGTAGGCTGCTATATTTTAACACAGAATTGAAGACATATTTTACTTTTAGCAAACATGAATAGTTTTACTTGGAACACTGTGGAACATATGTATTTAGGGCTTCTTATTCCAAATCTAAAAAAAATTAATGGCCGCTCACATCTGGTGAAGAGTTATAGGGGTCCAGAGTTCTAAAAATTTGCCTGAAAAACTTGTAATTTTAAAAATTTTTCAAATAAAAAAAGGTCTTGTTGCTACCTTTTTTCAACGAGCCATCTATCTTAAAAATCCGTGCATTACTTTTGAAGATATAATATTTTAAGTATTATACACACTTGATGGTACGCCCTTTAACGAAATGTATATATAAACTGTTATATCTTCAAAAGAAATGCATGGACTTTTAAGACAGATGGCTCCTTGAATAGGTAACAGCATAATTTTTTTGATACTCATAATAACTAGTTTTGTAGGAAAATATAAAAAAATTATCACAAGTTTTTCAGGCCAATTTTTAAAGTTTTGGACTCCTATAACTTCTAAACGACTAGAGAGCGGCCCTTTTCACTATTAGCTTTTTTAGCTCTAAATACACATTTAAAAAATAAAAAAGGCCATTTTTTCTAAAGGTAAAATTAAGGTACAAAGAAGATTAATTATAGGAGGCATAAACGAAATATAAACAAAACAAAAATCCTTGGATATAAATTATTATGAATGCAAGCCATATACAGGCACTAAAACTACTATATACAATACGCGTTACTTTCATATATACAAAAGCCCAGTGTATAAGTGGGAAATAAAGATAAATAAATGTATACGTATCATACACATTTTACGTTCAAAAATTGAATTTTTTTTAAAAAGCACAATCACTATGTAGACAAAATATTAAATATTTAATATTACTCTTCACAATAATCACTAAAATATTCAGCTGTCCAGTTGAAACCAATTGCGGCGGCTAGGCGGAAATATGCATTACCAATTCGCTTCAACTCGTTTTGCGTGTCGTCAAGTAATTTCTTTTGATAAATGCTATACAAGTCATGTATAACATCAGCAGCGTCAAAAATGAACCATGAACCCACAGTTCATACTGTAGCTCCCAACACTTTTTGTTAGAAAAAACTTACTAAGTTTTCCTATAACTGTTATTTATATAGCTGTATTAACTAAAAAAGCCGCACATGGGCGATTTTAGTTAAATATGACTTGTTGCACTTCACAAACTCACCGTTGAAACGATGCGAGTCAACCCACCCTTATTTTCGTGAAAAAATTCAACTTTGATACTTGAGGTCCTTTCATTTTTACCTTGTTATGTTTTGACCTTTACAGTGTTTTAATGGTGTTTTATAATAAAACGCGCTGTGAGGTGTTTCAAATTTTGCATAGTAAGGCACTTAAAATTAGTCGTGTTTTGGCTCTTAAACGCGATAAATGCTCAAAACACGTTTGAGGGTTTGGAGTAAACGCACTATTAACGTCTACTGAAGAGATGAGGAAGAAGGTGTACACTGGAATCACTCAACCGACTCACTTTGCCATGAAAAAGTTGTTAAATGTCCACACACATAAATTGCCTCACTTTGAGTCTGCATTTGATTTTGTGCTGTTATTACCCTAAAACATTTTAAAGCTATAAAGAATTAATGCCAGCTTGAGTGTGTGCTTCGTGGTTGCATATAGCACTGCAAAACCGGCTGCTATAAGCGCATATAAGAAAAACACTCAAAATGGCAAATGTCAAACCAAAGTGAGTCGCAAATATTTTAAAGTTTTTGAAACTCTTGCCTCACGGTATATTTAAATACCCACTTCCTCCACTCTTCAATAGACATTAAAGTGAGTAGGACCCCTTTTATATTGGTCAAGACTTGAAGTCAAGTTTCAGAGTTTGTTGGCAATTCGCCGCACATCGGAAGCGACGGAAGGGAAAAAGAACCTTGAAGCTGTACCAGCAATTTTTCGTGTTTTTCGTGTTCCTTTTGCTATTTTCGCGTTGTTGACAGTGCTTCTTATTTAATTTTTCGCATATCAGTGTGAATTTGTTAGACTTCGCTTGCATTAAAACTTTTTTGCATTCAATATTATTTAATTTTGCATTAAATTTTTAAGCAAAAACGTTTTGTTAACTTCCATCGTGGTAAAAAAATAAAATTCAGTTTGCAAATTTCTATAAACCATAATTCATTTGCTTGCTACCTATCTCGTTTTATTTTTAGAAAACAAGGAAACAAGACAAGAACTTGAATTCAAGTCTTGACCAATGTGAAAGCTTTCGTCAAGTTCAAGAGAGAACGTCAAAAAAATTTGACTTCAAGTCTTGATCAATGTAAAAAGGGTCTAGGTTGAGTCAGGCTAGTGTAGACCAGCACCTGTAGGAACAGTTTGAGTGGAACTGTTTTTTACATTTTGACTGTTGTTCGATAAGGTGCTGCCACTATGTTGATTTGCTTTTTCCGTACAGCTCATGGTGCTTGTCTACACTAGCCTCACACAAACGACATACTTTGACGTCTACAGAAAAGATGAGGAAGTGGAAAGGTGAATGTACCTTGTGGATAAAGTTTCAAAAACCTTAAAACTATTTGATTTCGTGGCATAATTGAAGAAAGTGAAAACTTATATTAAAAATTTTTTAATTACATGTATTAAGACCTTTTTAGTCAAACTCCGGAAAAAATTTCAGTCACCTCGCAAGTGGTTTAGAAGTTATAGGGGTCCAAAGTTGTAAAATTTGGCCTGAAAAAATTGTGATTTTTTATTTTCCAAACAATTTTTTCTTTTATGGGCATCAAAAGAAAGCTTATGATGTTACCTATTCAACGAGCTATTTATCATAAAAATCCATGCATTACTTTTGAAGATATAAACTTTACGTATAATACGCACACTTGATGGTTCGCTCTTTAATGAAATATATGGTTTTCATGGTTAGCTGTTATGCCTTGTGTTGTCTCTGAGCACAACCCTTATTATAGTGGGTACATTTTTCTCACTTAAGATTGTTTCGGACCACTTTTATCTATGTATAATATACATTGTATATCGTTCAGAAATTAAGTTGGTTCTTAAGATAATCTAATGTGGAGAAAGTGCGAAAAAGCTGTAGTAGCTGAACTCTATTGTTATTGCATGTTGTAAAAAAAAATAAAATGCACATATAAACTTTTTTTGGATTCGCCCGGAGGTATGAAATCTTCCAAAGAAACGTATACCCGTACTATACGCATGCACGATTTACATTCTAAATCCTGCCCGAATCAGCCGGGACAGATAGAATGCACCTACGTACTAAAAATATACCCCTATTGGCAATTAGGACTTTCCACTAAGCACATTAATTGGCTTTTCAGCGGATTTTAAAAATTGAATATACATATATAAAAAACGCGTATTTAAGTATATTGTATTCTATATAAATAAGCAACATCGAATTAAATGATCGTGATTATTAATTTAATGTAGTCGAAACAACAATCCTGAGTTCAAAAACAATCTAAAACACTATACTCATTTTAACTGGTTTGCGGCCAATGTCCAACCCAAGGACCTACGTGGAATGAGATAAATCTTATATCCGCCAAATCAAAATCCCAATTAGTTGGATATGCATTTGGGCCAACGCAGGCATAAACTTGTGTGGAAAAGAGAAATACTCTGGGACACCAATACAGGTGATAGTGTGAGTTCAGTCTAATTTCAAATCAGGAAGCCACGTGAGCACGTAAATCACAATTTGATTTAAAATTAAAATATCGAATAATAAAAAAGCAAGTTTTGAAAAACGATTCATATTTGATGGTGCTTACTTTATAAAATATAATGTTTTGACAAAAAAGAGAAACAATCTCAATTACCGACATAACATTGTTATAAAACTGCGTTAGGTATAATAGGATGAAGTTAAATTGATTTAATTATTTAAATATAATCTAATTTCCATTTGTAGACGTCTACCGAATCAGAAAAATTAATCATGTTGAAGTTATTATTTAAATCATGTTTTGATACCCATAATAATTGGTTTTATAAGAAAATAAAAAAATCACTACTTTTCAGGCTAAGTTTTACTACTTTGGACCCCTATAACTTCTAAACGACATGAGAGTGGCCTAAAATTTTTCCATATTTGGACTTAGAAGGTCTTCATACACATAATTTAAAAAAAAATTTAAAAATCAAAGTTAAAATTGTTTTAATTGCATTTAAAAGATTTGATCAAAAAGCCTATTTTTACAAACACACACTAAAAAACCGAGTTTTCACTATTCTTCAATTATTCCGGTTTGTAAATTACTCAATCTAAGTACTTTTTTATAGGAGGCAAGTATAAATACATATTGGAAATATATGAAGATTATACTACGTTCACATACGAGATTAAAACAAACAAGATTTAGAAAATCCTCTTTTGTAATCCACAATGTTTACACTAGTGTGAAAGAAATTAATTTTTACATTTCGTTGCATTCTTTTGTTTTGTTTTAGGTTAGGGCTATATTATGGTGGTGGTCAATATAAATGGGAACTTTGAGAGAGTGAGCAAGGGAATAAATTTTGACCAAATCATGGGATCAAAGCAGATTGCACTGTGAAATTATTCACAACATTTGTGTTTTAACATGAACACATGTGACCGAGGATCATATGACCGCTACCATAACATAGCCCTTATTGACCTTCAATAGACGCTTTGCATATGTATGGAAATGCATTTTGAAATAGTTTGAGCGAATCAAGATGCTCCACCCAACGAATTTCGCAGAACGTCAATAGACGTATTTGTTTTGCATCTGGAAAGAAGACAAGAATACAATCTTTTAAACCCAGCCAGCCTTTATTGAATTGCAGAAGAAGTTTACTGATCCTTTGACGATTGCGAAGCAATTTTAAATATTTGGGATTTTACATATGTGCGTAATCGCTCTCTTTGTAATTGGTGGGATAAAAAAGGCTAAAGGCTTGATTACCCAAGCGTAACGTGAGGTGGCGCAACGGGATGTAGCGTAGTGCGACGTTGCCTCGAGGATAAGCGATTACTGAAATCGTAATCCAACGTAGTGCAGGCGCCGTAGTGCAGGGCACTCATTTTATTATAGTTGGCTTATTTACTTCTCCTCGTCAACAAAAGATTGCATCCTTTCTTATATAGTATTAAAATTTACAAAAATTTAAAGTTAAACATATTTTTTCGCTTGTCGAACTGTCAAAAATCGTAACGTTGCGTAGAAATCTATTTTCTACAGACTTCTACGCTGCGTCACGCCACGTTACGATTTCGGTAACGACTTGTACACATTTATCATTAAGCAGATTTTAGCTTGACAATTGGCAACGTCGCGCTACGTTACCTTACGCTTGGGTAATCCAGCCTTAAATCGTGATGCGGTCGGGATTTTTCACTGCATACGAATCACATCACTGGTTGTTATGCTTGTTGGTTGTGTCAAAGTCACAAACGCAACATCGCGTTGTTTGTTGAAATTAATAAATAATCCAGAATTTTTCTCCATTACTGTATGATACTATCGAAACTGAGAATTTTTTTCATATTAAAGCTCACTGTGCGGTGTTTGGATATATTTGACCTGGTGAAAAATGCGGTGTTTTTGTGAGTTCAAGTTGCGGTTGTATGTATGACTGCTTACATCTAAAGGCGCGATATAGAATTCAGTGCATTAGCAATACAAACAGCTACAAACTTTTGCAGCATAGAGGTGTGAATATGTTTTTAAAATAAATTATAAAAAAACAATGTTTTTCTTTTTGGTACGATTAGCCTACATAATAAACACCAGTACATCACATTTAAATATAAAAATAAAATTCAAATTAAATATACTCATAAAATCCCCCCGAATCCGTGGCTTATCAATATTTCGTATTTGATATCGAAATATAAATGATATCGAAAGCTACCGAAAAGGTCTCGACAAGAAATAGATATATAAAATTTTTTTTAACTTTCCAATTTCATGTTAAAAACAAGTATTATAAAAACTACTTCGTAAATAAATTCACAATCGTAGATCACCAATATATGGAGAGTGCTCCATTTGAACATATAAAATAATTAAAGTATTGATGATATGTGCTTGCCATGCATTTTGTTTTATTTAATTTTTACTACATTATATTCAACTGGTCTTCTTTCAAAATTGCTAATTTTTTTAATTGTTGATTTGAAGATACCCATTTTTTGTACTACCAATCAAAATGTGTCTCTTGTTCCCTTTTAGCTCAAAAGACGATTGAAAAATCCCTCGAAAAGGGCAATAACCCTGGCACTTGCATCACTGACTGGAATTTCAACTTTATAGCAAGGTTGTTGTACACGCTTAACACATGTTAAAAATGCAACAACCATGTAAAAAGTGAATTTCATCGAGAAGATTTCAACGAGTTGTCTGCGAAAACTTGTTAAAATAATAACTATCACAGCAATTAGTTATCGTAAAAATTTATCGTAAAAAATTCCTAAAGAAAAAATTTACATAATTCAAGGTATAATCTTAACGTTGGTGCGTATGTATTTTTGATCATCACGGCTAAACCACTAAAACTATCAATCTATATTCTCAACATGTGTTCGTGTGGTACTTCGAACTTTTTTGTTTTTTTAGATATCCCTAGTTGGAGCTGTGGTCGATTTTTATCGGTGTATTTTTTTTAAAGATCGACCACAACACCACCTGGGGGGCCTAAAAAACAAAAAATTTCGGGGGACCACACGAACACATGCATTGAATATAAGGTGGATAGCTTCAGTGGTTCAGCCGTGATGGTCAAAAATACATACGTACCAACGCTACGATTATAGTTTGAATTTTTTGAATATTTTCTTTAGGAATTTTTATGATAAATTTTTGTATAAAAACGTATAAATGTGTATAAATGTGAGACCGGTTTTAAGTTGAATCGTGTTCGAGGATTTTATCGGAAACGGACCATATATCGGAAAAGGACAATTTCTACACCAAAATGTTTGTTATTACTCTAAACCAGGGGTGCGCACAGATGTACATACACATTTTTATGTTTGTGTTGTAAAGCCAAAAATTGACAAATTTTTAAAAATTAAAGTAAGTTAATTTATTCCTCTTATCTTATAAAACAAACGAAACATAAAATTAACAATACAAATGCTAGCAAGATGCGGTTACTTGCTGTTCCATTTTCTGTATGCGCGATCTAAATGAGGTCAAAATTAAACGCAACAAAATATTTTTGATTAATTTTTTGTTCGAACTAATACTTTTGTAGCTCTTTTTTTTGTAACCGAAAATAAAATATATTAAAATAATTTAAATTCTTATTTATACAAGAGTTTTTGAACTAAAATTCTTAAGAGCTATTTTTGAGTTCTTAGCTGTTTTTTAGACCAAATAAGAAAAAATAAATTTACTTTAGTACATATATGACACTTTACGTTTACTTTACACTTTACGTACTTTAATATATGCTTCCATGATACAAAGAGCTACAGGTAAAGTATTCCCGGTGCTCGTCAAATGTGACACTTGATGAATACATTCAAAAGAAAATGTAGAAAAGTGACGAAGATAGCAAAATGAAAACGAAAAAACAGTCAAAATTCTGTCAAGCACATCAAGCAACGTAGCCGCTTTTTGTGTAAATCGGTAAAAAGAGGAAAAAGCACCCCTACAAAATATGCAAATTTTTCTTCACAAACACTACTTAAAAATATATTTACTTTATTTTGGACATGTGCTTTATATAACAATATTTATTTCATATCAGTAAACAAGTTTTCATAAGAAAATGTAGGCATTTTAAAATCTTTATACCCTATGAATAAATTGTGACTACGTTTTAACCAAGGAGCACCTTGCACGTCACAGCAAAGATGGCGGACATGCGCAATACTTTATCTGTAGTTCTTTGTATCATGATATGCTTCAAAAATTAAAGGGGATAAAATAAATTTTTGTATTTTTCAGTTAAAAAGGCATTCCTAATCCTTCACCTTCGTTCAGTTTGTATATCTTTTTTTTTAAGTGTATAATTACTACATAATTTAAGTAAAAAAGAACATTTAAAGCAGCGAGCAACTGCAACCTGCCTGCTTGAAGTCTAGATAGCTACTGAAAACTTTTTATTATCATGTCAACAAATGCATGTGAAATCTCTCCGCACATGGGTGGCCTTTTGCGCACTCCTGCTCTAAATAAAAAACTGCATCCCTAAATAAAGTTCATAGTAGAACGCTGACATGACATTCTTTAAAGCTTTATTTTAAATAGTGTCAACAAAAAGTGTCGAATTTTTGTCTGCTGTAAGCAGAAGATTTGAAAAACTGGCATCAAGCAAAGTGGAATGAAACTTTTCTTTTTAATAAACCGCGTTACAAAAACTAGCTTTTTTCTGTCCTATGAACCAAAAATACCTTTAGGAAAAGGATAGGAAAATCAAAATAAACGTGTAACATCGTATTTCAATTACGCGTCAGAATCGTTTTTATGTTTTAAGTTCAGTGGTGCCACACAGTGGGATGGCATATATATGTTGGAAAAAAGAAGGATTTGTTGGCATTTGATGAAACTTCATTTCTAAAAGTAAAATGGTATGCTGGTTCCAAAATTTGTATTTTTTTTGTAACGGTTTTGCTTTGTTAAAGAACCAATGTTTTTTCGTAATTTTTTTAATACTTAAATACTTTATGCGGTGATTTCAGAATTGATTTTTTTACCCGTTATGGCTTTAATTTTTTCATTAACTTTATCACGAAAGTTTAAATGTACATAATCTAGCCCAGTACCGACGAAACAAAATTTGATCACGAATAAAGGTCCTTATCGCTCTATCTTAGTTATAGAGATAAATGGGTTTGAAAGTTTTGGTGCGTTTTTTCGAAATAAAATCCTAACCATACATCGAAAAAGTTATTGTTATTACACGAGCTGCAAGTCTGCATACTTGGAAAAATTTAAAAATTGTGGTTAACTCATAACTCGAGATTTTTGGGAAGGAGCTCTTTGGTGCATTTTGTCTATAAGCTCATAAAAATATATAGTTGCGGCATCTGAGTTTTAAATTTTTTAAAGTCCATATCAGAGATTTGCATGAGATCATTCGTCAGTTTTTGCCACTCGAGTAACAATCGTCGTCAGCCGTAATCGCAAACAAGGAAAAAATGCATATATGCCGCTCGAATTCGTAAACAACGATTGCTGCAAAGCACACTTTGTCACGATTGCGAATTGATGCAAAGGTAGCCTCCAGACCAAGAGATCATTCGGATGCTTCGCTTAAAGCTCGAGTGTCAGCTGCTGCATGAATTTTTGTTGTTTCCATACTTCTCTGACCTTCTCTAGCAGCGCGTTCTTCTTTGTGCTGTTTGTTTCCTTTTAGTTTATTGTTTTCTTTTCTCTACTGTGGAGCAATCAGTATTGCCAGTAGCAAGTTTTATGACAGTAAATTTTTAAAGTAACCTAAGCTAAGATTTGGACCAAGAGTGCATGAAAGTTAATCTTGAAAGCGACCTAACTTAGTAAACAAACTATTATTGAAAACTTGTCGGTAAAATAACAACAATGTTTTGCTTTCAATGAACATTCTTTATCAATTAATGACAAGCGCAACTAAAGCTCCAACACAATTAAAAAATGTTCGATGAAAACCAACACAAACTTGTCATTAATTTTTTTTTATGAATGTGAGAAAGTGCAGGTTTAGAAAATGTCGCGAGCTGAGCTCGAAGAAAATGTCGCGAGCTGAAGCGACGTGTGCTGCAAAGTTTTATTAAACAATTTTATAGAAAAAGCCCAGAAAAATGAGTATTCAACCCAAATGTATGGAGTTTTTCAAAACGAGCGGGTATTTATTAATAAAACAAATTTTGTACAACTGCTAGCTTGTCAAAGAATGGCTAAAAATTAAGGTTATGTTGTGTAGTCAAACTGATAAAAACACGTCAGTCTTAAATGTTGGTTTATTTAATTAAATACCTCTAATTTCGGTTGTAAGAACTGCGAAATTTCTATAAGAACTTGGTGCCAGAATATATTTAGAAAAGTCCAAGAAAATCGTAGAATATGATTTGATCAAAATTATAGGTCTGTGATATTTATCAAAAGCGGCGAATATGGACAATTTAAAATTATGTTACATTTAAATTAAAATCGGTTATGTTTAATGGAAGATACAGTCAAACTGAAAATAAAAATTAGTGTATGAAATGGAGGAAAAACTGAGAAATTGACGCTTCAAATCTCATCGCCCCGATGGTGCAGTGCGTTAGCGCGCGCTTGCACGGGTATCACAAAGATTTCTAATGACGCTTTTAGCAGAGTAGAAATTGCAATCAGATCAGCTAGTGATTTTTTCCTTTTCATATTGAAAAAACTTTGTTGTTGTTGTTGTTTCTTTGGAAAAATTCGTTAGAACAATTAATTGTTCTAACTTTGACCTTAAGCTCAATAAACGATTTTAAACTATCAAACAACTAGAATTTGTATTTAAAATCAAGTATGATTTAAACTATCAAACATTTAGAATTTGTATTTAAATCATATAAAGTCAACATAATTAATATAGAGGTCATTTAGAAAAAACTTTAATCAAATGGTAGAGCTCGACCAAACGGAAACAGCTGAAAACAAAATCAGCAAAAATTCTAAAAACAACTTCAGTAAACATGCTTTGTTAGTGCAGACTTCCAGCAGGCTGTTGGACTACATATAATAACATAAGCATAGAAACTAAAGTAAAACAGAAATACAACAACAAATGTGACATTATGAAATGGAGGAAAAACTGAGAAATTGACGCTTCAAATCTCATCGCCCCGATGGTGCAGTGCGTTAGCGCGCGCTTGCACGGGTATCACAAAGATTTCTGATGACGCTTTTAGCAGAGTAGAAATTGCAATCAGATCAGCTAGTGATTTTTTCCTTTTCATATTGAAAAAACTTTGTTGTTGTTGTTGTTTCTTTGGAAAAATTCGTTAGAACAATTAATTGTTCTAACTTTGACCTTAAGCTCAATAAACGATTTTAAACTATCAAACAACTAGAATTTGTATTTAAAATCAAGTATGATTTAAACTATCAAACATTTAGAATTTGTATTTAAATCATATAAAGTCAACATAATTAATATAGAGGTCATTTAGAAAAAACTTTAATCAAATGGTAGAGCTCGACCAAACGGAAACAGCTGAAAACAAAATCAGCAAAAATTCTAAAAACAACTTCAGTAAACATGCTTTGTTAGTGCAGACTTCCAGCAGGCTGTTGGACTACATATAATAACATAAGCATAGAAACTAAAGTAAAACAGAAATACAACAACAAATGTGACATTATGAAATGGAGGAAAAACTGAGAAATTGACGCTTCAAATCTCATCGCCCCGATGGTGCAGTGCGTTAGCGCGCGCTTGCACGGGTATCACAAAGATTTCTGATGACGCTTTTAGCAGAGTAGAAATTGCAATCAGATCAGCTAGTGATTTTTTCCTTTTCATATTGAAAAAAAAACTTTGTTGTTGTTGTTGTTTCTTTGGAAAAATTCGTTAGAACAATTAATTGTTCTAACTTTGACCTTAAGCTCAATAAACGATTTTAAACTATCAAACAACTAGAATTTGTATTTAAAATCAAGTATGATTTAAACTATCAAACATTTAGAATTTGTATTTAAATCATATAAAGTCAACATAATTAGTTTAATATATAAAAGAGTTTGCTTAACCCTTGATTACAAACCTATAAAAACACCCGTAAATGAAACTCACAATTATAAAGACTCAAGTGTATAAATCTTAAAAATTTTTAAACTCGAAATTAGTTAAACCTTTGTTACTAGTTATAAATAGTTTTTTATTAATTTCATTCACTAATTCTTTGCTTAGAATAATTTTGAAGTGCTACTAGGTGTAATCCACCCTACTCTTAAAATCACACATATACGTTAGTATAGTCAGTTTTTTCACACCACCATCCAAAAACTAATAGAAACTTTATTCTGCAAACTTACTTAAGTTTTTACAGCAATACGTGCTTAGTAATGTTTCATTTTTAAGGCTTTTTTTTCTTAATTTTTTTATGTAATTGTTTGCGTTTTTTATGTCACTTATGTCAGTTTTTAGGTCATCAAAGTACGAGCCTTGGTTATTAATATATTTTTTCTATGATATGCAGCTGTTTTATTGTTTCTATAATAAAAATATTTTTTAATACATAATAAGAAATAATAAAATAACATTTTAGATACAATATAAATATCTTGTAAAAAAAATTATATTAAATATTTTATATTCATTCGCCATATAACTCATTATATTTTATTATATATTTTATCTTTGTGCGATGAATAATAAAGGCTGAAGGTTAAGTTGTTTGTGTCAGTTCCTCAAAACAATCCTTGGTTGCAAAAGCATTTATGAAGATTCCTCAAATATTTCGATTTTAGTGATAGCCATTCGTTAGATGGAATGGTTTGAAATAGCCTCTAAAAATAAAGTTTTTTGTCAAAATATTGGTTGGTGTAATAGTTTTAAGAAATAAACTGCCAGAAATTATATGGTGAAAAAACTGTTCCTATCTGCATCAACAATTGCAATGTATGCAATCGGATAAAAGATAATGCTTTTTTCATACATATTTTTGATACATATTTCTATTTCAAAATATTAATACAAAACTTACTTGATCTAAATCTTGCAACTTAAGTCATGTGATTTATACAAAACTTTTAAAAATAAAATATCTTCATATATTGTATTTTGTTTTTTAATTTCTTACAATATTTTTCAGTATGTGCTTATTTTATAATTTTTATTTTAGTTTTAATATATATGTCAATATACGAAATTTTGACCAGGAATCAATCAATAATTGCAGCCACTCAAAACCTTCCCAACGATATCTTGAAAGTGAGAATAGCATTTGAAATAATTGTGTTTTTTTGTATGTAGTAAAATAGAATTAATAAGTAATGAAATAATTAATAAATGCACGAAAAACAGCATTTTTATTAATCCGAATGCAAAAATTTTACATTTGTTGATAATGACTGGAAGCACTTTTTCATAACTATTATATCTGACCGTTTATATTTTCTAAACTACCACACCAGCCAATATTTTTACAAGAAACTTGATTTTTAGAGGTGATTTTAAACCATTCCAGCTCACGGATGGCTATCGCAACAGCCGAAATATTTGGGGAATCATCTATACTATTAAATAGAATTCCTGACTACCTTTTATATGACATAGCATTCTTTTGGGAAAAATCGTCCAGTTTTGCGCAAAAATTGTTAAACTCTTTTTGTCTTTTTTTTTTGCCCTATGATTTTTTTGGGCAAATTTATTTATACCAAAATAATGTTTTTATATTTATTGTCTCAAAAAAAATTTACATGAAAAAAAACCCAATATCTCTTTCCAATCAAAGGTTATGCATTCAAACAAAAAATTTTTATGCCATTGGTTATGTTAATAAAAGTAATTTTCACATTAATCGTTTTCAATTCTTGCTATCCACCTCGCAGTCGAATTAGCGAATTAATTAAAATCTTATTTTATAATATTGCAATTTTTGTGTCTGGTAACAACATTCGCAAAATAAAAAAATGCAACACTGCAACTAATATTTTTCCTTTGTGCGAATGAGCATAAAAGCATGGATTTTCCTTGCTTTTGGCGATTGTTCCTCATGTCTTGCCTTGTTTGACATCAGGGCTGTTCACATTTCAAACCGCTCATCAAATCGATCATCAACTGATTTGGCAAATGATTTGACCAACAGAATTTGTATGGATTTGATGGCGATTTGACGAGTGTGAACACTCATCAAATCGTTGGTCAAATCGTTTGATGAAAATCAAAATTTTTTGATTTTTCTGCTGATTTGACGAATGATTTGACGAGTGTGAACACTCGTCAAATTGTGTAGTACGATTTTATCAGTTCTAAAAAGTTTTCAACCTGAGCACATCGCGGTAAAAGAGGGAGCGGAAGAAAATAATAGCAAAATAATAATAAATAACTGTTGCAAATAATTTATAATAATTTATAAAATAATTTATTCTTCTTCCAATACGATTTTAATAACAAGTGGTATTAATAATTTTCCGTCATCGCGATGTGCTTACTTCGGTGTTCAAGATAAAATGAAATTTGATGAAAAATTTGATGAGTCTGAACACTTTTGTGGTCAAACGATTTGACAAATGATTTGATGAGCGGTTTGAAATGTGAACAGCCCTATCCTTGTGTCACAGACGTTCGTAATCGCTAGCGCTCACACTCTAGGCATTCATATCAACAGCAATTGGTAACATGCATTTGCGCATTAATTTAAATGCAGGAGGCACATTCGGTGCTCGTTTATTGACGAGACAATCGAAACGCCATTTGAATGCACTCAAGCTGTTCTCTGTTCCATATCACAGTTTTATACGGATAGCAAAAATAACCCTATTTGTTATAGGTTTATTATTTTTGTTTTTGCTTTTTATGCAAAAAATCTGAATTTTTTAAAGCGAATATAACGCAACTGAAATGTTAATCTGATTATTTTAATGCTTGTTTTTGTAAATTAATAGTTTTTTATTATTTTCATTTCAATACATTAGAAAAAATAAATAAATAACAATAAAATTCAAGTTGGAATTTACAGTTAAAAAAATCTCGTAACGCTGTAAATAATATAAAATATTTGTAGTTTAAGAAACGTCGCCAGCATACTCTCTGACTGGGACTGTATCGTCGAAAAATTTTATTTTAGTACTCGTCAATCTTAAGCAATCTCTTTAAACTTCTTTGAACATTGCAGAAGGTTTTTATGAACACGAGCAATGATATATGATATGGTATGGTGCAGAGTGGAAATTCAACTTTATAGCAGGGTTGTTGTACACGCTTACCACATGTTAATCATGCAACAACCATGCAAAAATTAAAGTTCAACGAGTTTTCTGTGAAAATTCGTTAAATAAGAACTACCACAGCAATTAGTTTAAATAAATTTTAGTGAGGAAATAGCTCCTGATTTCACTGATAATCATATTAATAATATAAAAATTAATCATTAATGACTTAACTGCAAGGAATCGTTTATATAAACTTTACATTAAACGTCGAAGTAGGTAAGTTTCTTAAACCTTGTGTCTAATTGTGAATAGTAAAAAACTCTCGAAAGGTAACAACCGAATATGAGGTATGATATTGCATTCAAAATCTTTAAAAAATTTTTAAAGGACAGCATAGATTTGGTTAATTGCTTTTAATTCATGTGAGCTGACGAAATATTTAACCTGTTGACAGCGGGGTAAGTAAAAATTTGTGAGCTTAATTATACACTCATTTCGTAGTATTGAATAAAACAACTATGCGACATCTACTTAGCGAGAAAAATCCCGACATCTACTTGCTTCGATTTCAAATATTCTGCAGCACGTCGTTTATGAAACGGTTCGCCAGAGAACCTTTAACTAACCAGAGCAACTTTAAGCGCGTTTTTCTCAAAACATACTTTTTCAAAACAGCCTGCACACTGAAAACAAACTAATTCACCGATTTTATTTTTTGAATCTCAAAAACGACACTTTTTTCCATACACCTTTTTCTTAGAATTGTTGCTGTTTTCTGCTTGCGTCTGTTACACCAAGATAATATAAAATAAAAAAAATATTTTTTAGTATGGAGTGAGAATCAAACTCATAACCCTTCGATTGATAGTCCTATACACACGGGCCCGTAAAGCCCGCATTGCGGGCGGGCGCAACTAAGCGAGGGGCGCCCTCAAGTCCCTTGATGAAAATTTAAATGAAGTAGAGAACGACACACAGTGTAAAATATGCGGTCGAAAATATGGTATATCGATGTTTTAATTTTTTCCAATTTTTTATAGCTTTCAATAGAAAATATTCTTGGTGAAAAAATCAAAATGAATTTTTTTGATAGTTGCAACCGTTCCGTTATGACAAGCCGTCAAAGTTACATTTTTTAAAAATTAAATTTTTCTTGTTATTCACATATTATTTTACTTATTTTTTTTTTTGTATATCAAAATAAAGTTTAAATTTTTTATATCTGGCAAATAATGTGTTTGTTTACATTTTTAACATATGGTTTGAATCTTATCATAAAAGTAAACACTAAAAGCGGGATACAAATTTTTTAAAATGTTTAAAAAATAATTTTGAGAAAGATTGACTATAGTTTTTCACGAAAAAATTATAAGAACTACGTTACACCAAGTTTTACACCAAAACTTACTAGAACGGAAGATATACAAACACAAAACAACTCAATTTTTATAATTTTCTTGCTGTAATCAAAAAAGCTTACAAATTGAAACAAAAACGTAGTTAACTTGTGTTGGTAGAATTTTTCAAGACTGAGTTACTAAAATATAATTAATGGGAGTGGCATTCGCCTATAAAATTTTCCGTTGATCTATAATCACAAAAGAAATTGATGTAGCAAATTTCGCTGTTTTGAAAGAAGACTTAATGAAGTTTCAGGCAAAAATGGGTTTCGTTTATATGGGAGGTGGGTGTGGCAGAGGGCGGATTTGTATAACTTTTTCAACATTACTTAATTTTGCCAAGAAAGATATTCGTGCCAATTCTCATAGCTCTACGATCACTCCTTCTCTTTTTGGCCAAGGTAGGGGACGTTAGACTGTGCGACGTTTGTTTCCAAAAAAATTAAGATATACCAAAATATTTATTTCCTTCATAAATTATTATTGTTTAAAATTAACAACAATAAATCAAAAATAATTTAGTAATATGTGCTCAAATAAAATATAAGTCATGTACAGACGATTTCTCAGGGTGCAATAATCGACGTGAAAAAAGCCGATTTTTTGGAGCAAAAGTCACCTTTGTTTGGCAAAACTTGATTATGGTCGAAGTCGATTTACCCGTTAGCTTTCATATTTTCAGCAAGTCAGCTGCTGATGTTATTTTAATCATTCAGTTGGTCATATTTTGTGACGTTAGTTAAATTCTTTAGTTAACAGGTAACGTCAAATACAAAACATTTATGGTACTATTACAGTGTGTAAAAAATTTAAAATCCATTTTAGTTTTTCGATAGAATATGGTTCTGTAAGGTCTTAAGAATACGTATACAAAACTTTAGAAAAAAATATCAAATAGAAAAAAAGTTATAACACATTATATTCGCATGTCGCGTAATATTCAAGAACCTTTAAATCTTTAATCGCGTTTTTCTCGAAACAAGGTTTTTCGAATTGGCTTCTAAGATATCTGGAATTCTACCAGGTCGATTACAATGAATCTTGATTTATTGTAATTTTTATAGACTCTGCTAAGCACTAGACCTATAAAAAGCCAAAAAACTTTTATTTTTTTGTATGATTGAAAATTTCGGCAAAAAAGAGATTTTTTTGTACATTTTTTTTTTCAACGCATGCCATTTTTTATTTTTATTTTTATTTGCGGAGGTTGAGTGCTCAACTACAACCCTTAACTCAAGAATGAACTTTGATTTTTTACTTTCAGACGCTTGTAAATGCTGGAGACGAGAAACCAATGTTGTTATGTGCAACAATTCTTTAAACACGCCAACTTCAACGCCCTGTAGGAAATTAACAACAACTATAAAGACAAACATTTTTTTTGATGAATAATTCTTCATCATGTAAAAAATTTGAATCGTTAAAGTTAATAATACTAGGTAAAAAAAGGTGTTTCTATAGCTACACACTGTAATAGTACCTTAAACTTAACATCTTAAAATTATCATTTCACCAATAAGAAAATTATTGATCTCATTTTTCAAACTTTAAGTTAGTTTAAAATTTTTAAATAATTGATATATGTTTTCTTTTTACCCAATTTCTGATCAAATCTTATAATATTTATTATAAATTGTATTATATTTGATATTATAAAAAATGTTTTTTACGTTATTGCTTATTTTTAACAGAATGAATTTTTTAATAGAATTTTAAAATAATATACAAATTTATTTATAAAATAAGATATTTATAATATATAACTGTTGTAATAAATGATGACTAATTTAGGATTTAAAGCATCGAAATTTAGGATTTAAGGACATAAAGTCTTCGAAAAATTTTGTTTAAAAACAAACGAGTTTTTAGTGAGTATGCGAGCAAACTTTCGCCCGAAGAATTATCAAACCTAAGATATTGCCCGACAACATCTTGCGATGTTAAACGTAGATTCTCTGCATATTCATCGTTTTTAACTAAAAAATCGGAGAAATTTTTCAATGGAGAATTTAAAGCAACACTTGGTAGTTTATTACCATTCTAAATTTTGAAAAATGTTTAACTGCATTTTATATTGTTTTTTTTTTCAAGTTAATTCAATAGTAACAAAAAGACTGAAAACGAAGTTGCTCAGTACAAGTTAATATTATTTTTAAGTTTTTACGTTTATTTAAAAAAAGGGTTTTTATATAGGTATACGTAAGAAATTCAACATATTAAAACGCTTAAAGCAAATGTTATTCAAAACATTTATAAGATTGGAAATATATATTCCGTTCCAAAATATGTACAATTTTATCGAGCATATTTTTAAATTCAACGAGCATATTTTCGATTTTTCGTGCTTTTTAATGCGCATAAATCAAGTTTTATCGTGCACATTTTTATACTCTCTAATGCTGACTGTTGAGTTAAAAAAGTCTCTTCTTGCTCTCTTTTTTTTTTGTTAAGAGTCCTCTTGTTTTCTCCTACGCTTCTAGTAACCTAACAAAGTTTTACTCTAAATGTAAATAGCAGGGCGCTTTTAGAAAACTGCGGGCGGGTGCATAAAATATAGTTACGCTACTGCCTATACACTACCAACTGATCCAATATTCTTCGTTGCGTTGGTTGGTTTATTGAATATTCAGTATTAACTGAAGATATGTTGCTCCAGATAGCATCTTAGTGTTTAGCAACTGTTTAGCCTGAAGGTATGCACATCTTAATACATAAAAGGGAAGCTGCTGCTCCGCATACAGTATTTCTCAAATTGTAATTATTTTTTGACAGTAAAGTAATTTTACAAAATACAATGTTCTCAAAAATGTTCAGCCTGAAAGTATGCACAGAAAATATATTTGATACTTATCGGTGACAATCAGGGATGGAAACTAGGGGGGAATTCCCCCATTTGGGCGGAATTAAGACTCTTTCTTTATTGTTGAACATACTCATCTCAACAATATCATAGCTTATTTCAAGTTGAAAAGTTTAAATTTTCAACTTTTGCCTCACTTCTGTTTGTATTGGTTTGCTACGAGTACATCTTTGTTCGCTAGTTTATTAAAAGTTTTACGATTAAAGAAATATATATAAACTATTCTATCAATAGACTGAAGGTATAAAACTATTACTAGCTATATCCTTTTAACTTTGTTTTTAATAAAGTGTTCTAGACAGCGAATAAGCATAATGCCCAAGGAAACCAAAGCTTACGCAAGAATTTATCAAAACTCTTGGGAGGAAAATCCTAAATGCAGCATTTGACTTAAGCCTAGTAGACGTGGCAAGGAATATTATTATTGCACTGTTTGCGACACTCATGGTAAATCGCACCTATCTGATATTCTAAGACACGCCGACTCCAAAAGTCATAAAGCAAATGGAAAATTGCTGAAAAACCAGGCGACAATCTCATCTAGTTTTGCTAGTTCATCTTCTTTGCTGGCTAATGTAAAGAGTGCTGAACTTCATCTAGCTGTCTTTGCAGTCAATTCCTCATTTATGCGAATTCATAAAAAACTTAATAAAGACTTTGGTCCTTATATAAAGGACATATCCGTCAGTCGAACGAAAGGTACTATGCTAATTAAAAATGTATTAGGTGAAACAAGTGAGGAGAATACAATAAATAAAATAAGGACTTCAAAGTTTTCCATCCTTTTAGGTGAAAGTACAGATCGAAGCAACAAAAAAACTTTAGCTGGCGTAGCAAGACTTATTGACGTAGATCTGAAGCCCACAGACTTCTTTTTATTTTTGGAAGAAGTTTAAGAAGCTTCTGCTGCGGGGCTTATTAATATTGTTATAAATTTTTTCGAAAAACACCAAATACCCTACAATAACTGTATTGGCTATGGCTCAGATGGAGCTAATGTAATGTGTGGTTCAAATCATCAATAAACACTATTCTTAAAGAAAAACATCCGGACATGATACATGTAAAATGTGTGGCTCATTCGATACATTTATGCGCGCAAAAAGCTTCCAAAAAGCTGCCGGAATTTTTAGCGGAACTAATGCGTTTGATGTTTGCTTACTCTTCGCACAAACCTAAACGTGCACAAATGTTTGAAGGCTTTCAAGAACTTTGGAATGTTAATCAACTCAAGCTTATTCATCAGTCTCTTACTCGATGGCTTCTTGCATTAAAAGAGTCTGTGGATTGAAAAAATAGTCAATGGAAAGCACTGCAAGCATTTTTTCGAACTCAAGCTGCATTTGAATCAAACTCCACAAATAATTTTATAGACCAATCCCTTCAAAACCCAGTAACCCAACTTTATTTCGAGTTCTTGGAATACGTTTTGGCCTATTTTTCATCTCTGAATTTAGAAATGCAGAGAGAGAGTCTCCAAATTCACTCACTGTATGCAATGATTGAATTCCTGTTCAAAGTATTTTCTGAAAATTTTTTGAAAACAGAGTGTTATCTGAACCAGCAGACAGATTACATAAATTTTGAGAGTGAGAACAATTACTTATGCCTTAATGATTGTTATTTTGGTGGAAAAGTTGAAAATACATTATGTAACACAAATATTGGGTACAATGAAATTTCTGTTTTTAAAAAGCGGTGTATTGATTTTTGTATTGAGGCGTAGTCCAAATAAAACTTAGATTTTGTTGTAGTCATCAACAAATTTTGAGTCCAAAAAAAACTTAAATTTTGTAGAAGTCATCAACAAATTTTGAAGCATTGTAAATTATTGGACGCATAAGAAATTAAAACTCAAAAATCAATTGTACCTTTGGCCACTCTTTTACCTCATGTAATAACCAATGAAGAACTTATAGCAATTGATAACAAATATAGCTCCTTAAAAGTAATCGAATTTGAAAATGATGACACAAATGATTTTTGGTCTTACATTGCGAGCTTAAAACATAGAGATGAAAAACCACAATTTTAAGTAAAGTGGTTCAACATATTTTCATTTTGCCGCATTCTACGGCTTCTGTGGAAAGAAAATTTTCTCAAATAAATTTGAACAAAACGTCATTAAGAAACAGATTATCGACAGAAGCCGTAAAAGCTATACTACATACAAAAACATATCTCAAAGATATTAATTTTGTGTTAACCGATAAACATTTAAAGAAGTTTAATCAGCTAATGTACGATCACAAGAAGTGATTACATGAAGTAAGCTTAGTTTTTTATTTAATTTATTAAAAACACTTATGCCAGATCTCTAAAATATAGTGCACTTAAACATATTTTACAAATTGTTGAATTGTTTTTAAATACTTTTATAGTTTATAGTATATATCTTTTTTATAGTGTATATATAAGAAATTTATTGGAATGCTTTAAAAAAGTAAAACATTTTAAAACATGTATATACTTAAATGTCCAAATGCTTTATTCTCGTCATTTCTTTTAATCTATTTTATGTTTTGTTATTATGTTAGTTTTGAAAAATATATTGTCAAATTACATACAAAATACAAAAATATTTAGTATTTTTTTAAATTAATTAAACATTTTGTTAAAAGTAACGAAACAATACAAAAAACAAAACAATATACATAGCAATATATGTACTACTTATATTTATCGACTAATTCTAGAAATTGACAATTGCAATTAAAAAGATTTCTCAGCATAAAATGATATCGAAAGCTACTTAACGAAACTGGCAACACACAAAAAGGTCTGAACAAGAAATATTTATATGATATTTTTTGAACTTTCCTTTTCTTTTTGAACTGGCATCACTGACTATCCACGAGCAGGCTCCATTGAACTGGGCGAAACTTATCACAAAACACCAATTGTTTGAATGTTCACAGGCACTTCAACAATGCCTTTTTGATAAATAAAATTTACGAATGATAAGCGATCCAAATATTTGTACAATACGATTAAGAACAACTATTGATGCAGTATTTGCTAGATATATCGATGATATGTAATATAAGCTTGCTATTTTAGATATCAAAACCAACAATTCCATTAATAAATTTCCATAATAATTATTCAAAACATTTACAAAAATAATTCAAAATAATGTAACATGTAATCAAATAAAATAATAATGTAATGCAATAAAATGTACTGGTGTGAATATTAACGTGTATTTTTTAGTTAAATTTTTGATATATAAAGTTTTTGAATTTAAAAATTATTTTATAAAAAAAAAACGATTAAATTATCAAATCTATTAAAATGTGAAAAAGCTTCGCTTCACTCGTGTGTCCAACGACGCATATGTTTTTTTTTAAATCTATTTGTATTGTAATTCTACACATCTTATACCAAAATAAGCGTCTTTAGAAAATTTGACTAGCTTTTACACGCAACAATATTGTAAAAACTATCGTAAATCTTACAATTTTTTTCCACTCTTCATATGTTTCTATATTTTAAATGTTTTTATTCCAATTCCGTAAAAGATGTGCATTTAAGGGTCTATTTTTGAATTCATCTTTTTTCAGACTATCTGGAGCACACACACTGGAGTTATGGTGTGTCCCGATTTTCACTTATTTTTAAGCACATTAACTTCAGCGCAGTTTTTATATTTAAGCAATATATGATAAAAAAACTTTACTTATACTGATGACGTTAAATAAACATGCAAATTAAATTTTTTGTATCTATTATAAACTCTTTTTGAAAACTTACTTTAAAATATGCCTTAACTTTAACCGCTTTTGCCTAAAACCTCTCTAGAGTCTTCTCACATTTATGATGTTATTGAAATGCAAATCGAAGTGTCAATTTTTTTTTTCAATTGTTCAATACCTTCGAAGGTTATAAGCGAAAATGCATTGAAAATTAAACAAATATGTTTTATTAAAAAACTAATTTGTCAACAAGGATTTCATTGCTAATGTAAATTAAATTTTTCTTATATTGTAAGAAGAACATTGTATCAGAAAATTTAATATGAAATCAAATTCCCCGCAATATTAGATAAAATGTTAAATTCCCCGCAAAAATCATTAAAGATTAGACGAATTATTAAATTCCCCGCATATTAGAGTCCATTCCTCGATTTCTCAATCGACATTAAATTCTCCGCAAATCGGGGAATTCCCCACTAGTGGGCATGCCTGCACACAGCCAAAAATTCGAAAAGAGCGCATGCACTGTACAAGAACTGGCAGTACAGCTCAGTCACACAAAAAGTACAAGAACAACAAAAAAAGAATACACACGAATTGCCCAAGAATTGCCAGTACAGGGGCCGAATTACAGCATCCGTGATAGATCAAAATTGTACAAGATTGATTAGCATTTGTCTCGTCGTGCCCATCGTAATTTTGCTCGATCACGGATGCTGTAATTCGGCCATGAGGACAAGATAGGACGATTAACATTAAAACCATTTCGAAACGCAAGGGAATTTGTTAAATTTAATGGTTTCTTTTTATTAATATTTATAGTCCATAAAACAAAAATATATATATTAGGGCGGGTCAATTTGTATGGACGAATTTTTTGGAGGTCTGGCTCAGCGAAATTCGTAAAATACATGTAATTTCAAGACTTTTTCTCCACTACAGCATATACAAATTCTGAAAAAAAGCTGTGCGGACTTTCGTAAATAGATTTTGTTCTCAATTATAAAATATGAATGTATGAATGTATGTGTATGAATCTATTTACGAAAGTCCGCACAGCTTTTTTTCAGAATTTGTATATGCTGTAGTGGAGAAAAAGTCTTGAAATTACATGTATTTTACGAATTTCGCTGAGCCAGAATTTGACCCGCCCTAATATATATATATACTTGCTTAGACTTCACCGTAAAATTGGAGTAGGCAGTGAGATCAACATCTTTGGCAAATCTAATTAAGCACGTAAATCCTCGGACAAAGCCATCAGAAGCCAGATAAGTGAAAATTTATTAAAAGAACATTTTCCAAAGTGCCATCCAAAGTCAAAGTTCCTTTGCGTAAGTCGATCCATAGTAAAATAAATTTAAATCAAAACTTAAATAAAACATGAGAAGAAAATGCAAATAAGAAGTTAAAGAAAATGTAAGTGAAAATTTAGCTAAGACCTGAAGAGACAATTTAAGTTAAAAATTAAAGAAACTCTGAAAAGAAAATTTAAGTGTACAATTAAAGAAAACCTGAAAATAAAATTGAAATCAAAATTGAAAGAAAACCTGAAGAGAAAATCTAAAGGTAAAATTAGAGAAAACCGGAAATGAAAATTTAAATGTAAAATAAGATAACACCTGAAAAGAAAATTTAAATAAAACCTGGAAAGAAAATTTAACTGTAGAATTAAAGAAAGCCTGAAAAGAAAATTTTAAGAAAACTAAAAAGAAAAGTTAAAGATTTAATAAGCAGAGAAATTATTATCACAAAAAAAATATTTATTTTTAAGTATTATTGAGTGTATTTTATTATATGTGTATTTCTTTATTATAGATATTTATTTAAATATATATTTTTAAGCTCAAGTTCACTATGCGGGCATGGATAAGGACGCAAGCAAAAATTTTGTAACCACTTTAGAGAGTTCTCTCAAGATAGGGTAGAAAATTATTAATCAGTTTGCGAAACAATTTAATATCGAATGATAAAAATAACATTGAGAAATATTGGTAGTGAAGTGGGCTATGTAAAGAAGATTTTATATTTCTTGTTAAGAAACATTGTTTTTTTTGTTAGTAAATTTTTATTTGGTGAATCCATTTATATGAACATTTAGAAGATTAAGTATAGTTATCCCTCATTAGGCTAACAAAAAAATATATATGAATAAAAAGTTGTTAGTGAAATTTTAATGGAGGCCTAAAGTTTATTCATTTGTGTTCTGGAGGAGGTAAGAAATAAGAAAGCGCCAATGATGTGAACAAAAAAAAAAAAGAACAGGAGAACCAAATCTTAAAGCATGTTAGGGGTAACCAGAAATTATGATTGGTTGCCACGGAAGGGTGGGTGAGCCGCAAGATTTTACATCCGTCTTGGATATTTTTTGTTGTTTTATTGATGTTCCTTACTTACTTACTTACTTAGTTTGCGCTGCAACCGTTTGCGGTTTTGGCCTCATCTTAGAAAGTGCGTCAGCCATTTCTGTCTTTCGCTTGCTGGCGCTAGTTGAAAATTCCAACCTTCGTCAGGTTGTCCCCTACTTGGTCTTTCCAACCAAGTAGAAGATGCGGTCGTCCTTTTCTGCGTTGACCGCCGCTGGGTACCGAATCGAACATGACCTAGCCAGCGAAGCCGCTCGATTTTAATGCACTTGACTATGTCGATGTCAGCGTACAGCTCATACAGTTCATCATTCCACTGTATTCGGTACTCGTCATTGACGCAGATTGGTCCCTAGACCTTACGATCTTTCTCTCGAAGTCTCCTAAAGTCTTTTCATCTGAACTGATCAGCGTACAGGCTTGTGATGCATAAAGTAGAACGAACTTGATGAGCGATTTATAGAGCGTCATTTTAGTTCGTCGAGAGAGATATCTGCTTCTCAATTGCCTACTGAGCCCAAAGTAACACCTGTAACAAGAGTTATTCTTCTTTTGATCTCAATGCAGATGTCGTTGGTTGAGTTTATGCTGGATCCTAGATAGACGAAGTACTTCTCAACCTCGAAGGAGGTATTGTCAACTGTAACGTGGGTTCCAAGACACTGGGACTGTTTGATTGTTTACACCAAGTATTTTGTCTTATCTGCATTCACTGCCAGACCCATTAGACTTGATTCTCTTTCTTGTATGGAGAATGCTGCACTGACTTCGCGCGTATTATGGCCAATGATATCGATGTCATCAGCATACGAAAGCAGCATAACACTCTTATAGAATATTGTGCCACTACGTTTCAGATATAAAACGCTCGTCCAGACCTTATATGCGATATTAAGAAGGCTTTTCCCACTGTAATTGGCACAAATAAAGAGATCGCCTTTCTTGTGGATTGGAAAGAGCACACTGAAATTACAATCGTTTGGAATGCATTCTTTCGACCATATTCTGCATAGAAGCTCGTGAATGCATTTAAATAGAGCTTTGCCTCCGTTCTTAAACAGCTGAGCAGGTAAGCCATCAGCTCCCGCGGCTTTATTATATTTAAGCCGAGCTATAGCTGACAGAACTTATCCTAGTCGGGCAGTGGAACCTCGAAGCTGTCATCCGTAATTTCCGGAATATCATCTCTATTCCGGATTGTTCTCGCCATGCAGGAAGAGGCCCCGGTTTTAAAACCATCGGCAAGGAGTCTAATTTTTTCCAAAAATTTTCGGGCCTCATTCCTCTCTCCAAACACTCTCTTTTCTTCCGCCTGAAAATACGTCTCTCTTCTCTCAGCTTCTCTTTGTATCGTCGTCTTACTTTGCAGTGGCATCGCGACATTCCTGGTCGTACCGCAGGTTTCGGCGAGGGCGGTGGTAGCCAATCACCTCTTCAGCAGCCGAACTCATGGAGTTGGTAATGTGTGTCCACTGCGCGCATATCTCATCGAGTGGAGGAGTGCTTTGAAGCAGGAGTGAGAGGCGAGTGGCGAAAGCTTCGGCTATCTGTTTCGATTGCAGCTTGTCGACGTCTAGATTTCTCTGAGTAGGGTTGCGTGCATTCTTAGCTGCACACATACGTGTACAGATCTTGGCTGCGACAAGATAATGATCCGAGTCAAAGTTTGCACCACGGATCGTGCGTACAACCAATACACTGGAAGAGTACCTTCCGTAGATCAAAACGTGATCAATTTGATTTCTGGTTTTTTGATCAGGGGACATCCAGGTGGTTCTATGATTATAGAAATGCTTGAACCTAGTGCTATTTACGACAATGCTTCGTGCTGCGGCGAAGTCAATCAGCCTCATTCCGTTATCGGAGGGGTTGTCGTGGAGTCTGAAATTTCCGACTGTTGGACAAATATATTTTCTTTGCTCACCTTAGCGTTGAAGTCTTCAAGCACGATTTTTACGTCGTGACGGGGGCAGCGCTCGCAAGCATTTTCAGGGCGCTCGTAGAAAATTTCCTTGGTTTCATCGTTCTTGCCTTCTGTAGAAGCGTGCGCACATATTAAGCTTATATTAAAATATTTAACCTTGATGCGGATTATGTCAAGCCGTTCGTTGACCAGTGTGAATCACAGGAGGTGGGGCTGTAGTATCTTCCCAACTACAAATCCGCATCCAAACTCGTGCTTCTTCCCAATTAAGGGTTCGAACATTCCAGGTGCATATCCGCAAATCATCATCAGTTTTTCGATTGCGGTACACTCAGGGAAAAACACTCTTACCTGATAAAGGCTATTTTTACCTGGATCGAATTTTGTTAGGAAAGTCAACCACGACTCAGAGACAGAGTCAACCCGAGTGTTAATACCATAACCACATTGTATTCTACATCAGTAGAGCAGAATTTGACAGCTGGTGGTCGCTATAAGCCTACCATGTTTTTTCCGCTATTTTCTACATGCATTTCTGTAAACGCGGATCAGGTTAATACGATCTTGTTGAATCTCCTAACAACATTTATCATGTAAAAATAACCTGAATCAGGTACGACTATTTTTCCCTGAGTGCATGATTCATTTGCTCTAGCTCTCTCATTGGCCCGCGCTATGGTCAAAATGGGTGCTTTTCTGTCTTCATATTATTTATCGTGATGTGATTGTTGACAAATTAAATAATTTATTGTATGTGATTGAGGTAAGAAGATGTAAAGCTAGCATTTGGTTTAATAAACCTGACTCAATTTAACTTAACAACAAATGCTGGTTAAAATTCGGTTAAGATAACCACATTTGTCAGCTTCATTAAACCACAAAAACAGGTTAAATTGACCTGAATGCCATGTGGTAATCTTAACCAGATGATTAATGTTGGCAAATTTTAACCTAATATTTAGTTAAAATTTGGTAACAT
Organism: Dichetophora obliterata; assembly: GCA_963920525.1. Classification (NCBI taxonomy): domain Eukaryota; kingdom Metazoa; phylum Arthropoda; class Insecta; order Diptera; family Sciomyzidae; genus Dichetophora; species Dichetophora obliterata. The sequence goes on along the minus strand of OY986436.1, from coordinate 42,139,758 downwards.
TAACCAATTTTTTTCTGGGTGTAGTTGTCATCAGACTTGGTTTGAGTCGACTTATGGCGATTCACAAGGATTATGCTGGCCTCGCCAGGTTGAGACAGTCAGATATGCTGCCATGTAAAGGTTCGCCTCCGTTTTCCCTTATTGATGTTAATCTTTGGTTATTGCTCAGCCTTGACCAGATGTGGCTGGATCGAATCATTTACCCTCCCTGGTACCGCTGAACTGTCGAAGTCAGAAGCTACATTTGTTACGTTAACCGTGTTTGTACGACTTATTAACTCCGTTATAAAATCGTTAGAAGATAAAAATATAATTGCTTACATGGACGATATTGTGATTTATGGAAACGATTTTAGAAGTATAATAAAAACATTTGGAAAATTACTGGAAGTATGCAATCAGATGGACCTTACATTTCAATTAAATAAATGTGAATTTTTTGTCAACAAAATAAATTATCTTGGACATATAATTAGTAGTCATGGCATACAGCCAGGTGAAGTTAAAGTGAAGGCTATTAACGATTTTAAAACAGCTTCAAGTATTCGTGAAATAAAACAGTTTCTTGAGCTAACCGGTTATTTCAGACGATTCATTGAAAATTATGCAAAAATAGTATAATCTTTGAATCAGTTATTAAAAAAGGATGCAAAGTACCAGTGGACTGAAGCTGAAAATATGGCTTTTCAAAATTTGAAAAATAAACTTTTTTAATCTCCTTTATTAGACATTTATAATCCAAACTATGAATACGAAGTTCACACAGATGCCAGTCAAATTGGATTGGCAGGTGTACTCATTCAAGTATGTGAATCTAAAGAAAAACGTGGAGTTGCTTATTTCAACAGGCAAACAAGTTACTTGGAGCAGAAATATCACAGTTATGAACTAAAGAATTTAGCAGCTGTAGAAAGTTTGGAACTTTTTCTGTTTTATTTACTGGGTTAGCACTTCAAAATTTGAACAGACTGTAATTCACTTAAAGAGACTGCAAATAAGCAACAGCTTATACCAAGAATTGTCAGATGGCGGCTCAGAATACAAGAGTATGACTTCGAACTCGTTCATAGGCCTGGAGTATCAATGGAGTATGCTAATGCATTAAGCAGAAATCTTGCTGAGGAGCCTAATGAAACTGAGTTTGTTGGTTCTGCTATATATAGCGACAGGATCCTTCATTGAATGATAATTTCAATGTTCTCACTGACAATAGCAATAGTAAAAACAAGAAAAAGGGATTTGAGAAGGAATAAATTATCAACCCTTACCCTCCTGATACGGGTACCTGGGTACCTGAAACGACTTAAAAATAGATGCTTTCTATAGTTTTTCGTATTTTTTAAATTCTGGAATTTTTGGTTGGTTGAAGATCCAAAGTCGAATAGTCCTTATCCTCGTGATAAGGGTACCCATCAATTTCTTTACACATTTCGTATAAATAAGATGACATATAAGTAATTTTGGGTTTCTTCTAAGTCTGTTTTTATTTTATTTTTGATTATAAAGGGTTTGAAGTTGTTTTAATACAAATTTTGTAGTATAGTCTGGATATATAAAAAGTTTCCTGTCTATGTGATGTCTATAGACTCCAAAAATACTGGGCCGATCGAGATCAAATTTTGGCAGTCTATTTGTTTCAAGAACGAGATGGTTTAGGAAACTTTGCCACATCCACCTTTTACCGCCCACAAATCAATAAAAATGCTTTATTTCAGACGGTTTGGGTCGAACTAGACTAAAATTTGGAAATTTAGATCGTTTGGTTACTGTCGGTAATTGTGTTGAAAATGAACATACAGTTATTGCATGATTTGGGATAAATAGCCGCGCAAACGACCCTTTGATGGCAACCGACCAGTTTTCTCACTCAGTTTAACCGAATCCAACTGCAGCCTCAACGAGAGTTTCGTTGTTTTTTTTTGGCATTTGGATGAATGCTAGAATAGGCACAAATTGCACCCAACGCAGCCACGTCGATCATGTTGTAAAAAATGGCTAAAAGCTCTGATATTTTGAAATGGAAAGCGCGTTTAACTTTTTTCGGTTAATTTTTCAACGTTTAATTAATTCATTTTTGAAATGAAGCTTTGGAACGAAGTTTCTTTACACGGCTTGCGGGTGGTGTGATTTGGTAGAAATCGCCACGTAACAGTGAGAGAGCTGTGTGTGTATGCGTGCGAGTATCGAGCAGACTACAAACTACCCTATGCTAGGGTAATTTAGCTAGTTCTACGCAAAAGAAGGCATTTGGGCAATTTAGCTAGTTCTACGCAAAAGAAGGCATGCTAGTAGTGCTTTAATCGGCGTCAATAAACCTTCCTTGATCGCTGTATTGATGAGTGCTTCTGCAATTCCTTCCTTTTGAAAGTTCTGAGTCTTTCCATATAATTTATTATAAAAATTTTAAGAGATCAGAACAATTTAAAAAAAAATATAAATTTTGAAAAAACATAAAAAAATTGTTTTTTTTTGCTGATTTTGGTCTCGACCCAGGTTTGCGAATTCTAACATATTAGATACATATCATATTATTTAAAACTTTTAAATGGAAAAACTCGAATGGCCAGTTTCACGACCATTAGTTAACCACTGACCAGAGGTTAACTAACAGATTTGAGTTTCACAATCAATGTTAACTAACAGGTTAATTTGTTTTACGTTTGGTGCTTAGTTAACAATCAATGTTAACTAACAGGTTAATTTGTTTTACGTTTGGTGCTACATTTAGACATCATCTGGTTCATTATGTCTACTCAGCCTTTGCATTTGTTGTATAAGATATTTATGTCCTCTTTTCCATTTACTGCTGGCACTGTTCGTGAGTAATTCATAACTGACAATAAGAAAATGCTTTTCTTCTTCCTGGTTACGACATATAAACTGTTAATATTTGTTGAATGCATATCGGGGTTCACCTATATCGTCTGTGGTGTGTGGCCGTAGCTCTCTTGGATGTAAGCTTTATTTTTTGTCAGAGGGCACCGACGAGTCTCACTCCTCTTACTCGTTGCTGATTGGCCAACATTACTTACGCGGAGATATTTAGATAACCATTTTGGCATGGCAAATTGTCTAAAAAACTCGAAGATGATACATTTTGTCTGGTTATGGGGTAGAGAGAATAGTTTTGAAGCTTAAAAAACTATATTAGTTTCCAAAAATACATCAACTCCTGTGTTTCATGTTTATACAATCAAAAAGGGAAACATGAGTCTCGTTATAATATACATCCAATTGATAAGCGCGTTATTCCTTTTCACACCATACATGTTGATCACATTGGACCGTTTCCAAGAAACAAAAAAGGATATATGAGTCCATTTTTGGAGCGATTGATTCATTTACTACGTTTGAAATGTATTATGGATGTAGCTGGATTTGTTGGCATTCCAACGCAAATAATTAGTGACTATGAAACTGCTTTTACGGCGAAGGTTTTTAAAGAATTTTGTAGTGCTAATGGTATTCGCCACATTTTGAATGCAGTTAGAACTCCGCGTGCAAGTGTACAGATAGAAAGATATTAAGAAAACATTAAATGCTTCGCTTTGTACTATGACAAATGAGCCAGATGGACGTGTTTGGAATCAATATGTTCTAGCTATACAGCGGGGTATTAATAGTGTGGAGCTTAGGATAACTGCACAAACTCCATAAAACCTGTTATTTACTTTTACTACTCGGAACTATCTTGGAAATGAGCTGAGCGTGGCTGTAAGCCAAGATATGGATGACGATGATGATGTTGATAATATTTCATAAGCAGCTTTAATGGCGAATGCAAGGAAACGAATGGATGGAAAGTCTTTAATTCAAGCAAAAAAATTTAATGACACTTATAGTGCACCACATAAATTTGTAGAAGGCGATCATGTACTAGTGAAAGGTGAACATCCTGCAACTGGACAATTAAAAAATTATTAGAAAGACTTAAAGGTCCATATATTGTAAGCCAGAATTTGGGTAACAATCGATATGTCATCACTCACTGATTCAGAAGTTACTCAACTAAGTCGGTGAAGTTTTTTCGAATCTAATGTTGGAACTTAAAAAAGTTTTTTGACACTAAGGTAGACCCTTAATATGCGTTTTTTGTTTTATACTCTTTGTAGATGCGCTGATTTCGAATCTTATGCTAGAATTTTAAGAATTTTTTACAATAGGGTTGACCCTAAAAATGTGTTTCTTTGTTTTATGTTTCAAAAAGATTTTTGACACTGTGGTAGATCCTAAAAATGTTTTTTTTATTTATACTCTTAAGTAAGTTCAGTTTTCAATTCAACTTTTCAATAATTTTCAAGCACCATATCGCACTCGTTCAACAATACTGTATTATCTCAAAATTTTTTTATTTTATCTTTTTGGCAAAAAACAATACATAACACTTATGTCCACCTATGGTTAAAAATTCCTATAGTTCTGACTACTATTTGTTAATAAAATTACATGTTGTGACCTTTTTCCTGCTACAATGGGTTATTTCTGTGAATCAAGAGAACAAAATTATTTTAAGTTATTTGAAGTGATTGGCCTTAACAAGTAATTGTTTTGTCGTTTAAAGAGTAGTATTTTGAGTTAAGTTGTTATTCTAATAATAAAAGTTTATTTTAGTCAGGTAGTATTTTGAGTTGCAATTGTTTCATTGATTCAAGCTAAGTTAATTGTTAGATTTAATTCGAAATATGATTGTTTTCATGAAATAATGCTTAAGTTTTTCTTTGAGTTGTTACTGTTTTCGTGAAATAATTCTGTTTTTTGTTGAGTTATTATTGTTTTGATGAAATAGTTTTAATGACACTTTGTAATATTATCATTTTATTATTTTGTAATAGCATTTCATTTTTAATCAGCTAGAAATTGTATTATTAGGTTTATTTAACAGGTGAACACTTGAAATCAAGAGGTCTAATAACTTCAGTTAACAAAATGAGTTGTCCAAATGAAGAGCACGATTCATTATTACGCAAAGCAAAAAATATCAGTAGTGAAAGATGTCATTCTTCTGGCAGCAGCTCTTCAGATCCGGTCAGTAACAATACGCAAAATGATTTTGATCCACGTACAGTGAATGATAGCAGTTTTCGGAGTTAAAAAATATAGGAAGTGAAAGCTGTCATTCTTCTGGCAGCAGCTCTTCAGATCCGTTCAGTAACAATTCGGAAAATGATTTTGATCCACGTACAGTGAATGATAGCAGTTCTTCGGAGTCAGATTTAAATGAGAAAGCGGTAACAAAAAGGAAATGCGAAAAAAGAAAACATCATAATAAACGACAAAAGCGGCAAAAAAAATTACGAAACTCAGGGTATTCGTATAAATCAATTTATAATTCGTCAAAAACAATAAAAGAGAAGCGTTTACGAGAAGCTTGTGGAGAAAAGTGTCGCCTTCAATGTAGTAAGAAAATAACACAATCATCGCGCTATGAAATATTTAATAAATATTGGGATATGACTAGCTTGCAGAGACAAAGAGAATTTATTGCCAACAATATAAAACTAATTAACCCAAAGTACAGATACTCCTGCACTCAAGATTTACGCAGATTGAACAATGCATTTTTCTTCGAAATTAACTCAGAACAAGTAAGAGTGTGTAAGTTATTTTTTAAAGCAACACTTGACATAAATTATACAGTCATAGCAACGGTTATTAAAAAGAAGGACAAAGATGGTTTTGTAGATATAGACTATCGTGGAAAGCATAGTAACCATTTAACCGTGAACCCTAAAGTTAAAAAAGCATAAGACAATTTATTAACAATATTCCAAGGGTCGACAGTCACTACTTACGTGCTCAAACAACTCGTGAATACATTGAGAGTGGCAAAAGCCTAACAGACCTATACAGTGATTACAAAGAGTTTCGAGAATCTGAAAATTTGCCACCTGGTAATAAAAGTATGTTCTACAGAATTTTCAAGAACGGATTTAATCTTTCACTTTTTAAACCAAAAAAGCATCAATGCGATCTTTGCGAATCATTCTTTAATTCAGATGAGAATGAAAAGAAAAACTTAAACGAGGTTTACAACATACACCAAGAAGAAAAGAACTTATGCAGAATGGAAAAAGATTTTGATAAAACAAATTGCACAGCAGCTGTTTACGACCTGCAAGCAGTTTTCCCACTTCCAAAAGGGATGGCATCAAGCTTTTATTATACAAGCAAAATAAATTGCTATAACTTCACTGTCAGTGACCTCAAAGCAAAACATGTCGAATGCTTTTTCTGGACGGAGTAGAAGGAAAACGTGGAGCAAATGAAATAGGAAGTTGCGTACTTCAATATATAAAAAATTTGGTGTCAAAATTAAATAACTCTCAGGACTTGGATTTAATTTTTTATTCTGACAATTGTTGTGGGCAGCAAAAAACAAGTACTTACTCACCATGTATTTTTATGCACTAACAAAAGTATAACTTAAGAAGTATAACACATAAATATCTAATCCGAGGCCACACTCAAAACGAAGGTGATAATTTACACAGCGTAATTGAGAAACAGGTAAGACGGCATCTAGTCAGCAGACCAATATATACACCAGGTGAATATACGGCTCTAATAGCAACAGCAAAAAAAACTGGAATGCCATATAAAGTTCACGAATTGTCTCATGAAGATTTTTATGATCTAAAGGCCATACAGGAACTGTGGGGCAAAAACTTTGTTGTAAATGAGGAGCGCCAAAAAACAAATTGGCATAGTATTAAAACTCTCCGTGTAGAAAAGGACTACATCGATTCATTTTTTTACAAAACTTCATACAAGGACAAAGACTATTTAAGAGTTTTTGTACATAAAGATAATTTGAAGTCTACAGATTATTGGAAAAACCTGGAGTAAGTTCTAAACCCATTTTCAAATTCTAATACCAAACTTACATGTTTGTAATTATTTCAGGTTATCTTGTGTTTATTTGGGAAAGCTGCCACTGTCGGAAAATAAAAAAAAAGATATTATGGACCTAGTCAAGAAAAACATAATCCATAAAAAATATTACGTATCATACTACAAAAATATAATAGGGAATTAATTTAATAAAATATATATTTGAAACTTTTTAGCAGTTGTTAGCATTTATTTAGCTTTAAAAAACTTTGTTTACTTTAGTCTTTTCTCATTTCATGTTTAACACTTTTATTAAAAAATGTATTAAATACAGCAATAAATTTCATGTAAACAAACACAACTCAAAATATTTACTTCTTATTAACAAAAATAATTCAAGAAAATGATAATAACTAAAAAAATCGCGTTTCTATCTGCAAACAATAAACAAATAAAAAGGTTATGTGGTGCAATACAATAATTGATGGGGTTTCTAAATATTGCCTAACTTTTGTTAATGGAAAATTCCTTAAGCATTAAGAAAACACTTTTTTGTCTCTCCTGAACACTTTGAAGTTTTTGAGTTAATACAGTATTGTTGCTCAATGCTCAATGCTCAATGACTTGTTGCGTTATGAAACAAACATCGCTGGCAACGGTAACTGCCTATTTTCATCTCTCGTAAGAATTTTACATCTTAAAAATTTAGTCAATTCTTCATTTTCTAAAATATGAAACTAAACTTTTTTATTCGATTGTTCATTTAAGTACATTATTTGTCTTGAAAAAATTATATAACATAAAACATAACAAAATTATACAGATTTTATTTCGAATTTTTGGAAATACTGAATTTTAAACATAAAAAAAATTAAAAAAAAAACATCTGCAAATGCTCCCAAAATTATACTTTGCTTTTATCGTGGTGTATTCCGGACGATTGCTTATCGAAAAATTCGCCAAATGATTGAATTTTTTTAGACAAATCTTTAATTTCTACCACCCAAGCCTTGATATCCGAATCATTAGCTTCTTCCTTGCCATGCAATGATTTTTCAAATGTATCCAGATCCTTGGCTAACTTTTTTCCATACGAAGTGTAACCGTGAGCGAATCTGTGTTCCATAAGTTCCAATTTATTCTTACGCAATGAAGCATCAATTATTAAATCTTCAGCACTTGGTTTTTCCATAGCTGTAGCATTCAAATTATCCAGGGTATGGGTTAAATCGTCCAGCAGTTTAACACTATGACGGAATCTATCAACTTTAAGAATAAACTTGGTCAATTCTTTGATTTTCATTTTAAGCTGCTCGGTTTGGTCATGAGTTGTAGAAACATCTGCGATAACATTCGTTAAGAAAACCTCTGTATTCACCAGAGTGGAAAAGGTGAGATAGTGAAAATCTTGCAGCGCTAAAAGAATTGTCTTAAAGTGTGTAAAGAAGTTGTCCTCAAGTGGTTCGGAGTCGCTGTGTTTCTTAGAATGTTCATGGTGGTGGGTGGCACTTTGAGTGGATGCTGTGGTTGTAGCCTCATTTTTGACAGTTGACGATGCAGATAAAGAAGCATGAGTTGGAGATGAGTTAGAATGAGTTGTACTAGATGTAGTTGTGCTGGCTGGAGTAGTGCTTCTGTGGTGCGCTTTTTCCGTTGAGACATTAGCCAGTGTGCACTTGTATTGAAAATAAATAAAAATAATTAAAATTTTTAAAAACACTTTAATTAATAAAAATTTAACAAGAAATAATTTCCATTTCCACTCACGTGCAACAACAGGGTGCTGCTTAGCAACAGTAATATAAATTTTGAATACATTTAACTGTCATTTGTTGTTGTTGACAACAGGTAATAGAGAATTAAACTGAACCGTAACACTTGCTAGTCTTGCATTTATATAAGAATCAATTATTTATTTATAATTATTTCAGTTGCATAAAAGCAGCAAATCTTGTTCTACTTCCAGTTTTGCTAAATATGTTGAGATCAATGTTTTGTGAGTTTCAACATTTTAGCATGTGTATAAATACTTTAAGGTCTGTGTCGGTTTGAAGGTTATAGATATGGACATGACAATGTTGTTTAGTGTCAGCGTTAGTTTGTTTTGTAGAGCTGGTAAACTAGTGCAGCAAAAAATTTCCGCTGATACACCACTTCAAGTGCAGTTTACTGTATCAGCGAAATGCGTTAATGCAATTGAGTCAAGATGTCGATTGAAACGATATGATCACTGTGTTGACAGAACTTTAATCAAAGCTCTGACATTTTGAGTTGGAAAGCGCGTTTAATTTTTTTCGGTTAATTTTTCAACGTTAAATTAATTCATTTTTGAAATGAAGTTTTGGAACGAAGCTTCTTTGCACGGCTTGCGGGTGGTGTGATTTGGTAGAAATCGCCACGTAACAGTGAGAGAGTTGTGTGTGTATGCGTGCGAGTATCGAGCAGACTACAAACTGCCCTATGCTAGGGTTATTTAGCTAGTCCTACGCAAAAGAAGGCATTTGGGCAATTTAGCTAGTTCTACGCAAAAGAAGGCATGCTAGTAGTGCTTTTATCGGCGTCAATAAACCTTCCTTGATCGCTGTATTGATGAGTGCTTCTGTAATTCCTTCCTTTTGAAAGTTCTGAGTCTATCCATATAATTTATTATAAAAATTTTAAAAGATCAGAACAATTTAAAAAAATATAAATTTTGAAAAAACATAAAAAAAATCGTTTTTTTTTGCTGATTTTGGTCTCGACCCAGGCTCGCGAATTCTAACAAATTAGATACATATCATATTATTAAAAACTTTTAAATGGAAAAACTCTAATGGCCAGTTTCACGACCATTAGCTAACCACTGACCAGAGGTTAACTAACAGATTTGAGTTTCACAATCAATGTTAACTAATAGGTTAAGCCACCATTGGTGGTGGTTTAAACCATTAGTTAATTAACAGCTAATTTCTGTAATTAACCAATTGGTTAACTAATGGTCGTGAAACTGGCGCTAAATCTTTTCTTACTTTTGGTATAAAGAAATTTTACGAATGTATTAAAAAAAAAATTTTAATGAGCAGAAATTTTTTTATAAATGTAGATTTTTAAAAATATACAAAAAAGAAATTTTAATGTCCGAGCTAGTGCTCCCGAAAGCGTACTTTCATTTGTTATGATGCAAAATAAGCGAAAGTTTGCTAACAACTGTGATAGACGAGTTGATAAGGTGTCGGACCGGCACATTATAGGACGAGGGTTCAAATTTGGAAATTGTCAGTCGTTGTTTATTTCAAGTTGATGTTAATATTGCTTTTCTTTCTAATGTGCATTCTCAAAAAGGGCTTTTAGCAGGCCTCTTTAGAGTCGCGAGAGAGGAAGGCCTATAAAATTTTCTTCTGGGTAGCAGTCAAGTGCGCTGTGTGTGTGCGGGTCAGAACAGCGCTGAAACCCTCGTGATGATGCGCAACGTCTGAAGCGCTATGCGCATTTTTTTTGTGGAAAGCTCATTTCTTTTTTTGTACTACATGTCCGCAAAAACCTGCGCATTTGTACTGTGCTGGAAAGAAGCGTGGAGAATGCAGATTGTGCCGAAAATTTACTTTCAGCACTGAGAGTATTTTTGTTTTTCGAAATTCGAAAACTTTGCTCTTGCTCTCACTCTCTCTCTCTCTCTCGACATTGGGAGCGCCTTAACAAAGAGTATAAATGAGTAGAAGAGGTCCAGCCACTCAATGTTAAATTTTTCTCCTTAATCTCGGTGAGGTGCGCAAGAGATGTCCTAAAATTGAAGCGCAGCTGCAGCGGCAGAGCGATGTCGCTTTGCAGCCAATTTCGAAAATCTCTTTTAGGACTAGAGAGATTTCGAATTAGAAATTAAAATGTGTGCGCACAAGCGAGCTAGAAATATATTGCCTTGCTGGTTTCTTGCTTCCTTTTATGATCATAATAGAATCGATTCAAGGTCTTATTATAGAAAAAAAAATGTTTGTTTACATTTTGTTTTCTATATTTTTAATAACTTCGCCTGTGTGCACAAGGGAGCAAAAAGATTGGTTTTTTTTAATGGCCTTGCCTGTTTCTTCCTATTTGAATATAAATCGCATTGTTGTCATTCTTATTACATTTGGCTACATTTGGTAAATTGCAAGATTTATGAAAGAAATGAAGCAAAGCAGATTTCTTGCAATTTACCAAATGTAGCAAGTGTCAATGCGTTGCCAAATTTATTTCTTCTTAATAGCTGGAAATTTTTGTTCTGATTTTTTTGTAGCTAGGTATATTTTGATTTTCATATTTTGATTTTCAGATAACTTCAACAAATGTTTGTTCATTAACAGAACAAAAGAATGCCCTTTACAAATTTTTCCTATTATTTATTTAGAATATAGGTACCTATTAGAAAATTAAAATAAATTAAATTTATATTTAGTGTTGTCCATTATTTATATTTATTTGAAAAATAATACAAACCAGTACCAAATATATTTCTTTCAAATCTGAAAAGAAGAGAACGGAAATTGATTGCAAAGTATTTCTTTAGATAACTTTATATATTTTGCTTGATTTAAATTATTATATTCATTTATGTTCATTTATATTCATGATCACTCCTATTAACGGATAGAGAAAAGCGTACAGAAAAGTTGCGAGATATATTGGTACAGCCACATGCAATAGATCTTGCAGCTTTTGTGTTCGCTTTTCTGTAAACGATATCTAGGAAATGCTTGTTAGAATTGCCAAAAAAGCTGCAAGATGTATTGCAGGTGGCTGTACTTGCAATTGTCGTCATTGACGTTGTGAAAGGCAAACAAGCTACATCGTGAGCATTCCCGTTAATAAAAATCGATCAGCTTTTATTTTTAAAATAATCAGCCGTGATTTTATTTTGTATCGTGCTATTGTTTTAATAAAGACATGTCTTCAATTAACTGTATAGTTAAAAGTTGTCTGGGAGTCAAGGCTGGCCCTGGAATAACTTTATTTAGATTTCCGGAAAATCAGCCGGAACTAATGGCGAAGTGGTGCAAAAATTTAGAAGTGCAAAGTTCGCAGCTCAACTCGAATTCACGAGTATGTGTTCGTCACTTCGATTCGTCCTGCGTGGGCTTAAAAAGATTAAAATTGGGTGCAATTCCTACTCTTTGCCTTGGTAAGTAAATAAAATAAAAAACCTTATTTTTTTTACGAAAAATTTACGAAATATAATATGGCATGACATTTTTTTAAAAATTTTCTGCTAGTAAAATTTTTTCCAGTGAATTTGAAAAAATTTATTAAAGAAAGATATTATTGATTAAAAGATTTCAAAGAAAGAAATTTATTAAAAGATATTATTAAAATAACTTTTATAAAAAATGTCGTGCACACTTTCATGTATTATAATTACATTACTTACTTATAATTATAATTACTTACATGCATTCATATTTCATAAATAAAAATTCATAACATATCATCAATTCATTCATAATAATATTACTAGACAAAAACACTTTTATTTTTTTAAATTTTTCTATAAAACGTTTCGTGATTTTTTTTTAGTAAAAATGGACGGAATTATCTAAATATATTAAATTTGTTTTTAATTACTAAATTATATAATTACTTCACTACATAATTAACTACAAAAATTAATAAGTTATGCAAAAATGAAATATTACAGAGTATAAAAATTGCTATTTTCGCTTTTTATTATTTTTACAACAAAAACAACTTTTGCGCCATTTTTTAATGAAGAGATTTTTGGATCATTTTTAAAAAATATTAAAAATTTAAGTCCATGTCTAACGGTACTGTTGCAACAATACTTTTCAAGTACTTTAATTAAACTCTTAGACAAAAGAAGATTGAATAAAATATATTAAAAAAACAACGATATTTGCGTCGTAATTCAAAATTCAGTGTACTAAGATTTTCTATAGTTTTCAAGATATAACAATGTTATTGGTGAAAATTTAAAAACTTAGTATGCATTAACATATATTGGATAAAAAAATAATATTGAAATATCTTACATTATTAAACGAGCAATATTTGTTTGTTTGTTTATTGTTTATGTTTGTTAATCTCGAAAATGGTCCAAGCGGTTTCGATGAAATTGTCAAAATAGGTAAATTCTGTAAATATTTTCTATTCAAGTCTTTTATTTCATTTTAACCCTGTACGACCCATTAAACAGTTTAAATAATTAAAGACATTAAAAAGTAGTAAATATCAATATTGCAAAAAATGTCGATTAGTAGCGCACATTGGGCTATTTGACCGATTTAGGCGGCCAAAATTATTTTATTCGGTAAAAAGTTAAAAATGTCAGTTTAGATTTTAATAAATCCAGACTTTAAATAACGTTTTACTAATTTTCTTGTTTTGTTAAATTTTATCATACATTAGATAATACAGATGAGCTTAGCCTTGACATGCCCGTGCTTTATGCACATCAATGCACAAAGCCGTACATACGCAAATGTATAATACAAAATTGTGAGGGAAGCTCGAATAAAATGCCCATTTATGCATTCCCCTCAGATCCCGTGAGAAGACAGGCCTGGATCGAAACCTGCAACCTGCAAAATATTAATTTAAAAAATTTGTACATATGCGGCAAACATTTTGATAAGGCTTCTGTTGGTCAACAGAGATTAAATAAAATGGCTTTTCCTAAATTTTTTCTAAATGACTTCAACGAGGGCGAAATTGCTTTCGGATCCATTAATTTGGAAGAAGTTATTGAAAAAGAAACTGTTTGTGAGAAATGTCACAAGTTCTGCAAGCTTGCAGACTACCACATGAAGCAAGCTTCAAAATTTCAACAAGAGCTTAAGACAAGGACTGATGGGTTTGAAAAAGAAATCTACAAGCTCAAAGAAGAAAACTTAATTCTTCAAAAAAAAATAAAAGAGCTTGAGGATGAAAAGAATACTTTTGCTACCGAAAGTAAACCTCTAACTGCTGCCCAAGAATTTGCAAGCCTGATCACGAGACAAAGTTGTCATAGATATAGCGATTCCGTTAAGGAAATCGCTCAATGTATCAACTTTGTCTCGTCGAAGGCTTATCAATTCATGCGGCAGCAGTTGGATTTCCATCTCCCCAGTCGTTCTTCTCTGTACAGTTGGCGACCGGTTAAAATAATCCTCCCAGGGTTCAACACTTCGGTTCTTCAGAACCTACGAAGTATGGCCGCAAAAATGCGGCCAGAAGCCCGAAACTGCGCTCTTCTGATGGATGAAGTAGTTCTCCGAAAGGAATTAGAATTCAATCCATCAGAAGACCAGATTGACGGCTTCGTTGACCTGGGAGGAGGACGCCGTTCCAAAGCCCTTGCCAGTACACTAATGGTGTTCATGGTAAAGGGCTTACTAGACAACTGGAAGTACGTCCACAGCTTCTACTGTACAGAGAAGGGAATGTCTGGGGAGGAAGTTACAGCGAGGCTGATGGAGGTAGCAAAAAGTATTTTTGACTGTGGACTTAGATTGAGGGTGGTAATAAGTGACCAAGGTCAGGCGAATCAAAAATGTTTTTCTACGTTGACAGACCGTTTCAAACAAAATTCCTTTTTGGTAGGTACAAATAAAGTGTACGTGATGTACGACTATTGTCATCTTTTCAAAAGTGTTAGGAATACTTTATACAGCACCAATATTGGAACTGTAAATGGTGTTGCAAGTTGGGCAGTTATAAGGGAGGTCTACAACATTGACCAATCCAAGTGCCTAAAAATGATGCCTAAGTTGACGGACAAGCATATTGACCCTCAATTGTTTGACAAAATGAGGGTTTGTATGGCTGTCGAAGTCCTTAGTCATTCAGTAGCTTCGGCCATTCGCTTTTGCATTGACAAAGATCTTTTTCAGAACTTTGTCAATAAAGCGAATGCCGAAGCTACTTTAGCGTTTGTCAAACGTTGTAATGAGGGCTTCGATTTTTGTGATGGCACAGACCTCGATGACGACAATCCAAATAGACGTCCAATCAGAAAGGATTCTAATAGAATCGAACAAATAAAAGACTTTATAGCTTTCCTTTCCGAATTAAAACTTCCACAAGGAAAACGAAATTACTGCATCGCGGGTTTGATATTTACATTGAACACAATGCTATGTTTGGTTGAAGATATGCTTCAAGAACCAAATATTTCCTTTGTTATGCTTGGACGATTGAACCAAGACCAAATTGAATCTTATTTTTCGGTTATTCGATCGCAATTGGGTAATAATGTTAACCCATCAGTTAGAGAAGTTCAATATCTTTCAGCTAGGCTTCTTTCCATGAAGATTCTAACCCATCGTTATAAGGGTCGCAATACTAATTGCGAAACTGATAACGATTGCATGCTGGATTGGAACTTCAACTGCAAGGATGAATGTGTGCAAGGGACTTCTTCGGATGAGCAATTGACTTCGGAGGAATCAGAGGAGGAAGCATTTGCTGAATTCGAAGAAGAAGATGTGGATGAAACGCCATTAACCGACATTGAAACGGCTGTTGGGCGTTACTTTGTCGGTTATGGCTTAAGAGAGAAGCTTAAGCGTAAAATCAAATGCGAAAGTTGCGAATTCGATTTAGTCAAACTTGACAAAATTCAATTCGACAATGAGCATTTCATTTCGGTAAGAAATTTCAGTGACTATAAACTAGCTCTGAAGAATCCAGATGACAGATTCTTCCAAATATGTGAGCTGCATTTGACAATATCATACAAATGAAATCTTTTGATCTTAAAGCCATTTTCTATCAAACAGAGTAAAGGTTCAATGTAAGTAACATCGCGGTAATGCGGTAATTTCGTCCTTGCGGAGTTTTTAAATTGGTTGGGACCCCTATTGAGTCTCTTGTTTTTTTTATTTATTAGAGGTCTTCTTTTTGGAAGTTTCTTGGAAACTTCGTCATTGGGTCTCACTGTCACAAAAACTAAGCCCTCTCCACAACGTTTGACATCCGCCGTCCGTCCGTCCGTCCGTTTATCTGTCCGTCCGTCCGTCAGTTTATTTCAAGAAGCCTCCTAAAAACTGCCAACTAGCCCAAGAATGAAAGTTTGAGTGTATGAGTGAGTGAATGGATGTATGGCTGCTTGGTTGCCTGTATTTAAAGTATTCCTAACACTTTTATTAAGTCAAAATTCCTTTTTGGCAAACTTAACTTTCGCCTGGCCTTTTAACTTCCTCGCCCTTGACTTTGCCACATTCAATTTTATCCTTGAGCTCTTTAAGGCCCAAACATAATAGGCTCAAGCTGCCTGCAGATAATGTCAAATATCAACGGAAAGCTAGCTCAAGTTCTGTCAAATAATCAATTTGACCCTTGACAATTGGTGCTCTGTTTTGATATTCAATCAAATTGTCAATTGAGTCTCGGCCACACACTTTAGAAACTTAACTGAAATACTTTCCTAAAAAGTATTTGTTAAGTTGTTGCCTTCTTAATAACATACTTGATCTAAAGCTCACAATTTTAATTCAAGTAATAATTTCATACATCATAAAACTAATTAATTAAATACTTTCCTTTAACTGTCAAATATATATTATTAGTTAAAAAACAATTGTAGAATTTTCTTCACAAACGACAGCTAAAAATATGTATGTTGACAGCTTATCAAACGATTTGACCATACACAGCACAATCGATTTGAAAGACTTGCCAGAAAACTTGAAAAAATCAAAATCTTTGATTTGAGCAACAACCGACTCAGTTGACGATTGGATTTTATTTTGCATGACTTGAATTAGTCATAAACACTTTTGACATTTGTATTAACGAAAATTAAATAGCTGCCTTGAGCTGTTGTGGTTTGTACGCATCATTTCTATGCATTCGTATAAAAATTGACATTACCAGCCAACTCGAGGCTATTATGTTTGGGCCTTTATTTTTCATTAAGTTTTTTTCTTTGAGTTTCGATTCTTTTTTGAACCGACCACTGCTTTCAAGAGCTCTTTTACTAGTTTGAAAGCTTTTTCGTAGTATTTCTCACAAACACTTTCTTTTAACACGTTCGCTACCACCCATCACATATATGTACATATTATATATTGTAAATATTATAAACATTTTGTAAATATTGTAAATACTTTGTAAATATTTTGAAAAATATTTTGTAAATATTTTGTAAATATTTTGTAAATATTTTGTACATTTGTAAATATTTTGTAAAGATTTTGTAAATATTATGTAAATATTTTGTAAATATTTTGTAAATATTTTGTAAATATTTTGTAAATATTTTGTAAATATTTTGTAAATATTTTGTAAATATTATGTAAATATTTTGTAAATATTTTGTAAATATTTTGTAAATATATTGTACATTTTGTAAATATATTGCAAATATTGGAATACATGTAAATATTTTAATAAATTGCTTGTATTGCCATGTAAATATATTGTACATATTGTAAATATTTTTTTTAATGTAAAATTTTATTTTGGCAGCGAACGTGTTAATAACAATACCCCTTTCAGCTTTGTCCTCGTTAGACTCATTACGTGTTTTCCTTTATTTGTTGGGAGCAGAGCAAGAACTAGCAAACACCATGCTCGTACATTAATGGTGTTTTTGTATACACTCGTAGCACGGTGAAAGCGTTCTCGACGTTACTCTACGTGTTCTCAATCAAATGGCCGAGCACGTAATATATTTATATTTAATATTTATGTATTTGTATATAATATATTTATTTAATTTGTTAAAACGACCGAAACAAAATACTAAGTGACACCCTTAACAATTGGTGTTCTGTTTTGATATTTTATTAATTCAGAGTTTTCCGAGCACACTCAGAGTATACTTTTCTCGGAACGTTCGGTATGTGCCCTGCTCCCAACAAATAAACGAAAACGCATATTAAAACTTTTCAAAATTTTCTATCTTCTCTTTTTGGTTTTATCTTTTAGTTAATTTTTATCAAAACAAATCTCTCTTGACCAACAGAAGCTTTTTGTAAATATTGTAAATATTAATATTGTATTAATATTTAATAAAAATTTGTTTAGTTTTGTAAATATTGTAAATAATTCCTAAATATTGTAATCAATGTAAAATTCTATTCAATTTGGTTCAATTTTGTAAATTCTGTAAATATTTTGTAAATTTTGCAAATTGTAAATACTTTGTAAATATTGTAATTTTTTGTAAATATTTTGTAAATATTATTAGGTTAAGTTGTTAGCTTAGGATTATTTACATACGATGAAATTAAATTAAAATGTTTGCCGCTTCAGTTAGTTTGTAAGTTATTATATTAAATAATAAGATTTTCATTTAGTTTGTAACATATTATATTACATAATAAGATTTTCATTTAGTTTGTAACATATTATATTATATAATAAGATTTTCGTTTAGTTCTTAATGTATTATATTATATAATAAGAATTCATTTTAGTTTGTACGTTATTATATTATATAATAAGCCATATAGTTTGTAAGTATTATATTAAATAATAAGATTAACATTGAAATTTATTTGGAATTTTATTTTAATTACCTAAAAACCTTAATGCATCAGCAACTGCATCTGCTACGTTCTTGTCTGGTTTGGAAGATATATTTTTGGTGGTGGTTTGTATATAATTATTTTTTTCAGATCTTTTATTATCTCTTCTTATCTGGTTTGGAAGATATATTTTTGGTGGTGGTTTGTATATTATTATTTTTTTAATTAATATAATAATTTGAATAACGCAAAATATATAAAGTTATCTAAAGAAATACTTTGCAATCAATTTCCGTTCTCCTTTTCAGATTTGAGAGAAATATATTTGGTGTTGGTTTGTATAATTTTTAAAATAAATATAAAAATATGGACAACACTTAATATAAATTTAATTTAATTTAAATTTTCTAATAGGTATATTCTAAATAAATAATAGGAAAAATTTGTAAAGGGCATTCTTTTGTTCTGTTAATGAACAAACATTTGTTGAAGTCATTACTAAGCAATAATTATTTCATTAGCCGAATCAGAAATCCGTATTCTATTCGGCTAATGAAATATCTGAAAATCAAAATATGAAAATCAAAATATACCTAGCTACAAAAAAATCAGAACAAAAATTTCCAGCTATTAAGAAGAAATAAATTTGGCAACGCATTGACACTTGCTACATTTGGTAAATTGCAAGAAATCTGCTTTGCTTCATTTCTTTCATAAATCTTGCAATTTACCAAATGTAGCCAAATGTAATAAGAATGACAACAATGCGATTTATATTCAAATAGGAAGAAACAGGCAAGGCCATTAAAAAAAACCAATCTTTTGCTCCCTTGTGCACACAGGCGAAGTTATTAAAAATATAGAAAACAAAATGTAAACAAACATTTTTTTTTTCTATAATAAGACCTTGAATCGATTCTATTATGATCATAAAAGGAAGCAAGAAACCAGCAAGGCAATATATTTCTAGCTCGCTTGTGCGCACACATTTTAATTTCTAATTCGAAATCTCTCTAGTCCTAAAAGAGATTTTCGAAATTGGCTGCAAAGCGACATCGCTCTGCCGCTGCAGCTGCGCTTCAATTTTAGGACATCTCTTGCGCACCTCACCGAGATTAAGGAGAAAAATTTAACATTGAGTGGCTGGACCTCTTCTACTCATTTATACTCTTTGGCCTTAACCTGCAGATAAAAGCGCACTTTTGAAGGCGTTTATGTGCAGTGTGACCAGAGTGGAATATTATATTCCACTTTGGCATATTTTACCTTCGGGAAGCATATTTTTTTTATAAAAATATGCAGCATAAAAAGTGGAATATTTTGCGTATTCCTATATTTTTTAAAATTAACAAAAATTGCAATAAATATGTCTATTTGGTTACTAAGTGGTTATTTTTGGCTATCGACATTTTATATTTTTTCATCTCTAACCACCTTATGAAACGCAATATAAGGAACTCGTTTTGTGGTTAACTTCTTCGTTGTCAGTTTTATTGCAATTCATTTAATAACTTAACGCAGCTTAAAAAGTGAAGTAAATTTGCTTATATGTTTGTTTAATTGGATTTTTTATGAATTATATTACAGCAGTAAGTAATTTACTTAAGAAAACATTAGGGGTATTCACGATGTGTTGTATTTTCCCTTGTATTGTGTATTTGTAATAAATTTGAAATTTGTAGTAAATTTTGCAATATAACAAAAACAAAGTGCACAGTTTTCAAAATACAACCCTGTGGAAAAAATACAACGATGGAACACTATTGTATTCTGTGTAAATTTCGTTGTGTATTAGATCAGCTGATTGTGAAAGCATTTCTACTCAGCATGGAGCAAGCTACAGGCTAAGCTGTGAGATTATTTAATAAAAATTTATATAATTTATTCTTTCATTTCAATTTTTGTGTGATTTCCTTTAGCTAAATGATGATTTTAAATTAATATTTCCAAACAGAAGTTCATACCAAAATCAGCTGATTTTAAAAATACAATATAAACTTTACTGAAGGTTCATTCATAAAGTTGTAAGTATTGTGAATTTTGCAAAAATGTATCACAAATGCACCACATCGTGAATATCCCTATTTTTGCAAACAATATTTATTTCTTTTAACTATTTTTAAAAGTGGATTCACAGCAACAAAGCAGAAAAAAGTTATTGATCAAAGTTGGGAATCTGAAGAAGATTTATCAAAATTTGTGCTTTCCTCGCATAGTTTACCATTTAGCAATGCTGAGGTTGAGAAAATTTTTAGTTATATGAATCTTATTAAAAACGAAAATTCGAAATGGAATGCAAGAAAAACTCTTCAATAATTGGTTGAATGTAAAAACATGGCTACATGTTTAAAAAAAGTGTTGTAATACCTATTAAATACCAGATAGCTTAATAAAAAAATTTAGAAATGCGAACTTGTATGATAATAATACAAGCAACAATTTAAGTATTGATCTCGAAGATATGCCTGCATTTTAATTTTGTATATTGTATATCGTTACTTAATATTAAAAAAACCATAACAACGTTCATAATTTTTTATAGGAGAAGCCAAAAAAGTTTTAAAATAGCACAAATAGTAGATTTTAAAGTAATAATTTCTTCATAATTTCGTTTATTAAGTAGTCATTTTGGCATTTGTCCAAAAAACGGCTTTTAAATCTAAAATATGTCCCATTTAAAAAACGTTTTTGGCTTCTCCTACAAAAAGTTAAAAATGTTGTTGGGGTTTTTATTTTTTAGGTGACAATATGTAATACACCTATAAGTTTCTGATTTAAGAATTAAGTTTTCTCTGTAAGAAAAGTATTTGACTATTTTTAAGAGAATATAATTCTTGAAAAGACTCTTGGTAAGTACAAATCAACTGATATATGCTTTGTTTACGTTTTATTAATATAATTTATTTAATATTAACTTATGTTTTATAATTTTAAGTGCGATAGTTATCAAATAAGAAATGCTTTTAAACTTGCTTCTGTGTTTTTTTTATATGCATATTTAGTCTTATTTAGATAAATATCTTTGAAATTGAAAGTGGAATATTTTTGTGGAATATAAAAATTGATAGTGGAATATTTAGCATATTTTTTTTTAACAAAAAGCATATTTTTTCAAAAATCTTCTGGTCACACTGTTTATGTGCAGCTTTTTTGGTGAAACCTAATTTCCTTTTTCCTAAAGCATGTCCGCAAAGCATGCGCATTTTATCCGCTTTAAAGGACAGCGCTATGGATGTAGTATGAACGCTTTTTGTGATAAACAAACACTAAAGCGGCTAGCAGTTGGCGGCAAAGAAAAGTTCAGAAAACAACAACACATGCCACTGTAAATATTGTTTTTCTTTTCGTCACTTTTCGTCGCCGTTAAGCGTTATTTATTTTGAAATTTAAAAAATTTGAAGGTTTCGCTTGTTTCACTCTGCGCATTCACTCTTCGCATATTTTGCGAATGCAAGAAAAATGCAGCGCAAAACCTACAAAGCGCAAATTATCGAAATTTCCTTTAGTAGTTAACATTATTTCCTTCAATAAATAATATGTTTTAACTCCAATATATATGTTTTATTAAAATTTTTGTTGCACATATCATAAATAAGAATTACAAAAAAGAAAAGATGACAAAACATAATTTAAAAAATTTATTTTAATTTATTTTAATTTTTTTGCGACGAAGATGCGTCGGCAGGATCAGATTTTTGGTGTTTATAAATGTTGTTTTTTGCATTGCGAAACCCCTTTCGCTTCGGGACAGCTTCGAATTCGATAAAACCGAGTTTCTCTGATTTGACTGCTTCTGAAATGAAAAATATATAATAATTTATAATATTTTATTGATTATTAAAAGTATGCTGAGCGGGGTAGATAGCAAAGGTTATCAAATATTTTTATTTGATTTCATGACGATTAAGAGAATAATAAGACAATAAAAATAATTATAAAGAATTCAGAAATCTAGAAAAAATATAAAAAGTTACTTATCAAAAACATATTTACTGAATATTTTTAATGATTTTATGCGCAATTTCTTTTGATATCCGTCCCAGTTTACCTTCAGCAAAAACTCTTTGGTAAAAAACAGTGGCACACATTTTGAAATGTTAACTGAATTGCCAACAAATCTTTTGATGTAGTTTATCTGAAAATAAACAAATATAATGTTAAACTTACGAGATCACATAATTTAATTACTGTCAAAATTACTTACCAACTTCACTTTATCGAAAACTTCAATTTTTTCCTCGATTTCTTCCAACTCAGCTTCCGATTTTAAAGGGAAAATTTCTAAATCCTCATTTGCTGGAAAAGCTGCGTCAACTAGTTTTTGTAGTAGAACGCTGTGCTTAGATAATATTTGATTTTGCATTTCCAGAGTTTTTTTTATTTGGAAATTCTTATTGCGAATATCCTTCTCTAATTTTTCATTTTGTTTTTTGAGAGCTTTGTTTTCATTTTCTATAATAATTTTTAATAAATATTTTTTAAAAAGCGGTGTTTTACTCAAACACCCTCCTTAACTATTTTAGTTAGAGAAATTTACCCAGATCGTTGCTTTTTTTATTTAACTGACTGAATTTGTCGTTTTCTCTATCATTTTCACTGGAGAAGTTGCAGAGAATCCCGTATCTTTTCATTTTTTACAAAAAACCTGAAGATATAAAAATATTGACAAAAAAAATATTAATAATATCAAGACTATGATCAGGATATTACAAGAGAAAATAAATAAAATACAAATTGTTGTTGGTAAAGATAATTTTGTCGGTGTCGATGGTTTAAAAAAAGGATATAGTTGGCTGTTTCGTTTATGTTGTCGTTATCGTTATCATTTACGGTTTATTGTGAAAAACAAAGGTTTTAACTATTTTACCTTGATGGAGAATAGGAATTAATACCAGTCCATCTTTATAAGGTAATGCCACAACTTTGCATAAAACATCAGTCATTCTGAACTTTTCTTTATTATCATCTAGTTTTTTCGCAAAACTAATTCCTAAAGCTACTGATGACTGTAAGGGTTCTTCGAAAAAGTCTGTTACTTCTACAAATTTTTGTCCAAATATAAAGTTATGTCCTTCTTCTGTGCTAAATCCTAAAATTTTAATAGGCAATAATGGTTTGGTGTAACAAAAGTTATTTGGAGCACTGCCACTAAGAAAATATAAATCATGATAATAATTCCAGTATATTTCTGAGCAATTTATTTTTGATGATGTTAAGTTTTTAGGTCCATGTTTTTGATTAGTGGATTATTGGAATCTATATTTTTCTAACTCCCGGTTATTGAGCTGCTCTAAGATTTTTGTTGGTTGACGAACATCTGCTTTTAAAGTTTGCATAAAATTTTCGAATCTATATGCCGAGAAACTATCAACAACACCGAACTTTTTCACACATTCAGAGATATGTAAAATATTGTGGACATTGTAAGATATTTTATTTTCACCATAGTGAGTCTTGTAGTTTTCTACAAAAATTTCAGCAATTTCTTGAGAACATGGTAAATTACCTTGGCAACTTCTGGGACAAGAAATAAGACGGTACATGGAATGAAGCAATAAGAAGTTATAATATAAATCTGTATCTAAAATATCTTTAAATAAGACAATGCCGGTATATATTGGGGGTTGGAATTAGTTTTAAAGGTTTTCTAAGAGATGGCGTAACTATCAATAGATCGCATCGGGCACACCTGTGACTATATTCATTTCAAAGCACATTGTCTAAGCTTCATTTTTAAGTATGTGTCATTCCACTAAAGTGTAAACAACATATATTTTTTTCTCTGCGAACATGTCGACTTTCGTTCCAACAAAACGCAATTTGCGGGAAGGTTTACTTTTGTGCTTCCATTTGAAGAAAAAACCGGTTGAAGCACAACGCACGCTTACTGAGGCTTACGGGGACTATGCTCCATCGATTTCTACTTGTGAGTACTGGTTCCGTCGGTTTAAAAGTGGTGATTTTGATACGGAAGACAAAGAGCGTCGGGGCCAGCCGAAAAAGTTTGAAGATGAGGAATTGGAGGCTTTGCTCGATAAAGACCCGTGTCAAACCCTTCAAGAATTGTCAGAATCATTGGGAGTCGACTTATCAACGGTCGGCAAATGCTTGAAGGCCATGGGAATGATTCAAAAGCAAGGAAATTGGGTGCCGTACCAGTTGAAGCCGAGAGACGTTGAACGGCGATTTTGCATGTGCGAACAACTGCTTCAACGGCATAAAAGGAAGAGTTTTTTGCATCGTATTGTCACTGGCGATGAAAAGTGGATCCATTACGATAATCCTAAGCGGAAAAAATCGTGGAGACCACCCGGCCATGCATCAACATCGAGGGCCAAGCCGAATATTCATGGCGCCAAGCTTATGCTGTGTATTTGGTGGGATCAGAAGGGTGTCGTGTACTATGAGCTGCTAAAACCTAACGAAACCATCACTGGGGAACGCTACCAACAACAATTGATGCAATTGAGCCGAGCATTAAAGGTTAAACGGCCGGAATATGCCAAAAGACACGACAAAGTGGTTTTTCAACATGACAATGCACGGCCACATGTTGCAAGAACCGTCAAGGAAACGTTGGAGGCGCTGAATTGGGATGTGCTACCCCACCCGCCTTATAGCCCAGACATAGCCCCTTCCGACTACCACCTATTCAGATCGATGACGCATGGCTTGGCTGAGCAGCGCTTCAGTTCTTACGAGGATACCAAAAAATGGGTCGATTCGTGGATTGCCTCAAAAGACGAATCGTTCTTCCGGCGCGGAATCCATATGCTGCCAGAAAGATGGAAAAATGTTGTAGCTAACGATGGACAATACTTTGAATAATATACATTGTACCGTTGTTTCTAAATAAATGCTCAAAAACCGAAAAAAAACCTTTAAAATTAATTCCAACCCCCAATAAAATTATTTGCGGAAATTCGACAGCTTTCCACTTGCAAAGATCGTCAAATGAACGTGGTTTTCTACAAAACTCTTTGGGAATATGACTTTTGAATGATAAAAGTATGGAATTTAAATTTTCTTTTTGAATATAAGTAAGTTTTCGGCATAAATGATTATTCTTCCAAATACTTATTCAAATTTTTTTTGTTACCCCTAAATCAATAAGATGCATGACGTCTAAAGGAAATTGTGATACCATGCCTATGTTTAATTCCTCTAAAATATTGCTATTCTCCCAAAAGTTCATTGAGTGATGATATTTATCTACTCGCAATCTGAAATCTTCATCTGTTCTAAGTGAAGAAATGGATGTAGCGTATGTTAACCTTCTACTTTTCGCTGTGGCAGTCTGATTGCATTTAGAACAACCGTTACTATTTGTGTGACCTACAGTCCCTGCCACAAAAGCCCTAGCGGGAGCGTCACAAATAAAGGCATTTATTTTAATGTGTACAATTTTTCCATTTATAATTAACCCTTGTTTATTTAAATGTTTTATTTCATCAACAAAAGGTAATAAAAAGCAATTAATATTTTGCGGTTTCTTGTGCCAACATAAGCACCAATCAAAAATGGCTTTATGCTAGCGTTTTTTGAAATGGCACCCAAAATTGGCCAGAGTTGAGTCCCCGAACTCTTATACAAAGGCAATCCATCAATGCCGACATCAATAAGCAACACATTGCATATTTCAAAAAAAGAAAGGGTCAACATTTCAATTGATTTTTTCAAACCGAAATGAAAGTAGTTTCCTGGAGGAACTGATATTATATTAATTTGTTGTAATTTAGTCCCTAGCAATGTTCTTCTTGTTAACGGCACATCAGCACCTGCGTTTTTAAATATTTTTAATACATCATTGCAAGCTTGCCTTCGTATCACCACCCTCTAATTTCATCCGATATATATTTTGTATCGGTTTCAATGCAATGGCTTATATCATCTGATATAAGTTCGACATAATTTTGATGTTCGTCTGCCATTACATTGATTTCAGAAACATTGCTGTCAGAAACACTACATAAATGTACTTCTTCAGAAGTCGAGTCCCATTGGTTCTGTGCTTCCCTTGCAACTAGCCGTCGCATTTGCCTATCGCTTACTCCACAAATTTTTCTTTTCATTTTATAGTTACCTTTTCCACAGCTTTTACAGGCTTTAACAGCTTATGAATCTAAAAAAATGCGTTAAAAACACTTTTATACACACGCGTACGGGGGTAGTTCGCTGTCAACTAAAACAAAAGAATTTCGAACCAATCGATCTTACGCAATTAATCTCAAATCATATTCTCCACTTTCGTTTTTTTTTTCAATGAAATTGAGAGGCACCATTATTACTCCCTCTCTCGTGAAGATCGAATTTGAGCAATGTTCGAAATAATAGCCGATACACAATGACTGCGACAAGCGACGAACGGCAAAACGAAAATTTGTTGTCAGAGAGAAATGTCGCAGAATTCTCGACGACTTGATTATAATGAACGCAACAGCGACAATCTGTATTTGTGACGAATTTGACAGGAACATTTTTGTGATTTGACAACTTTGTAGAATTATTTTTAAAATTTGTTTTAATTCGTGGTAGCTATTGTACATCATGAGCAGTACTGAAGAATTAGTGAAATTTGTGACAACAATTAGCAAAATCGTAGACATGGTTCGGATGGCTTATGAAGCATATCAATTAAGGCAACAGAGTACAAGAAGGTGGTGGGTTCGACCAGTGAACCTTACACGAGAAGAGGAAGGCTTTTTTCGAACATGCACGCAACAGCTTAAAGAAAAAGAGCATTTCTTCAAAGCAACAAGGATGAGCGCGGCTAGCTTTAATTTATTATTGTCACTTCTCAAAGAAAAGCTACAACGATTTTCAAATAGAAAACCAATAGATCCAGAGACACGTTTATCTCTAACGTTGCTGTAAGTTTGTAAATAAATAAATTTCCAAAGTAAAAACAAACGTAATTTTAGTTACTTGGCTCAAGTATGCAACATACAAGTGCTAGCATGGTCTCACAAACTGGGTATATCGACAGTGGGAAAAATTGTGTATGAAACATGCGATGCTATTTGGGAGGAGTTCCATGGCATTTATTTATCGCCGCCAAGTATCAATGAGCAAATAATGATTGCAAATAAGTTTTTTATCAAAACTGGTATGCCTAACTGCCTGGGAGCTATAGACGGGAAGCATGTTAATATAGTCCGTCCATGGAACAGTGGATCCTTGTACTATAATTATAAGAAAACATTTAGCATTGTGCTTTTAGCAGCGTGCGATGCAAACTATGTTTTTACATATGTTGATGTAGGAGCATTCGGAAGCCAAAGCGATGGTGGTGTACTTGCTCGTAGCGAATTTGGAAAGCAGTTGTTGAATTCTACTTTAGAAGTTCCAATGGACACTAATTTACCGGGAACTGGAACTATGTTTCCTTATTATTTCGTCGGCGACAGTGCATTTCCCCTTAAACCAAATTTAATGCGTCCTTTTCCTGGACATAGCTTGTCACAAGACAAGGATAATTTCAATGTAACGCTCGAGTACTTATCGAAAATGCTTTTGGCATTTTGGCCAACCGCTGGCGCATATTACATACCACAATACACGCTGCTCTGGGAATTAGTTGATCATGCTCAAAATAATGAAGATGTTCAGGGAACATGGAGAATCGAAACAAAGCCATTACAGTCATACAGACCTGCTTTTGCAAATCGCTCCTCCAATGTTGCATTTAATTTGCGAGATTCACTTAAAGAGTATCTGCAAAATAATTAACTACTAACAAAGATCGCATTTTAAAACATATTTTTACTACACACTAACATTTATGTGCATTTTATGTTTATAAGCTTTGTTTTTAAATCATCTTCAAAAGAATAACAACAACTTCAACTTATGCATGCAGTATTGCAGCTGCTTCAGCCACCTTTCCGCTAATAATGCAAGGAATAGACGTTGCTACCGTTGGAACAACTCAGTTGGTAATCAAGTAGGGCGTTTTGTCCACAGACCCTACAATCTCATTAATGTTTTGATTTTTAGTACAACCTGAGTTGTACCATCGGTCGCAACGTCTATTCCTTGCATAAGATGTCCGTGTGGATCGCAAGCACGTCTGGTCTAAAAACTGCTCTGGGATCAATCACCACGCAACATTTGAAGGCACTTAGTTATCATCAGCTAAACAATAACGATATTCACGCTGCCACTTCAGACAGTCTTTTTACATTTCATCGCAGTAATAACAACAATAATTCGACACTTGTCAGCCAATCGCCCAGCACCACTTCAAGCTCTTCCAGTTAGTTTTTGCAGCAACACGGTTCGCTGCCCACCCAAATATCAGCAACAATCGTAGCAGCAGCCGCCGCAGCCTCAGTAGTCAGCGGAGCGCGATCTTCATAAAACAATAGCAACTGGCAACGTCAATTTTCACTCGCTAGTCAGACTGTCGTGGCGTAAGCTGCAGCTGAGTCGCGCCAAACTGAAGGCTTCATCAAGACATCAGTACAATAATCTGGATTTTCAATGGTCGCCATGGTGGAGGTTAAACCGAACAATGATACCCAAGTTCCCGCCGGAATGCTTGACGCCTTCGCAATCTGTACGACCCTTCTAGTAGCAGTCCATATGCTGGCGCTCATGATTAGCACATTATTCCGCCCAATATTGAAACATTTTCCAATCTCCACAGTATTTCTGATGCACGATTCGCCACACGAAAGACTTCATTAGTACATTTAGACGGCCTGGGCATTCTCAACGGTACTTGGTCTCGTACTGTTTCTGCTCGAAATCGCCATACTCTGCTGGGTCAAATTTTACGATTTAAGCCAACCTGCTGCATGGTCAGCGTACATCGTACTCATACCAGTTCTTGTTATTTTTTTTGGAGTTCGCAATACACTTTTATCAATCGCTTGTAACGCACAAATATGAAGTCACAGTTTCTGGCATTAGAGAGCTAAAGAAACTTTAGCAACAAATGGATCAGGATCATATGGACCAGAATCGTCATCATCGATATGATGGCCTTAATTATGACTCAATAGTATAGTTTTAATGCTGCATGTAATAAAAATAGGTTATAACATAGATGAAATCTTCTTTATACAATTTGAAATAATAATTTTCTTAATAACCAGAAAAAGCTTGACTAAAAACACTTCCTAAAAATTATATCTGTTTTTAATTTACCTATCAAATTACATCCCCACGCTATCTGCGTAAGGGCTATATTAACTTTGTCCTTCCGTTCTCAACAACAATTCTTTAAATATGTGTGCATTAACAGCATATTTAAGACATAATCTGCCGTATCTTAAACGTGTTCTGCATTTGAGTTTTGGACAAATAGGATGAAAACCACACCCATCCTGTATACGAAGTGACGCCATTAAACTTTCAAAACATGCATAACTTAGAATATACTTTGAGGGTGTTTTAAATTTGACCCAGTCAAAGATAATTCTTTACTAGTTCCATTTAATTTATTACATAAATTTAATTGTGATCTTTAGATCAAGTAAAATTTTTAAGAATGCAACAACAACACTGTATAGAGTCAATCACTTAGCTGATTGATTGATAGTGATTGACTCTAGACAGAGTTGTTGTTGTTGCCTTCTTAAAAATCTTAATCTAAAGCTCACAATTAAATTTATGTAGTCATTTTAAAAATATATCACAAATAATTAACTAAGTTCTATTTAATTTTACATTTATTTTACATTCCCATTGGAACTTAAATTTATTGCACTCACATTTGTACATACTAGTGGTAGTTTGTTTATATTTATATAAAAAAATTTCAAAGTAACCGATTGAAAAACTTGAGTTTTGGACGTCTTTTAAAAGATTTGTACTACAGCACCCTCTGGTATTCAAGATGGATCGAAATAGATAGCACCAAAACACTCACCGTACCTAAAAACTCCTATACATAAATTGTTATCCTAATCGGACAGCTGTTACGGAGCCTATTAAACATTTACATTTATGCATTTATTAAAAATTATTCAGTATAAATTTTAAATGACAATTATTCAATATATTAATTTAAAAACTAGAAATATTTTAGAATGATTATGTTTTTTATAAAAACTTAAAATAAGTTATTCAATATGAATAAATATAGATGATTAGGAATTTATAAAAATGATGAATGAATGATGATTACATATTCAATATGAATATATGTAAATGGTCATCATTATAAAAAATAAAAAGAAACAAATTCAATACGAATGTTAAGAAAAACCCACTTATAGCAGAAAATTTTTTCATTAGTGATATTTCAAAGATATTTTTCAACTTCTTCATAAACTAATGAAGAAATTTTCTGCTGCAAGTGGTTAACAGCAATTGGCGGAATATAAGAAGTTTTAATTTGTAGTGCAAGACCTGCAAAAAGTAATGCGGTGGGGTCTAACTCTGAATTCCTTGAGGCAAATGTGGAAGTTGTTTTCTTTATGCATTCTGATGCTACAGCCAGAAAGTCTTTGAAACATTTCGCCTCGCTTTCCTAGATTATGAAAACAAGATACATATATGATCTGCGTATAGATACAAAAATGTGTTTACCTTTCGTGCTCGCTTGGACGTTGTCGGCGTTTCCAAAATTAACGATTCTTCAGTGCTGCTGCTATGCACCGTGACTTCATTGTTGTGTTCGCTGAATTCAGAAATTATGGCTTCGACCTCGATGATGTCATCAGCAGGAATATTTCCGATTGTGCTGCAATTTGAAACAGAATCTATATATATAAAAATGGATGTATGTATGTGGGTATGTGGGTATGTGGGTATGTGGGTATGTGGCTATATCACGTATAGACTCCAAAACCGCTGAACCGGTCTTTATGAAATTTTCAGGCAAAATAAAGCCACATCTTGAGAGTGTTCCTGTGAGGTTTCATAACGATTGGAGAAGGGGGCGTGGTACCTCCCATACAAGCCAAATTTGCTCCATCGATCACAAACAAAAAAAAAAGAAAAATATTTCACGGTTTCAATCGTAAAAAACTAAGATTTGGTGATTTTGTTCAGATAGTTACTGTCGGTAACTGTACAAAAAATGGGCGTGGTCGTTATATAAATACGCCCACTTTTTCGAAATCATGGCAATTCCGGAGTTCTGCACATTTTTACAGTGAAACTTGCTGTTTAGGTACGAACACAATTTATAAATGTTTTCACGCCCACTTTTAACGCCCACAAATCAATATCTATATATATATAAAGCAAAACGATGTGTGTCTGGTAGTGTGATGTCTATAGACTCCGAAACTACTGAACCGATTGACCTGGAATTTTGGCAGTCGATTTGTTTCAGGTACGAGATGGTTGAGGAAAAAAATTTGCCACACCCCCCTTTTACCGCCCCCAAATCAATAAAAATGTTACATTTCAGTTGGTTTGGGTCGTATATGGCTAAAATTTTGTAATTTAGTATGTACGGTTACTGTCGACAACTGTCCTAAAAATGGGTTTCCACGCCCCCTTTTACCGCCCACAAATAAATGAAAATGGTTTATTTCAGACGGTTTTGCTCGTATAAGACCTAAATTTGGTACTTTGGTTTGTGAAGTTACTGACAGTAACTGTACGAAAAATTGGTTTCCACGCCCCCTTTTGCGCCCACAAATCAGTGAAAATGCTATATTTCATGCAGTTTTGGCCGTATGAGACTAACATATGATACTTAAGTTTGTATGGTTACTTTCGGCAATTGTACTAAAAAAGGGCGTCATCGCTATATAGCCACACCCACTTTTTAAGAAACCATCAAAATTGACTACTGGGTCGATTGAGCTAAAATGTTGGCTTAGTTTGTACGGTTACTGTTAGCAACTGTACTAAAAATTGGGCTCCACGCCCCCCTTTTACCGCCCACAAACCAATGAAAACGTTTTATTTCAACGGTTTGGGTCGTATTAGACAAAAATATTGTAATTCAGTACATATGGTTACTCTCGGCAAGTGCACTATCAATAGGCCTGCCCTACTTTAGTTAAACTCACTTTTCGGGGAGTTAGCGTCCAGTGAAGTAAAGTGCGCCAGGCTTTCCCTAAATTGAGCTGAAATTTGGGCAGTCGGTTTGTTTCGATTACGAGATGGCTCAAGGGAAATATTTTACCGCACCCCTTTTTACCGCTTGCAAAACAACAAAAATGCTATATTTCGCACGGTTTTGATCGTATTAGACTAAAATGTGGTTATTTAGTGCACATGGCTACTTTCGGCAGCTATACTGAAAATAGTGAATATATTTGACATTTCTTGACATTTTCGTGTATGGCAGTAAGGCGGTCTGTGGCAGAACAACGTTTGCCGAGGTGATAGATTGTTCCTGTGAGGTTTGGTAACGTTTGGACGAGGGGGCGTGGTTCCTCCCATACAAGCCAAATTTGCGCTATCGACCACAAACCAAATAAGGGATATATATCAGACGGTTTCGATCGTAAAAACTAAGATATTATCATTTTGTTCAGATGGTAACTGTCAGTAACTGTACAAAAATCACTTTTTCGTCGCAATTTATATACGCCCACTTTTTCGAAATCATGGCAATTCCGGAGTTCTACACATTTTTATACTGAAACTTGCTGTGTAGGTGCTCCAAGAGGCAGTCACGATACATAAATGTTTTCACGCCCACTTTTAGCGCCCACAAATCAATATCTGTACATATAAAAATGAATCGTGATTTGTTCGGATGCTTAAAACTTGAAAACGACTAGACCAAATAGGATACTTCCTTCTACTGGTTTGTTCGTAACTGCTACGCAAAGGTTTAGGAAAAAAGTAATGCCACACCCCTTTTATCGCCCACAAATCAATAAAAATGCTATATTTAAGAAGGTTTTGGTCGTATTAAATTAAAATTTGGTAAATAAGTTCTTATGATGACTGTCACTAACTTTAATAAAAACGGGCGTTGTCACACTTCATCTACGCCTACTTTTGGAAATATCACAATACTCCGAAACTATTGGTCCGATTGAGCTCAAATTTTGTAAGTGGCTTTGCTTTGAGTACGAGATGGTTTAAGAAGAAATGCCACACCTTCTTTTACCTCCCATTAATATAAAAACAATTTGTGTTATCGAATAGCGTTATGGGTTGCACAGCTTAGAAATTCGGTATTCGACCACAATTTAGACGTACCGTTTCAGTGATGAAATTTTATGGGAGTTGGACAAGGGGGAGGGGCACCTCTCATACAATCCAAATTGGTGATATCGAATAGCTTTGAATTTATAGGAATTCAGCTTTGGAATTCAGTTTTTGACCTCAATTTACACATGCAGTTTCAATGATTTTTTTTTTATGGGCGTTGGACAGGGAGGCCTGACATCTCCCTTACATCCCAAATTTGCAATATCGAATTGCTTTGAAGTTATAGGTTGACAGCGTAAGAAATCGGTATTCGACCTAAATTTATACATGCACTTTCATTTCTTACATTTTATGGGCGTAGGGAAAAGGGGAGTGACACTTCCCATACAACCCAACTTTGTGCTATCAAATAGCTTTAGAGTTATAGGTCGCACAGCATCGGAATTCAGTATTTGACCAAAATTTACGCATGCAGATTTACTGATAAAATTTTTTAGAGTTTGTCGGGGGGCGTGGCACCTCCCATACAACCCAAATTTGTGTTATCGAATATATTTGGAGTTATATGTCGCACAGTTTTGGTATTCGGTATTCGACCTCCATGTACACATGCAGTTTAATTGATTACATTCTATGAGGGGTGATCAAGAGGGCGTGGCACTTCCTATACAACCCAAAATTGTTATATCGAATAGCTTTGTGGATATAGGTCGCACAGTCTCGGAATTCAGTATTTGACCTCAATTTAGACATGCTGTTTAACTGATAACATTTTATGGGCGTTTGAATAGGGAGAGTGGCAGCAACGCGCCGGGTTTCAGCTAGTGTTTTATAAAATTAACAAGAATGGTATGTAATATATAACAGAACTTTTTCATACCCTCTAGAGGACTGCATTTGATCTAAAAATGACATGACGCCATAATACCTCCACTGCTTTTTAGGGGCAACAGCTCCACTACCTGACGAAAGTATTGCATTTCTTTTGCATCTCTTATAACAATCGCGCAGCCCTCTCCAACGCTTTTTGCACTGTGCTTCTACAAAATATTGATATTATAATTTATTTAATGCTGCTTGGTTATGCAATAGTTACCATCAAGATTTCCGATTATGGAAACCTCCTTCCACACACGATCTTTAAGTCTTCGGTTCTTATATCCCTCCATTTCAAGGTCGTACAGAAGTCTGTGTTTCCGCACTTCTTGAATTAGTACTTCGTCTAAATCCATATCTAAGAAATATAAAGCAATTTCAATGAAATGTTTGTTAAATAAGTTATTAACTTACCTTCAAACCATTTGAACTAAAAATAAGCACTACGAACGCGAAAGCTAGCTTAAATGAAATAAAAACAAAAACAAACGCTGCTATGTTCGCTTTTGTCGTCTATCAAATTAGAAATAGATTGAAGTCTGCGGCAGCAACAATTGTGGTCGTGTTCTCTCTTTGTCGTGCCGTCTTCAAAAAATACATCTACATAAGAAAACATGCGTTCTATCTTTTGACAATTGGCGTTCGTCGCTTGGCGCAGTCAATGTGTATCGGCTATAACTCGCAAAAACAACAGCATCATCCTCACTACTTTTAAGGACACATGAAATGCGCATCCTTACAGCATTCCCAGACTGGGAAAAAATGCGCAGTTTTTTGATGCGCAATTTTATTTTCCGCTGGTAGAGCCTGAACAGAATCAAAAATCGTTGCGACCGACGATTGAAATAGCATAGATTCTAAGTCTGCGATTTATCGTTGCAGAAAACGAGCTGCGTATTTTGCATGTATTTTCCAACAACAACGAATCGTCGATCGCAACGATTTTTGATTCTGTTCAGGCTCGTATTGAGACTATTGACCAGTGATGTCAGTTCGGGGGTAATTTCCCTTTTTGAGAGATTTTTCAATCGTCGTTTTAGCTAACAAGTGAAAAAGGTTACATGGTAGTAAAGAAAGGGAATTTTTAAATCAACAAATTAATAACAAATTTTTTAAAAGAAAAAAGTTGATTATTTAGATTACTTCAAGGGCTTATTGTAATAACATACCAACATCCATCCACAAAAGCAATACAAACACTCACTGAAAAGTTTGCAGTACCTTCAGACCTATTCGATAGATTTTCTCTATATAATTTAATTTTTTTTTTCATACAAAAATACGTCTATTCAAAACTTTAAAGTCGATTATTTCAATTTTTTTATAATGTAATGTATCATGTTCTAGCAGTAAGTGCTTCACTAATTTTGTTGATCTCATTTTATTTTTATATGTTCGAATGAAGCACCAATGGCCTATTCTGGCGATTTACGATTTTAAATCTATTAATAAAGTAGTTTTCATACTTTTTATTCCACTTTCTTTGTCGAGATTTATTCTTGTCTTACTCTTCTTGAATTTTTTCTTTTTTTTTACTTTACACAAAAATGTGTAACAAATTTAAAAAAATACTCCATATTTTTATTTTATATTATATTAAAAAAAAAAAATAAACTGGCCATTTCAGCCCTTGGAAGGACTTTGACTTAGCTTCTATTGATCAATTGTGTTGTGCGTGTTATTAAATGTTTGATCACAAATGACCGAGAACTGCACCTACGTGTTTAATGCCAACTCCGAACGTCTTATGTTCTCAAGAAGCCTTACATGGCAATTTTTACTCTCTGAGGTTTGCCATTGTCTGCAGAGAGGTGACAACCGAACAGAAAAATTAATTCAATTGAAAAAACTTTCTGTCTAAGCTGAAATTGAACCCGAGCTACCGAGGTTCTTTAGCTTAGGGGCCACGCACTCTACCCACTAGGCTACGGCCGCCACTATTATATTATAATAGAGAAAAGATTTTTAAGACAGAGTCTATACTGCTGTCATAAGGAAGAGTGCGGCATCTACATATTTCAATATTCTGAGATAAACGACTTACAGTAATATAGTAAATATGTTTATCAAAAATTCACTGATTATGGCTTGGATCGTTATAAATATTTATTTCTTTAGGACAATTAAATCTAGCTTATTTTCAATATTAATGATATTTTACTGATTTTTTTAATAATGTAAAAACTGCAGTGTAGTTGCCGCTATTTTATTGTTTGTTGTATAAATTTTAACTATCACAAACTCTTCAAAAAGCCGTATCTACATCAACTGTACGTTTTATATAGTACTATCAGGCCACAGTTGTCAGCGGACGTTTTTTTAGAAGTAAAAATTCTCTTTTTTTGTTTTGTTTTGCTGGGTTTTGGAGCGAAGCATTGCATTTATAATAAATTTTTTGGGCACAAAAATAAAGAAATTACTACATATTTAAAAGCTACAAATAATTACATTACAAATTTGACTACAAATAACGCGGTATCTGCGGTAGATGCCTTTTTTATCTCTGTTTATGTAGATACTGCGTTTTTTGTTTGAATGATTGCTTCAATTAGTGTAAATATGACATTTTATGTTACAATATTGAGCAATTGAGCAAAAAATCGCAAATTTTATTTTGGAGATGGATTAGATGGAAAGATGATTAAGAAAAAAAAACAATAAAACTGATTTTGGTTTTCATGCTAGATGCCGCACTCCTCCTTATGACGGCATATAGTTCATTTAGTCATAACTAGGGCTAGGAATCTCATGCAATTGCATGTTTTTACTGGACATCTTAAAATAGAATTGGGTAAGTTATCTTTACGAATCTGGAAATTTCCTTTTAAATATCATTCAATCGATAGTGCATATTCTCGCATAATAAATGCAAGGTTTTGCATATATTACAAAAAGAAATACTGTTTTTGCATATTTATTAATAATTTTTTTGTATATAGAATAACAAATGCATGTGGTTTTTACATATTTTTGATTTGCAGCCATTTAAATTTAATGCGACATCTTTTGGGAAAAAAATTACTTGTAATTATTACTTTAATATTCACTTAATTTTTTTATTGTTTTTTATATATTCATTTTGTATGTATTTTGAAATGAATTGCTTTGCTGTTTTTGTCAAAATATATGCAATATTTTTTGTACCGATAATAAAATGCTGGAAAAATATTTTTAATTGCATATTTTACCTGTTTTTGGCACAAATTTTAGAGTTTTAAGTGCATGTTATATGCGCATATTTTCGATTTCTTAATTCATGAGATTCCTGGCCATAATTATAACAAATATTGTATATTTATGTTTTCGAAAATGAGTTTTGTTTTTGAAAGACATTTTAGGTTTTTGTTTAAAAGATATTGTAGAGATTTTTGAAAATTTTAAAAGGGAAAAAAGGAAATTTTTGCATATGTTTGTGAGAAATTATACATTATATACTGGCAACACCGATACGAGTAGACTAACAAATGAGTAGGCGAGGGCGCAACTCTCTCTTTATCTTTTTTTCTGTCTCTGTTTCTGACTCTTGGAAATTTCGTTAAAACGCATTTGTTATTTTTATTCGTGTGTTTGTTTTAAATCATACGTGAGAATCTTTAAGTTTTAAGAAAGGGAAACTGCGCAAATGTGTGAAATATACTGAAATAAATGATATAACAATCTATTAGGTAATCACAACTACCTATTTTCTCACGAGCTGCAGTAAGCGAATGTCAAACAAAAGAAAACTAACAAACATTTCGACACAAAACATTTTTGATTTCTCCATTTTGCATCAGCTGCCATAGCATACTCACGTTTTGATTTTCTTTTGTTTGACATTCGTTGATTCCAGCTCAAGCTGTCGCTGCTACTTGTATTATAATACTATGCTGAAATCTAAATTAGAATTACAAAAGGTTTTTTTAACACTAGGGTGGACCCTAAAAGTGTGGTTTTTATTTTATACTTTCTTGCATGTGCTGTGCCGCTGATTTCGAACCTGATGTAAGAATTTCAAAAAGTTTTTTGACACTAGGGTGCACCCTAAAAATGTGTTTCCTGGCTTTATAATGTTTGTAGATTTACTGGTCGCTTATTTTGAATCTGATGCTAGAATTTAAAAAACTTTTTTACTAGGGTGGACCCTAAAAACGTGTTTTTTGCTTTATACTCTTTGTGTGTGTGCAGACCTAAAGATGTGGTTTTTATTTTATTATTTTTTGCATGTGCTAGCAGTATTAAGGAGTCACGGATTTCATATCTTAAATAAGAATTTAAAAACAATTTTTGACACTAGGGTGGACCCTAAAAATGTGTTTTTGTTTAAAACTCTTTGTAAATGCGCTTCTTCCTGATTTCGAATCTGATGTAAGAATTTCAAAAAGTTCTTTTGACACTAAGTTGGAACATAAAAAAAGTGTTTTTTTGTGTTATTCTCTTAAGTAAGTTCAGGTTTCATTCCAACTTTTCAATCAATTCAAGCTCCATACGAGGAACATGATAAATGTTCAATGCTCAACGCCTTGTTGCTCAATGCTGATGCTCATCCGCTTAGAGGAGATTCCTTGACTTATTTTGAGTAAAAAATTGTATTGTAAGGGAGGTCAATTTTTAACATCCACTTAGATACAGGGTGTTTAAAAAACGTGTTTGGTAAAGAAGTTGCTACCAAAGCTAATACCATAGCCTCCAAAGTATCAAACCTACGACAGCCCTGATAAAGTTGTTAAATATGATATTAACCTGGCTTTGTTTCGGTACTATAACAGTTGGATATTGAATTCAGGGGGAGGAGATATGGTTCCGAAAATTCAACATTTTTAAAATTTTTAAAGAATTTTTTTATAAAAGTAGGTTTTTTTTGAAAATTTTCGCTATTATTTTTATTTCTTACTGAGACTCCTGAAGTATCTACTACAAAGTCCCCATACAACATTTTTACCATGGAAGTCTTATTTAAATGATTTATTTTCTAATCAAAATAGATTATGTCCTTTTTTTACTAAAAAATTTTTATGTACAAATTTATGGAATAAACATATAGTCAAAGGCGTACGACAGTTGTTTGATCTAGTTTAGGGGTGTCCAAAGTCCAAAGTTCTGCCTGCCCGCAGCAAGCAGCACCGGCGACACCAGCACCGGGGGTAAAAGGAACGAGGGACATGCACGAAGGGAATAAGAAAGAGCGTACGAAAAAGCGCCATTTATATCGCATTGTTGCATAAAAAATTAATAAATACGATTTTTATTCAATTTTATATACACAAATTAAAGAAAATTGATAAAATTGCACGTATATTTATTTGAATAAAGGTATTTTTGATATTTTTTTTTAAATGTTCAAATATAGTTTAATATTGGCCTTTATTAAAAAAAAGGAGTTGCTAGAAATAGCTTAGCTATAAAATAGCTGAACGGCAGCACTAGTGATAGTGAGTGTTAGGGTCTGCTTTACGAAAGTCATAATTGAGCTCATTCATGGTACAATTACTGACAAGGAAGTAGCGTTAACTTGTTTTTTCTCACGAGCGGAAGTTGTCAAATTTAGCTATTCATGCAATGAATGAATTAAAGAATAGTGAAAAAATAAGCAACGACTTAAACATAGCAGCAGCAAACTACAACTCCTGCAGCCAGTGTTGCCAGAAAAGGGAATTTCCCTTTTTGCGGGAGTTATCAACCCAATAGAAAAAACGGGAATAACACTCTTTAGAACGGGGAAAATGAGGTTGACCGCTTTTTTGTGAAAAAAGTGTAATTTAGTCGCAACATAACATTTGCATAACATTAGCATTTTATTTAAATTAGCATTGTTTAAATACATTTTAAAATTATCTGAGTCATCTTGAGTTTTAATTTAATATGTTGACTTTATATGATTTAAATACAAATTCTAAATGTTTGATAGTTTAAATCATACTTGATTTTAAATACAAATTCTAGTTGTTTGATAGTTTAAAATCGTTTATTGAGCTTAAGGTCAAAGTTAGAACAATTAATTGTTCTAACGAATCTTTCCAAAGAAACAACAACAATAACAAATTTTTTTTTTCAATATGAAAAGGAAAAAATCACTAGCTGATCTGATTGTAATTTCTAC
The DNA here is from genome assembly GCA_963920525.1 of Dichetophora obliterata. Taxonomy (NCBI): domain Eukaryota; kingdom Metazoa; phylum Arthropoda; class Insecta; order Diptera; family Sciomyzidae; genus Dichetophora; species Dichetophora obliterata. The sequence goes on along the minus strand of OY986436.1, from coordinate 42,099,474 downwards.
CTGGCTAAGGGCGTCATCAGAAATCTTTGTGCTACCCGTGCAAGCGCGCACTAACGCACTGCACCACCGGGGCGATGAGATTTGAAGTGTCAATTTCTCAGTTTTTCTCAATTTCATAATTTCACATTTGTTGTTGTATTTTTGCTTTACTTTAGTCGCTATGCTTATGTTATTAATTTAATTTTAAATACTACCTGAATTAGAGTGTGTATTTCATTTAAGTTCATTTGGAATGTCATCAGCTAAAACACAAACATAGTTTGTTCAACTTAATTTGAAAAATTGGTAAAAGTGCCTCGACACTATATGTTTCATACATATGACTAGTGTCCGACCGAAACCGGAATTTTGGCCGAAACCGAAACTGGTTATTAATACGGTTTACAAAATTTTCAAAATCTGTTTTTTATTTTCAAACGATGTGTCAAATAGTGACACATAGGAGACAAAAGAAAAAAGCTGTCTGACAAAAACTTAATTTTGACGCACAGATTAAATTCGGTAATTTTTTTGACATGTCATCTGTATGAAACATATAGTCTGGGGCACCTTTAGTAAGACAGATAGTTTTTAAAAGAATTACTGCATGTTTATGTAAAACGAAACGAAGACTGAACGTCGTGAAAGAAACGAGCAGAAATATTTTTTGATTTGAAAAATTGTATTGCTTACCATGTCTCACACCAAGTTCAGTGTTCGTATCGTTTTACATAAACATTCAGTTAATTTTTGGACGAAGGCGAAGCATTCTGAATTTTAGCATTTGTTAATCCTATTGTTTTGAAAAATAAAACGTATTCTTCATTAACTCCATTCTGCTCCTATTTATTTATTTAAAAAAAATTTATTTCCTTATTTATTTAAAAAATTTGAATTAATTGATCTCGACTAAGAATATAGGTCACTAAGAAATATTGATTATATATTGAACACAAAATGTGCCAAATTTTTGGCATCATGTTTTAAATATGAAATTTGCAGATACAAGTGAAATGTTCCCCAAAATTAAAAAACTCTTCCATTTTTTAATTTTTCTCTTCCGCATGGCAGAATTTAAATAAAACTATTATAAGAAATCAGTTAGACAACCGTTTTGTAACTGATATTTTACACACCAAAATGCTTATGAAAATTCAAAACTGCATAGGTTTTGGAATCAAAAGCAAGTGTTTGCAGTTACACTCAAGTAATTGTACGAGCAATAAATGTGAATAATTGCTTAAGGCATACTTTTAACTAAATTACTAAGATTTTTATTGGTATGATTTCTATTTAAAATAAAACACTAAAGCAAGAAATAAAATGACGATAATTTTCCTTTAATATACTTTAAAAAAGGGGGAAAAAAACGGGAAAATATTAAGGAAAGAACGAGAAAAACTTCTTGAAATACATAAACATAACGGGAATGATCTCTCCCAAAATCTGGCAACACTGCCTGTATAAGCCTGTATCTGTTTTTGATAACTAATACCTTGTCAAATAATTATATCATGAGCTCATTAGTTTATTCAGGGTTACATTTTTATTATTAAATTCTCTATAAATTTAAGCTAAATATCTTATAAAAGTTATAAAAATATCTTATAATTGACAGTTAGAGTGTAAAATCAAATTGATTTTAATAATATTGTGGTCTTAAAATCTTTTTTCAACTACTTTAACATTCCTAATTTACTTCAAGTAAAACCACGATTTCACAATAATTTTTTAAATTATTGAAAAAAAAATTATTGTGAAATCGTGGTTTTACTTGAAGTAAATTAGGAATGTTAAAGTAGTTGAAAAAACGATTTTAAGACCACAATATTATTAAAATCAATTTGATTTTACACACTATATATATATATAGATGTCGGAATAATTATATAAGAACTCTTATATAAAATTTAATTTCACACTGACTTAAAATATTTTTTCAATATGATTTATGAAATTGAAGTTTCCAAAAATAATGATATAAAAACAAACAAGTAGACAAAGTACAGGTCCATGTATCCTACATATGTATATAGAAATTCACTATGAAAACGCGTCTTTAAAAATCTAAATTATTTTGTTTGTTTTTAATTAAAGTAAAACAACTTATTTGTATTGCTTTATTACATGAAAATTTTAATAACTCAATGCAATAGTGGCTCAACACACAAAATTTAAATCAAGTATGCAGAACTATTTTGCTTTCTTTTCGTAAATTTAATTACACTAGTCAGCACAATAATAATTTATTTGTGGCAAGAGTCATGATTGCGCTGAGAAGCTCTTTTAAGAGTACTACAAATCTAAGCCAAAGCTTGGCTTACAAAAACAGTAACAATTTTTTTAATATATCGTTGGATTCCACGTATGGACGCAAGGCGCATTATAATCTCAAGCTCATATCAGAAAGTGGACTTCTCAAACGGCAGTTTTGCATTTTTTTTTGCATGTTCATTATAGAAAATATAGTTGCTCGCAGGAGAATGTCCTTCTAATCCTCCTATTATTTTGCAATAATACCATATACAATACCAAATATACAAGGGTATATTATACACTTTTTTTACACATTTCAGGGAACCTTAGCTTACATGGGTTTCCAATAAGTTACTTCCACAGTATTTTATGATACGTTCAAATATTGAGATTTAGGTAGCGTTTCGAGGCAACTCTTCAAGTTGGCGATTCCAAAAACTAATTTTCTACTGAACACTTTAATTGAATTGTTGATTTCAATGAACTTTTTTTCACATTAATGTCATAAAGAAAAAGTTTTCTATAATTTTAAATCGTTATATTATAATTAATAGGGTAATATTTTTTTGATAGAAGTAGTATTTAAATATTGAATTAAAATTATATCGTTTGTATTCTCAAAAAAAAAAAAAAAAAAAATAGTGCTATGGTAAGCCTAGTATGAGCGGCTGCATTGCGAAAATTGTAATTGCTCTTATTGCGCTCGGAGTCGCCCAATGTTGCATCCTCAGTGAGATAAAAAACCGGCCGTTTTATAACTTTAATGGTAAATACTTTGCAATAATTCCAGTTACCGTATCGAGTATGCATTTTGTCATAAAAAACAAATAATTTTAGTAATCTCATGACTTTCAAAATTTTTACGAAAAAAATTTTTTATTTTTGTCATTTTACGCCAAAATAAAAGTAAAAATTTGCCTGATATTCTACAATGTGAGAGGTTCTAATGGTAGCTGCGAAAAAAAGTTATACACTTTGGTCATTATTCGCCACATAACTGGTATTTTGGCATACATATATTTTATCTTTGAATGTTCAATATTAAATGCTGTACGTTTACCCTAGTTTTGAAACAAAAACATACAAACAAATTTGTGAAAAGCCACATCGTTTCTTGTAGCCATGCAAAAGAATAAATACCCTTTTAAGGAAAAATCGTCTTAATATGCAGAATGTGCAACAATGCTTTTTCATAACAGAATACTCTCGCTCTTACGGGTTCTGCATATCTACGCTTTTCATGCCTGCGCTCTGTCGACGCGCGGGCAAGAATTCTGGACGGCCCTATTCTAGTTAATATTTTTTTAATTCGAATGAATTTACTATCTTTTTAAAATAAATAAATACCCGAAATATTCGAGCGAATTGATCGATATTTGAAATCATTCGATAGTGCCCATCACTAGTTTCAAATATGTTTTATTTCTTGAGAAAATTCAGTTTCTAAACTTAAAGGCAATGTTATAAAAATTTTAAAGAGACTGAAGAAGAGGATACACTTCATCATCGTAGCAGTCTAAAAAGTATATATCAGGGTGACTCGAAGTATATGGGAAAATAAAATGAAATACAAAATAATTATATGGAAAATTATGTCAAAAAGCACACAAAAATTTCTTAGCCTTTGTTATTAAAAACTAAGATATCCTGAATATGAGGAAAATCGTTTGAGCTTCTAGTCACGGGAAATGCCGATGAAATTGCCTCCAATTTTTTTTTTAATTTCGGAAAACATATTAATTTTATAATGAATTTTATAGTTCTTATTTACTTAATTAATCGATAGATCTTCACAAGACCTTTCGTAGAAATTCGTAAAAATTGAATAATATTTGCGCAGTTTTTGAGATTTCCGGAAAAAAGGTTAGACGAGAAGCAAATGGTTGAATGAATCCAAATTTGTTGTTGTTTTCCAGCTAAAAAATGAACTCTCAGCGATAGCGAAAATGAACTTCGATCGGAATCAAAATTTGGATGAAGATCAAGACCAGAATCTTGACTGAACTCTTGAACCAGAATCTTGTCTAAGCTCTGCCATTGGGAAAAAAACTATGATTTTTTAATTTCTTTGCACAAGCTATGAAAGCCAATCAAAATAATTTTTTTAACTGAATCACGTGGCTCTAATTGATACTCAATTACCACAAACAGTTTAGTTTAGTTTGTACGTGTTTTAAAAATTACGATCACATATATAAAAAAAAACTTATTTTGGAGACAAATTCATCGGCATTTCCGGTGCCTACAGACTCAAACGATTTTCCTCAAATTTAGTGTATAGCACTAGTACTTGAATCATACCTGTTTTGACATTTCATCTAAAACCTCTTAGAGATTCTTTGAAGAATATCGAATATCTGTTATATAGTTTTCTTACATCTTGTGTAGATAATGTAATGTTTTCCAAAATTTATGTATATGTAATGTAGTAAGTACAAAAAAAAAATGGGAAAAATTAAAAACTATAAGGCTTTTGGCTTAGTGTTAACAGACGTGAACAATACACTCTCATAACCAAAACAATTACAGACTTCATAAATAAACAATGCAATAAACTGACAATGATAGCAAAAAAAAAAAGTACACGTGTAACCAGTATTTCCACTTGAATCTGATTATCGGATTAGTTGTAAAAATTCTTTGAAAGATTATAATTTCATTAAAATTAAATCCGACGTACGAATCATCTAAGAATTTTTTCAACACTACAAGATGGAAAACGGAAATTGTTTTTGAAAAAGTTCGAATTTTATGACTTAAATTTTTAAAATTTTTGTTCTTAGTACAAATTTTATTGATATTGAAATGAATTATTGCAATTATTTTTAGGAAAAAATGTTTTGTAGTGATTAAATAGTAATTTATTGAATGCTACACATATTTACAATCATAATGCCTTTGAATTTTTAAATGTAACTTTTGTAATAAGTGTTAAATGTCAAAGGTTAAACATTTTTTGTAAACACAATGTGTTCAATTTTTTTGTGTTCATTGAAAAATTTCTACAATAATAATTATGATTTTTTTCGGGCTCCAGGTCAATTACAAAAATAGAAAACTTTAAATGTTTTTTAATTTTTTATATCCAATATTTCGATTTCCGTCGGAGATCATCTTCAGGGAAAAACTTAAAACCAAAAGTTTGACAAAATTTTTGAACAAAACATTTCACTTTCATTTGTTAAAACAATAATGTTTTAATAATTTTTTGAATTGTAAGTAATGTGAAATGTTTTGTTCAAATATTTTGTCAAACTTTTGGTTTTCAGTTTTTCCCTGAAGATGATCGCCGACGGAGGTCAAAATATTGGATATAAAATAAAGAATTCATAAAAAAATGTAAAGTTTTTATGTTTATAACAAAAAAGGTCGTAAAATAATATGTCAAAATTTCTATAATGTTCAGATATATAATGTATCGAATACATTTGTTTGTACTTTTGTAAAAAGAACTTGTCCTTTAAAAAAAGATTGAAACAAATTTCGTCAAAGTAAAAACAAATGAATTCAAAATATATCTGAATAGTCAAAAATTCTTAAATTTTAATATAATGCAGCAATAATACAATTAAAGTAAATACATTTAGGATATTCAAAAGGTATCATAAAGTCATATGTCTTAAGTTTAAATTATAAAAATATACAACTAGTGTGAACAAACCCTCAATATATTTATTGTGTTATGTGAACTCTCAACAGTGTTGCCACTTTTTAATTCCCAAATTCCTCAAAAATTCCTCAAATTTTATTGAAATTCCTCAAACATTTTTTTCAATCGATATTTTATTTATCAAGTAAACGTAAACATTAAGGCGGGTCGATTTAAAAATAGCCCATTTCTCAGTGAAAATCGTATTCTAGGGATTAAAATAAGAAACTTTGCCCGAGGAACTATACCTCTAACACGAATATTAATGCCCCAACTTTTGACTTTTGTCCCGTAGGGTCAAATTTTGAAAAATCACTCTTTGACCCATTTAGAGTGCCCCAATCGAGTCCAAATGTATGATCGACCCCCACTAACTTTGGAGGGCCGATCCACCTATGGCCACATTGATTTCTCATCCTTTAAGTCTCTCTTTATGAAAATATCTCGAAAATTGTGCCAACACGACTTAAAAATGTAAATTGGTTATTTTTCACCCACTCATTGTCAAAGGGTTAAAACACTTTATGCGTTCCTTAAAAAATTTTAAGACTTTTTAGTTTTAACGTATGTTTTTGTTAAAAAATTTTAGTTATAAGTATAAATTATATACATGGAACTTTATTTTTCCAATTCAATTCAAACATGTTTTTATTTGATTCGAATAGGTCATCACTATTTTTATTAATTCCTTCTTTAGTAAAAATAAAAGCTTATAATAAATGATAAAACTGTTTTTCGAGTCGGTTTCTCAAACTAGTTATATTATTTACTAAATTCTCGCTAAACTGATGCATTAGGAAAAAAAAAAAATAAAAGCAATGATATTACTTTTTCTTAATTTGAAAACAAATATATCTACTAAATTTTTTATATTAAAAACTCGTTTTTAATACGACTCTGGATTTAAAAAATAATCGAGGTAAAAATAATCTCCACTCATTATCGAGATCTTAAACAGCCAAATTTGATTGAATTTATTTGCTCATTTTTGCTGGCTTTTACTTCAAGCAGTGCTCTAAAATATCTCTTACCCAATAAGGACAATGATGTTCTATGGCATCACTAAGTCGGATTTCGCAAAACTAACGGTATCACATAAAAATTAGTCAAAATAAAAATATGGTTAAAATTAGCCAATGTGTAAAAAAATTTTTTTGTTGATTTAAAGAGTTAACCGATAATTGCTACAATAGAAATAATAGTCAATGCAGACCTTTGCTTCCGATGCAGACCGCAACCATGTATCCTTTTTCGTGTATTTATTTTATGTTTAAACTGATTTTAGCTAAAACCGTACGACAATTACTAATTTCGTTTGCACTTGTTTCAATTTTTTTTATAGTGACGGGGAAACGCAATCGGAAAGTTCAGTGTTCAGTTTATTTTAAAGGTATGTTTCTACCAACCAGAAAAAGGTGCTGCCAAAGTTTTTTTTTGTATACATAATAAAAAAAAATTCTAATAACTTTCAAATTCCACAAATTAAAATTCCTCAAAAATTACTCATAGCCACTTTATATTCCTCACATTTTGAGGAATTACTCACAAAGTGGCAACACTGACTCTCAATCAGCTGTTGCAAATTAATCGAAAATAAATATTTATAACCGCAATGCCAAAAGAAAGCGAAAAGGATAAAATAATAGCCGGCTTATGCGAAAAACATATTTTAGACGTTATAATGGCTGACTCTACCTTGATGACATGATACCTTGTGAGTACCCTAAATGTGTTTAATTTTATAATATGTTTTTTCAAATTTACGCACAAAATTCTTTTATTCATCTCTTGTGAGATCTAAATTAGAATTTGCATTTTTAATTTAAAATCCATTCGGATTATGCTTCATATGTTGATCGTCTTGAACGTTTACAAAACTCTTCACCCGTTATGCTTAAAGACCTTTAAATTTAAGGGAACCCTTATATAATTAGGTTCCTTATAATATCTTGTAATAAACTTTTTGTTGGATTAATAAAAACAAATTTTGCTATAAATTCTCCTCTTATTCGAGCCTTAATCGAACTTAACAGACTATCTCAAGACTTTTTTTTCATACTCTTAATTGGCTTAAAAAATATGTGTTATAGCTTTTATCGTTATATCGTATCATATTTTATTATTATTTTACATGACTTGTCATGCACGCTCTCTAAATCATATTCAATGTATGCTTTTTTAAGGAGGAATTGTTCTAACTTTTCTGATCCTTATACTTTGAATTGTCTTTTTGTATCGTTTGTGAGATCTCGTGTAGAATACGCCTCTTTTATATGGAATCCCTACTACTCTTTACATACACTTAGGCTTGAACGAATACAGAAAAAATTTATAAAATTTGCACTGCGATCGTTTAACTTTGTCGAACCTTTACCGTAATATAATGCTCGTTGTATGTTATTAAATTTAAAATCCCTTGAGTCGAGGCGTATTATTCAGTCCTTAATATTTATTTTTGACATTGTTTGTGGTAACATTGTTTGTCCATATTTTTTAAGTGCAATTAATTACAATGTTCCCGTAAGAAATTTACGTCATTTTGATTATCTTAAAATTAACTTCTGTAGAGCAAATTAGTTATTGTATGAACCTTTGAATAGAACTCTAAAAGAATATAATTTTCTTAGTTCTAAAATTAATATTGATTTAAGTGATAATAAAAATATGTTTATATATGCTTTAAATTGTTATTATTCTTAAGTTATCTATACTATTATATAAAAGGAGACTCACGAAATTTGATCCAGAATAAGCTCGAAAACCGCTAAGCCGATTTTTGTAATTCTTTTTATATTCGATATGATAATATGATATGATAATAAAGATTGTTATAGCTTACCAAGTTTTTCGAAAAATGTATTCTTTAATTATTGCAAAATCACGCATTTTATTTGATGCCTACTTTCAACCAGCAGCACAATATAACAGCAAACAAAGCTTTTTTTCTTTGTCGAGAGAGCTGCTCTCAATATAACACGACAGCCATGTTGTGTAGTTAAGCTGAATTCACTGATAACCTTCAGCAGGTTTTTGTGTGATTTAAAATAATGTTAATCAAGTTGAGAGCGTGCAGAAATGTTTCTCTCTGAGCGAAAACTTCATATGAAAAAAACTTTCAAAACACGCTGAAGGTGATCAGTGAACCCAGCTTTACTTTCAGGGAGATTCTTGCTTTCATAAAGTGTTAATTATGTTTTGAGGGTAGTTGCCAGATTTTAGTTATCTGCATTAATTATGTTTTGCAGCCTTGCCAGCCAGCTTTTCCCCACTTGAGATTGTGTTAGTCTATCTATACGAATATAAAAAAGCGTTTGACACTGCACGGATGTTTGACAATCACGCAATAACCACTGAATCGATTAACACGATATAGTTTTCAAACGATTTGTTATTCCAACTTTATCGTAATATGCTATGTTAGATTTGCCACGTCTACTTTTCGTGCCCACTTTTTGCAAAAAATGCTATATTTCAGACGATTTCGGTCGTATGAGACTAGAATTTGGTAATCTTTTTACTTTCGCTAACTTTACTAAAAATAGGCATGACCCACTTTAACTAAGTCCACTTTTCGGGGGATAAGCTTGAAGTAAAGCAAAGCGCACTAGGTTTAAGCTCAATTGAGCTGAAATTCGCAGTAAGGTGGTCTGCGGCAATTACCTGCGTTGTCTGCAGGACAACGTCCGCCGGGCAATACTATACATCAATAAGAATGATATATATATTAGAAAATTCTGATCGTCATGCATTGATGTTTCAAACGGAAACGTCCAGCATGTGTTTTGTGCGAAGGTGAATTTACACTTTTACAAATTCACAAAACGATCACAAAAAATTCATTGAATTGAGTCAGGACAAATTCTACTATAACTATAACTATAACTATAACTATAACTATAACTATGAATATATAGATAAGGAAATAGATTAAAACATAGATTTATGTATATTACTTTGGAATAATTTGAAATATTTTTCACAGAATTATTTTTTAAGCTATATTTGAAAATGTTTTTCACATAAATTAGATTTTAAGTTGTAGCACATTGCAAAAAATATAACAACATTTGAAGCAAATTAGTTTTAATCAAAAAAATCATAGGAGGGGGGGGGGGTAGGTGGCCTATGATTTTTAATGATAGAAATTGTTTGTGTCAAAATAGAAAAATTTTTGCAGGTAAATTATGTTATATGAAAGAATAAGGAAAATTAAAATTTAAAAAAAAATTAAAATTAAAATTAAAAAAATATGTACAACAAAAACAACTCTTGGCCTATTGTTTAGTACAAGTTGGATATTTTAGACGTTTTTTTAAAACAATATAAAACATTGCATTGGTGAGGTAACGGTAAACCTTTTCTCATTTTCCCAATTTACTTAATTGAACTTTCAAACAAAGAAAATTGGATGAAAATCGAAATAACAACAGAAGCCTAATAACAACAATTAATAGCTGAAGAAGGCCCATCACCTACAACAATTTAAGAAGAATATATTTATTTTCAGAATGTATGTAAAAAATTACATTTTTGATTACAAATTTTTAAAATTTTTTACCCAAATTTTTTTATATTATTCTTATAAAAAAAGAAAGCCAGGTAAATGTATGTCATCATAACAATGACCGTTTAAATGAGTTTTTAAAATCAAATAAATAATTTCTTAATAAATCTATCATTTTTTCATAATTAAACAAAACAAACACAATAATTTTTATATTTTGAATTTGTTTAAATACAACTAAATACTTTCATTTTAAGATTTAAAATTTTTACACGGTATTTAATATTTTTTTCGCAGGCGAAGCAGCGGGTATTTGCTAGTTGTATTATATTTATAACTTTATTCTTAAGTGCTAATGTCTGTAATTTCAATACTCATTTGCTTGTCTGAGAAAATTTAAAATTTATAGACAATAAACTAAACTAAACTAAACAAATAGTTTTGTCATAATATCAAAGATAATTTAATAAATTTAATTTTATATAATAATGATTACAATCCGTTAGAATACTATTCCACTTTGATGAACAAACTAACAAAAATAACTGAAATTTTTGAATTTTGAGTTGTAGCCTGAATAACTGGAACGAAAACGCAAAAAACTTCTCTTCTGGCATTGTTAAGTAAATTTGAATAGCATTTCTTGTTCAGATACTAGCTCCTTAATTTCTCTGTTACAATAATATTTTGAGTGTCTGGATCACTTTTCTTTAGATTCATAAATTGAAACATGTAATTGTTTATATTTGACTAGATAGATAGATAGACAGTCAGATCAGGGCCTGGTCTGACTTCTAAAACCTATTTTCTAATTATGCCATCTCTCAACTTAGGGCATATTCTTAAGGCAATTATAATATAGAGATACACGTTTTACTTTTATAATTGTAAACACATTTTGTATGAAAAAAAAACACTTTATAACACATATCAGGATATTTTTATTTGGATCTACATATTTTCTTACTCGTAGAATTTAAAAAACTCCTCGAGCAACTTACTCTTATTCTCCAAATCGTTTTCCGCCTTAAATCTTTTCAACCAATCTTGGATGTCAGTTTTTTCTGGCCATTCCTCAATTGTTGCTGAATTCAATATCTCCTCAACATTTTCATAAAAGTCTTTAGAAAATACTTCTTCAAACTTTTCCTCTATATGCTGGTCCAGATCGCTTAAGCCATTCCTCTGAAGCGATTCCTCAAACAACTTATCAACTCTGGTGGGCTCTTCGATTAAAGTGACATTTGATTTGTCTAGCAGATCACCAAGCGCAACCATTGCATCTATTTTGTCACTATAAACATCCGATTCACCACCTTCAGTTAGTAACTTTTCGATTTCGGCTACAAGATTTGAATATTCTTCAAGCTTTGCAGTAATTTCTTCATTTTCCTCATCCAAAGCGGATATATCAGCAATGACATCCTGCAAGAGTTTCTTACCAGGTTCCAAACCACTTTCACTTACTTTGGTTATTTGGTTTACAACATAATATAAAAGTTCATTGCTAGGTGTTTCTGGCTCATCATCTATTTCGGGTTGAAGTGTTGTTGCGTCTGTCTCTTCAGTGGGCTCTTCCGACAAGGGTAGAGCTTTGCCAAGAGAACTCTAGAAAACAAGAGATCAATTGAAATTTTTTGACAAAATAGAAAATTTAAGTATTCATAACAATTTATTTTCAATCAAACACACCTGCACTAGTAAAAATGTGCCCAGGAAGAGTAGCAAAAATTTTGAAGACATTGAGATGTGTTCTCTAGGTATCAGAAAATAAAACTAATATAAAAATTATCTATCTTTTAGTTTTATATATTCTAAATTTCAAAATAATATTGCTCGTTGTAGCTTCACAAAACATCGGTAATTAAAAAAAAATTACAAGCTCGCGTATAGAATAATATCACAACATAGGTACATATATAGAACAATATCAAGATATCGTACACCTTCGACAGTATGGATTGCCTATAATACGGTATGGTTGTGGGTGTGTGTGTGTATAAATGTTGTTTGTATAAGATTGTAATTAATTGCGCGATTGAGATAGACTACAAAAATAAATTATTTATATAAAATTCATTTTAAATATGTACATTTATAGATTCAGTTATTCTAGACATACCTACACTTTGTGTTACTGCAATTGTGGGAAGAATACCAATTTCTCCAGACTGTGTTATAATTTCATATAACTTGAACTTCTAATAGGTAGTTGATAGTGACGATGATAGTGATGATGATAATGACGATAATGATGATGATGATGATGATGATGATGTTGATAAAAAAAGCGATAATGATGTTCAATATAAATAATTAAGGGAATAATTATTGCTTGCTTTGATTCTGTTATTGTACTTCTGTAGAATCGTTCGTCACTGTTGTGTTTATTAAATTTTTTGAAAGCATGTTGGAACTTATTTCCTTATTTCATCAAAAGCGTGACTAAATTTCAGATAGAAATGATAAAATTGAATAATTATAAATATATTATTGTTATAAATTATAATTATATCAAATTATTATTTATGAATATGAAAGATATATATATTTACTCATTATAAACACAAAATGTTCCTAATATAATAGGAGACTCACGGAAGTCAGCAATCTCAAAGATCGGTTAACGATGAATCGGTTTTAATTGATCCTTCACAAACCAATTATTTTCATGACCTTGGTGGAATGCATTAACAGGTGTGCAACGCACAGCCCGATTTTTAAAAATTTTAGGAATACAAAACTCATATCACAAAATGTATTTCAACTAGAGATATGAAAGTTTTCACAAGAATTTTGATTCAAAATTATGTAAAAAAATGGAAGTGAAATAACAAGATTTTTTAATATTTAACGAAGTCCAACTTTGCCGTCAAGTCTTAATCCGTCAGTAAAAATAAGCGCTCCAACTTCGTTTAGTGGCAATAACCCATCCCATTCTACCCTGGTAGGGATTACTATTTGTAAGCCATTCTCGAATGATGGAGTGGCAATAGTGTATTCGGTGTTGCTAGGAATTGCTCATACAAGATCGATAATATAGGAGTGACCTGTACGAGTGTTAGTCCACTGCGAGGTTGCTCTAACGAGGTTGTTTTCTGTGCTATCCTTTTTTCCATAATATCGAGGGGTATTGAGCAAAGAACAGCATTTAGTGCTTCAGATGAAGTGAACCTAAGCACTCCGCTGATACATACGGCCGCAGTTCTTTGTACTTTCCCTACCAATATGTTTTTAGAAAGTGTTTTTTGGATTGCCCACCACACACAGACACCGTACAGCAAGATTGGCCTCAATATAGCTATATTAATTCAACGCAATATATTCGGGGTAAGTCCTCATGTTTTACCCATAGCTTTCTTACAGGTATAAAAAGAAACATTTGCCAACTAGGGCTCGAGAATATTCGATTTCCAGCTGAACTTTTTATCCAAAATAACTCCCAAGTATTTTTCCTCTTCCACGAAATATAGCTGAGTGCCATCAAGACGTGGAGGAATTATAACCGAAATTATGTATTTCCTCGTAAAAAGGACCAGTTCAGTTTCTTGGGGATTCACCCCAAGTCCATAGCTTTTGGCTCAAATATTAAGATTGGAGACGCAATAGCTACGTCATCCACATTGGAAGTCACCTTGCAGCCCACCTTTTATATTTTCCTCAGTAGTTCATTGATTACCAAAATTAATAATAAAGGTTATAAAACACCTCCCTATGGATTACCTTTACTCACAAATCTCCTGGCCTTTGAGTACCATAGAGATGTATTGGCGACTCTGCTGGTTAACAGGTTTTTTATCAGTTGTTTCGAGTGTTTTCAGCAAAAAAAAAATGATAGACTAATCATAGTGTACCTTTTTTCATAGTGTACCTCGAAAGGGGTTTTCGAGGTTCAAACCCCCCAGAGGGTCGAAATTTTAATTAAAAATAATGTGTTTGGATAATGTGTTTCATTGAATAATTTTAATATGTTCTAAAAAAACTTAAATCATATACTGAAGTAACGTTTACGTGTAAAAGTCCTTGCTATGAGTTAAATCGTGTTAACAACAATAGTGAAAACCATGCATCGGATCAAACGTGGTCATTAAAAGTTACCACCACTATTGTTTTCACTATACTTGACATCGGCAGTTGCAGATGATTGTAGTGATGATGACAGTGAAGCCAACAAGAATAAAATACACATGTATACTGAAAAAACCTTTCTTATTTGAACCGCCTAGAAAGATTTTAAAGTATACTTCAGCCAACAACTCATTTCAATTTTCGCTCGAGCGGTTTTCGAAAATTTAAATTTCAGCATCCATTCGCTGGAGTTTGTTGGCTTACTCCAAATATGCAAATGGAGTTTATTGTAAATTCTGCGTATTCTTAAGCTCTGCTTATGGCGGCATTGCATCACAGCCTCTTCACTATTAAATTAGTGAAAATAAATTAAAAAAAATGCACGAAAAACAGCATTATATTTAATGCTATTGTAAAACTTTAAAATTTTTTGATGCAGATTAGAAGAACCTTTTTCGGCTTTTAATATCTGAAATTTTGTTTTATACAACTATTCTACCAGCCAATATATTTACGAAAAACATAATTTTTGGAGGTTTTTGAAAAATGTTTTAGCTCACTGGCGGCTATCGTAACAGCCAAAATATTGTGGTAATCGTTATAAAATTTATAAAATCGTTATAAAAAAAGGTAAATTTTTAGAGGGGTACAAATGGAACTTTTTCTAATGGAAGTCGAGGCACCTCAATATATGTACTTACATATAAAAAAACTTAACTAGAGAATTCAATGAAACAAAAACTTGTATATTTTTTGGGTAAATCCTGGCTACGGCCCTGGGTCTAAGGTCTTTCGGATGCGTTTGCGATATCCTATCCACCTGAGCCATGGAAGGATTATAGACGTCATCTATTGAACTGCATCCGAAATAATATCATCAGGTTCAGCAGATTAATATGGTTTTAAACTAAACAGAACCTATTTGATTCTGTTCTCTGATATGATCGCCAGAGCCCTCTCGCACTTAACGTGAGTGAGGACCACAGAGCAATCTGGGAAGTGGGTACCCAGAAGAAGTTCTAGGGTTTCCTCGCTAGAGGATGCCCAAGTACCGTATGATTTTTTTAAGTAGCTTGGACAGCTGGGAATAGAAGAAAGGATCTTACGGAGTCTGGATGCTTCGGAAGATTCTTCCATATTACTGCAGAAAAACCTCCAGGAATTGCGATGAGCCTTTTTAAGTGCTTTCTTACAAATATTTAAGCTGTATTTATACTCATCCCAGCATTGAGTTCCACCCGATTTTTTAGCTCTATTAAAAATCTTCCTACAGTGGGCATGAGACAAACGACTCATTTAAAGTCCAGTCAGCTGCAACACCATTGATTCGAGTTCATGTGGCATCGAAGGAGAAACATCTGTGAGAGTGGGTTATGATGCTTTCACTACCTCACCGAATTCACACCAATTTATTTTCCACAGATTCTATAAGACAGTTTGGCTATTGAAGTGGCCTTTGAGACCTCCTCGACCTCTACTATGGTATTGTCTCTGATATCCGAATCACATTCAAGAAGCTGTTTCTCTGAACCCTCATCGAATTTGTTGGTAATACTAAACTCCGAGGATCCTACCGAAGTCCGGTCAACATAATCTATTATCGCACTCCTTTAGAGGAGTGTTTACCGATGCTTTATCTGCATCTATCGTTGCGATAACCGCAGACTCTTCGACCGCTTACTCCTGTACGCTTGAGTTATCCGCTAGCTTATCCTTTTTTGTAAACATTCACGAGCACACTAATGACCCCAAGGCGAACCTATCCAACGCATTTTCCTAGAGGACCTAAAGATGCCTCGTCCAGTGAATCGATCGCCTGCCTTGCGCCATCTTTGGCCATCCTTCAGTTCTGAGTTGAAGGTATGGGTTGGAAACTCTTAGAGTTTTCAGAATTTTTCCTGGCTCTATGGACTCGAGAGATAGCCAGACTCATGCCTTTGCTCTGCTAGGGACCTCTCCCTTTGAGACCGCTTCTAAATGTGCGCCTGGCCACACTTCACCTACCTTCGCGATAGCCGCCTTGTAAAAAGTGACAGATCTGGCATTGGCGCACTTTACCAATCTAATCCCCCGTTGCATCTCACCCATGATCCCGATATATTTGGCGACAAGCTTGGCTTCCACAAACCTCCAGTCATGGCGGAGATCCCAAAATCCCTCGCCCCCTATCCACGATAGCCAGTACCTCACCTCCTCTGGCGACATCGCTGAAGAGTTGGCCAGAAATGTCAACAGCAAACTTACGATTTTCGCCGCAGGGGCTGGTTTCTTCTCCTTCGACCTTTGTCTGACCGACAGACCTTTACTGGCTCCAGATGATACTGCCTTGCCACTAATGATACCGAACGCCCATTTACATCTTATTATTGTCTAGAGTTCCTTCTTAAAGCATTTTTTGAATCCCTTGCCGTAAGGCATTTTTTTAAAGCAAACCTTGCATTACCAAGATAATTCCTTTTTAGCCACACGGTAAAGTTGTAGAACAGTCTCCCTGCGAGCGTGTTTCCCGTCAGTTTTGAGCTGTTCAAAATTAAAAAAAAGCTTCACCAACACTTCTCCATTTATCCATCCTCCAACTATCACCTAACTTCCGAATGAACGCAATGCTCAGGCCTGTAGCTAGGGTGGGGAAAGGGGAGGCAATGCCCCCATACTACAACCGTTTGCCCCCCTGGCTAAATCAGGCAATGAAAACTTTAAATGAATAATTAATATGAATTTTGTTGATATATTTGTTTATTGCTTTAAAATTGGTTTAGTTTAAAATAACAAAAAATATACACATTCACCTTATTCATGACTTGAATATGTATATGAAATTTGTTAAAAAAAACATTTCAGACAAATTGTTACAATTTTTCAAATTTCTACTGCTACCAACCTACTGCCAACCTTTGCTACCAAAAAATAAGATTTCAATTTTAATAATTTTGTAACCCGCATCCATACACGCAGAGAAAAAACATAATTGCAACAACCATGTTTTAAGAGGATCATAGTATGATTCGGATTATGATTGTTGCTAACATGTCCTTAAACATATAATATTTTTTTGATCATGATAAAATGATTACAACAACTATGTATATTTAGAAAAGGAACTTTTTTGTAGGAACCAAAATATTATTGAAACAATCATTATTCTCTTATTGGTTCGAAAATAGAATGATTGCAACAACTTTATTATGAATTTATTTTTAGGGTCCAGAAAAATATTATTGAAGCAATAATTTAATTTTTTTGTTTTCATGCACTGCAATTTCCATTGTCTGGGCTGAACAGAAATATTAATTAAATTAAAAATATAAAATTTCCTGTCCGAGCTGGGGTTTGAACCGCGGCTTTTTCGCTTACGAGCCACGCACACTACCAGCAGGCCACAGCCGCTACTATCGCTCGCCTGACTAATGCCATTCATAAGCATGGTACATTAAGTGCATTGCCACAAAAATAGCAATATGTGTGATAAACAAAATATGGTCAGAATTGCGAAATATATTTACGGTAAATAGAAATATGTTTGCTACAATTAAAGTCGAAAATGTCACTTTTCTGCCTGCCTGTTTTTAGGATAAAGCGATTTAAAACAAAACACAATAATTGAACAGTTGACAAACGAAACGGTACATAGCCAGGAATCGATAAGACTTATTGTGTCTGAATGAAGTGAAAGTTTTTCCTGCAAACTGTTCAAAAACAATAAATTCTTTCGATTTTTGGTTCTGCTTGGTTCTGGTGATGTTCTGCTTCGTTTGCCAACAATCAAAGAATAGTTCAGAAAAACATTTTTATTCACATTTATCATGATTGACAGAACTACAACATTTTTGTTGCAACTAATAGTCGAGGGAATCATAGTATGTAACGATTTCAATGATGTTATGATTTCAACTATTATGTTATTTTTGGTACCACCATTAGTAAATAATGACTTTATTAAGGCAAAAATTTGTGTTTGCAAAAATAGTGCAATAATTTTAGTAAAAAAATTATTATTGCAGTAATCATGTCTGAACCATGTCTTTTCTCTGCGTGTGGGAACTTTCTAGAAACGAAAAGCACGTTGTGCACCAATTTGATGCAGGTACAAAAAGAATATATAATTCATTGAAATGTTTTTAACTTTTAAATTTTTTTTATGCATGATGATTGTTTATTAATTTTAAAATAAGAAAAACTGCAAATCTTAATTCTAGCCAAAATTTAAAGAGGCAAAAGATTTAAATCAAAACATGCATGTTTGCTCTTAATATATAAATCTGAATAAAAAATTTGCATCAATTCAATGCAAACGACGGATGCGGGTTAATTCAATTTTTTTATTTGTTTTACTTAAAAAATGTCTTATACATATGTTAGCCCATTTCGCTACTCTTTCTTATATTTCTAGCCAATTTAAATAAATCTTGTATGTTTACCTTCATTTTATTACAAAGTCCTGAATTAATTTTTATATTATTTTTTATGTATTAATCTTATGTATAAAAAGATCTACATATACATGTATATATTATAAAATTAACTGTTTTTTAATAAATATGTGTAATGTATTCATTTCACAAGTTAAAATATTGTTTTTTATTAAAATGAAAAAACAAAAAATTTGCCCCCTCACGATTCATGCCTGCCCCCTCTGTCTTCTTGGTTTGGCTACAGGCCTGACAATGCTTACACATTTATAGGAGGTCCTCTGAGCGTTAGTTCAGTCTAAGCAAAAACGCTTTTATTTCAGGTCATAGGTCATCAAACAATAGTTACTTTCATTCAATTTATAAATACACTATGTAGCATTGTAACTTCTGCCCAACCCAAGATATCAGAAATCTTAATCAAAATAAATACATATAGAGTCCATTTATATTTTCAAGCATTTAATTCACTGTGCATATAAATGCATATGGATTTCTTATTATTTATATTCGTCGTTAATGTTTTGACCTAGATATTTAAAATCATCTCAATTAGGCTTTTATTAAGCATTTACATTTTGCCCTTGAAAATATGCTACCATTGTTGAGAACACAAGCTGGTCTTTATTAAGCATTCAATATTCATTAAATGTATCTGACAGTGTTGATTACATTTTGGATATTGAATAATTTCCGCATGCAAATCAAAATGCATTGCAAATCAAATTAGAACCGGATATCGATTGCAATAGGCAAAATTTGGCAAATTAGCAAATCAAAAAGTCTGTGTCATGAGTTGAGTATTTAATTGAAATTTTTTGAATATTCCGAAAAAGACAATCCATTTGTGAAAAAACTTCTTCACTTTATCCACATCTTTATTCAGTTTGTCTTCAACATTTTTCACATCTGTGTTTGTCTAAAGTTTACCTTAACTGTGTGTCTCACACCTTAAAATCTTTCCACCTAGTTAAATTGGAACCTAGCAAAAGTTTACTTTGCTTATTGCATAACAACACCCGTGGGGAAAAAATATAATCAAAAACTTTCTTACTATGATAAATGTGCTATTGGTAGAAATGCTTTTGTTTTTACTTCGAAATATAAATCGAAAGAAACAAGTAGATTGAAAAGATCTTAATACTATAGAAACTTTTGCCAATATTTTCAATAAAAAAGATAAAACTTGTGGCCAATAAAAGTGGATTATTTGCTTTTTTACTAAAGAATTTTATCTAGTATTAGATGTAGTGTCAAAAGTTGATATCAGTCTTTAAACACAGGTTTTCTTTATAACTAAACAAAAAAAAAAAACAACACGTTAAAGATGTTTTTAAGGATATACAATTTAAAAAAATAGATAAAACACATTAAAATATTTTGGAGATATATTTTTGCGTTTGCTATTAGTAATTTGCTGGAGAGTTGTTATATGTCCAAGTATATTGAATATAAGTGTCAAGAGTACGTGCTCACATATTTATATCGAAGACTGTGTACCTCTGAAAAAAACACCCCTTCTTACTTCAGGCGTAAACTTTGGATACACAGCATATTATTTGCAGATATTAAAGAAAGGTCCATAAACTTCACAATAACATAAAGTTATACAGAGATTGTAAGAAAAATATGTATACTTACAATCATTTTTCAACTTAAACTTAAGTCATAAGCACAAGCAGTAAGATAGAGATATAGATAAAGTTAAAGCAGATATGTTTTTTGCTTTTTAAAGTTTGTATATAGAAAATAAAAAAGATCGAAACAATGACAATGAGCTGTAATACTTATTTAACTGCGCTTGTATCCTGATAATCCTGATGAAAGTTAGTTTCAAGCAAATTATTTATAGTAAATGTCCTGCAAAGTGGCATAGCTCTTGCGAGTTTTTTGTTAAAAGTTCATGCTTTGTACTTAATTTGAATATTTGAAATTTTTTATGCTTCATAAAAAATCATTGCTAAACTTTTAGTTGGCTTAAATGTAAGACCTTGAAGTTGTTGTTTAAAATTTGACAAGCAAAAGAAAAGAAAAAATTTTCAAGAGTGCTTGTAGAAGAAAGAGCAACACTTAATGCAGTCTAATACAAAAGTTGTTGATGTTCGGTTCATCAAGCTTGGGTACATACAAAAAAAAATTTCCATAAATATTCTGCTAATCTTAACAATGAAGGTATCAACAACAATGAAGGTATCAACTACAATAAAGGTCAACGTTTAAAAAGGTGACCTGAAAATAAAAGCATCCAAAAAGGCTTCGAGCGTTAATGGCTTTAAAGCATTCATGTTAACAGCTCACTCTTGTTTCACACTTAAATCTCTTTTGTAGCTGGCGGCTAGAGTACCAAGTAAAGAGAAAAGTCTTTGTGACAAAAAAAGGAAAACACAAAAAAAAAAACAGAAAAAATAAAACAAACTACAGGTTAATGAAACAAAAAATTAGTCTGCCTTCAGGCGCAATGGAAAAAGAAACGAAAGAACGACGACAACGTCAACAGCTGCACGAGTGAAATATGAGCAAAGTTGAACGTAACTTTGGTGGTAAAAATTAAAATTGTATGACCACAACCAAACCATGCACCGACGACCACCAACTTTGCCAAAGCAACAACAGCTGCTGTCAATTGAAATAAAAAAAAAATAATAAAAAACAAAGAAATTATATTAAAACAGCAACATTTCATACCTAATGGTTTTAGTTTTCACAAACTGCTGTTGGTGTTAAAAAAATATTTTTGTTGGTTTTATCTTATGTTGCATTTGCATACTTTTGTCCTATTTTTTTAATGTATATGAAGTATGTAAAAACTAATATTGTAAGCTTAATATTCTCTTGTTTAGTTAGGAAGTAATTTGTTTATTTAATTTTTGTTCGTAACTTAATAACGTGTGCAAGTTTTTGATTACATTTTGTATTAAAAGAAAATTAAACTGTTGAACAAATTCGAGCAATTATTTATTCTAGTATCGCCTGCGGTCGAAATTCGACCGACTGTCTGTAAAGCAGTGAACGATAATTAACACTAACGTAGCGTATTTTATTATACTTATAAAGCTGCCCTAACGACTTAGTGTATTAAAAAAATTGTGTGAAGGTAAATATTTTAACAAAATAAAAATTTAATATAATAAGCGTATACTAACAAAATTCATCAAAATTAAATACGGGCTCAAATTGACTTAATTAATAAAAGTTGAACAAAATTTAATACAATCTCAAATTGTCTTAGTTTATTACAGTAAAAAGATATCAGATACAAAAAAACGAGCGAGCCTTTCAGCAGTCGCATATGATATGTAACATCTGACACCTCACCTTGATAATAACCCTGGTTAAAAAACATTTATAGGCTGTGTGTCAATCGGAAACTTTTCAGTCGGATGATCAAATTTTGACAGTTGGTAGGGCAGTTTTTGGCATTAGTAAGGTGAATATAATTGTCAAAATTTGTGCTAGCCCCAGAGGCTACTACAAATTTTGACAATCAAAAGCGAATTTTTGACACACTCAAAAATAAAGAAAAAAAAAAAACAACACATCAATTGAGAGCTTGTCTTGCAACTTGTTTCGAAAACTTATAATATTGTAAACTAAAAAAATCTTAAAAAATAACAAAATAATAAAAAAAAAACTAAAGTGCCCGAGTTTGTGTTTGCGTGTGTGTGGGCCAACGATTTCCCGGTACATCAGCAAGTCCAGCAAAGTTAAATTGGCTTTCTTTGCTGGCGAACGTCCTTCAAGTGCCACTCCCAGCAGCACAAAGAGCAGTGCAAATTTCATGCTAGCCAACATCCTCCACGTGCCATCACCAGCAGCACAAGCAAATGAAGCGCAAATTCTCCGCTTTTAATTTATTTCATTCACGCCGAAGTATAATAGCAGAAATTTGCCTCTGCGCTTGAGTCATGCTGAAATGGTGCTTCTGAAATATTGCAGAGTTGACCAATCAATTGAATTGTGCTGCACTTGCTGGTGCTGCTCGTGGCAACTCTCGGAGAACTTTCGCAAGCAAAAGAATCAGGAAATTTGCGCTCCACTTGCTTGTGCTGCTGGTGATGGCACTTGGAGGATATTGGCTAGCAAGAAATTTTGCACTGCAATTGCTTGTACTGCTGGTGGTAGCACTCGAAGGACGTTCGCCAGCAAAGAAAGCCAATTTAACTATGCTGGACTTGCTGATGCACCGGGAGATTGTTGGCTCTCACACACGCAAACACAAACTGAAGCACTTTCGTTATTATTTTTTAAGTTTTTTAAGTTTACAACATTACAAGTTTACGAAATAAGTTGCAAATACAAGCACTCGAATTAAATATGTCGTAAATTGAATAAAATGCAAATTAAATAAAATATTAACGCTAAAACACGACCGAAATGTGAAACGTTAAAATTTGAAATTGTCAAAATTTCATCGTCCATTCGACACAGCAAAAAAGACAAATTTGTTTCAACACACACAAATTTTATTTAACTTGATATTTTCTATCCTACCACGACTGAAAAGTTTCCTTTTGACACACAGCCATAGTGATTGAAATCATTTGAAAATATTTGATTTTTACTACTATATATATATACGTAGATGTTGTTTCTAACCAGAGAAACAACATTAGCATTATATCGTTAAAAATCGATTCAAGTATTATTTAAAATAATTTTTCAAACGAAGAATAAATTCTTTTAATGAAAATTGTAATTTATTTAATTAATTAACTATTTAACAGGAGTATGTAATTTTTTTTTTAAAGACATTTAATTTTATTAAATTTGGGGAAGAGCGGAAAAAATAGACTTATGATAACTAAAATTTGAGACATACACTTGTAATTTCAACGTCTGTAAAGACTTCCCATGATTTTAAGTGGTGAGTTTTAAGTAAACTTTAGTTCACCAGAAGCTGAGCCACTCATAGCTTTTATGAGTGATGAATTCAAGCTCGAAATAAACACAAATCGAAATGTTTCGACAACTAACAGTGGTACTGTTATTGATGCAGTTTTTCAACGATTTTTACATACTTTGAAATCACATGAGTATCTCCCATATTTTAGTTATCATAAGTCTATTTTCTCCGCTCTTCCCCAAATTGAATAAAATTAACTGTCTCTAATTAAAAATCGCATTACTCCTAGTGTTAATTAAATAGAATACAATTTTCATTAAAAAAAATTATTCTTTGTTACAAAAAATCATTTTAGATAATACCTGAATCGTTTTTTTTTCAGGATTAATGTTAATGTTGTTTCTCTGGTTAAAAAAAAAAACATTTTAAAAATTATTTCAATGCGAAGTGTATATCTGTATAGTAGTAAGAATCAAATGTTTTTAAAACTTTTCAAATGATTTTAATCACTATAAATATTTTTTTAACCAGGGTTATTAATAAGGAGAGGTGTCAGATGTTACATATCATATGCGACTACTGTAAGGCTCGGTCGTTTTTTTCTTGGCTCTACCTTTCCAGTTTTTAATTTTTTGTCACGTTTTTTCTGCCGGTAATCTCGCATATACTCTTCTCTGGACTTACCCATCTTTGCAAATAACAAAATCATAACAATTAAATTATATTAGATTTGTGTATGTCAAAAACAGCTGTTTGGTCTTATTATATCTTACTTTGGTTCGGCGATCCAAGTTGTAGATACCCAGTAAAAAAAGTGGATCATCCTATGAGTGATCTGGGAGTGCTCCTTATTGATCCAAGCTATGTGTATTTTGTGTTCTCTTTTAACATTGCGAGTCCTAGAAAGGGTAGCACTCCCTTTAACATCCCAGAGGAGCTCAAAAGGAGCGATTTATAAATGATCCAAATGGATCAGCAAAGAATAATTTTTTTTGGGATTTAGGTTCACGCCGAAGGCTAGGCTTCCTTAGCTCAAGTAGACTCCTCAAGACGATGGCGATGAAATTATTTGTCCAAATCATGAGATTTATAACGCCATCACAAATTCCGAATCGTTTTTGACTCTATTTAAAAACTGTACTTTAATTGCGTCAGTTGCATCAACGGATAGACAAAACGCAATTACCGTTGGCTGGTCGCACTTCACGACCTCGGCAAAAACATTTAAAATATTTTTACACAAATTCTAGTGCTCAAGGGATCAAGTGCTGAAATTTTGATCCAATAAAACAGCAAAAGAGCGCTCCCTTGTTGCTTCTCATTGGAGCGATCGCATATTTTTTTACTAGGTACGTTCAGAATGTTTAGATGTGTTAAATATTTGGTTTGTGTATAAGCTAAATATATTCCCAGTAGCGGATGGAATATATTCCGAATATATGAAGCATCAATTACCTTGTAATGACCACTACTTCCGACTATATTACCTTACTATGCATAAAAGGCCTTACAATTAACATTGAATGAGACAGGAGGTAAGTGATCGCCTCCCTTCAGCATTACCTAGAAGTTATGGAGTAACATACTACTTGTATTAAGTTATAAAAATCACTGCATTACTTTTTCTTGTATGCTACATTACAGGTAATGAGGTATGAGTTAATTACTTCTGCTATATGCAGACGCATTACTTTTTGAAAAAAGTAATGCTTCCTTACCTGGTAATTTATTCCGTATTAGTTCTATGGTAGCCACTGGCAAATCCGCTGCTGGGTTTGCATGCTAACAGGCACTGTAGTTTAATAAAAGTGTAAAAGAATTGTGGCATCGTTCTGTTTTCAGTGCGAACCAAATGTTTGTGTAGCAGCTATTAGAGCCTAACAGGCATTGTGTGAACAGTTTTGGAAGCTCTGCAACTTGTTGTGTTATAAATTAAATGGCGCGCGATTTGCCGACTTCCTGTTACTCATTTCCGTTACATTTCACGAAATAACTCCCAAAAATTCGAAGAAACCGAGCGGTAAGATATTGCATATCAAAAATACCAAAATATTTTATTCAGTTTTCATAACTAGCAGTTACATTTCAGGCAAAAATCAAGTCACATCACATAACGAATTGAGCATTTAATAAACATATAAACGACAAATTGGTTGCTTGGTAATAACAATTCATTAATCACACTTGAAAATAATTTGGTAGATTCTTCTTGAAAACATTTTTATTCTATTACATAAAAAACAAGCAGGAAGCGAGTTCCAAAGTCTGATTGCATATGTAAAGAATTGACCATCCCACATAAGAGACGTATGCCTTAACTATACGATTTGGTTAAAGCGTACGGAAGAGGTGAATCTCATTCTATTATGTAAGTACGAAGGTTCGTGCGAGTATATTATTTTGTGTAGCAGAGTTAGTGTTTTGAATTCAAGTTGCTGTTCAAAAATTTTATTAAAAACTTGCAAGGCAAGGGAAGATACGTGATTTGTAGTGGAATTCCCAAATGCGTTAACGACGATTTTCGATATCGTTAGTTAGCGAAAACTGTCATTTTCTATGAACGGGGTACGCGCAATGACCAATAATGACTACGATAATTATCGTTATATTTTTGGGAAATTCATTCAAGCTAAAAATGTATTTAAACAAAACTCTTAGCTTCTGTTCACTGGTCGAGTCGCAATTTGCAAATATCTCACTATCATATAATAATGTTGAAATAAGATATGCTTTGGCAAATGTTATGCGTATTTTGAGAGGATCGACATGTTGCGTAGCCAACAAGGATCGACGCATACCGTAAAGTTTCCCAACTGTGATTGCAATTTGAAATTTCCACGGTAAAGTTCCATCAAATACAATTTCCAATTTTTTTGCTGTAGTGACGTAAAATCTTTGTTGCCACCAATAATAGACGCAACAAAATGGTCAATGTCGCTATTGACAATTAAATTGCAACTCTGCTGTAAATAATATCAAAATCGACATAGCGTGTTTTTTACATTTTTAATTACATAAATATTGTATAGCATCCGGAAAATATATATTAAGTCTTTTTACTTTTATTAGTAATCTAACTTTTTTAGTCTTTTTTGTTCTCAGGCATTTGTCGTTTTTAGAACAAATGATATTTTTAATATTAGAAGTACGTCTCGATCAGACAATAGTATCAACCCGTTTCTAATGCTGCCGCATTGTATTTCACGAACCAGTAAAAGAGCAGAGCGGAAATGAGTTAATCTATTACTCTTTGAACAAAGGCAACATTGGAGAGAAATTGTTGGGTTTGTACAAGTAATTGTCAATTATTTTGTTCAATCTTAGCAATTTATTTATGAATTTAATCACTGCATTTGATTGAGAGGCGGACTCGGGCACATACATGAACAGAGTAAGTACTCATTGTATTAAATTATGTACTTATAATATGTAAAAAGTAAATAATATATTTTCTCATCACATAAAATTATGTACTAAAAATATGTAATGAGTAAGTAATGTGTGTGCTGAGTACATGAAAATATTTCTCAGATACTGTACTCATCACAAACATGCGGTACATAAATGTTTGCAATGGTGCAATTATCTATGTACTCACTACATACAGTTACTTGATATTTTATGTAATGGGTCGATAATCTATTTATTACATACATTACAACTGTACTCAGTTATTTACAATTATTTACAATAATTATATGATGAGTACAGCGTGTACGACCCCACCACTTACATCTATGCAATCACAACACATAATTATGTGATGAGTACATATAATTTTTTATTGACTATATGCCGCACTGCTTAAGAGCTTTATGTAGTCAATACAGATTTCAACATGTACTCAATGTAAGAAAATAACCAAATTTATGTGTGCAGAAATTTATGCCATGAGTACATAAATTTATTTAGTGTGTCCATGGGTTTTCCCTCTGTGTACAGTACGTACAATGAGCATTATGCGACCATGGCTTAATTTTGTTTTTGACAAGCAGTGTTTCGCTTAAATTCAACAATTTAAAAAATTACAAATGCACTTATCTTGAATAGATCTAATTTCTATAAAATTTAAAATAATTTTGTGGTGGCAAATTATTTTTAATACATTTACGCAATTTACTCGTTTTTTATTCAGGGTGGGTTCGTGGAAGCGCTTAGCGTAAACTTATAGCTATACGCTTTAAGTATATATACGTTGTTCATTGAATACGAAAAAATAAATATTTTTTATTTTAATTGACGTATTTTTAGTAGATAACAATGGTAAAAATAGTTTTAATTAAATAAAATATTTTCGCATAAAAAAGTCCGCTTCGTTATGAACTCGAAACAATCACGTGGTCTCGGATCGATACAAAATTATATGAACATTTTTTTTTTTATTAAAATAATTTTTTTCATTCTAAGCTGCTAAAAATACGTCAATTTAAATAAAAAAAAAATTGTCAAAATTTTTATATGAACAAATTCTAAGTCTTTTCATATAATTTTGTATGGATCCGATATTTCGTTTTCGTTTCGAGCTCGTTAACGAGTCCGAGATCTCGTGTTTGTTTCGAATGCATAACAAAGCTAAATTTTGTGCATAAAAATATTTTATTTTAATAAAAACTATTTTTTCATTGTTAGCTGCAAGCAACAAATTTTCATAATATTTATATGAAAAAATTCCAAATACTATCATGTAATATTGTATAATGAAACTTATACGAAAAAAAAATCCAAGTCTTTTTATATAATCTTGTATGGATCCGAGATCTCGTGTTTGTTTCTAGCGCGTTTTCGAGTCTGACTTTTTTATATAAAAATTTTTTATTTTAATCAAAACTATTTTTTTTGTTAAAAATTAAAAATATATGTTATTTTGAAATATTTTTAATATTTTATTTTTAATGTTTTAAGAATATTAAAAGGCTTAAAAAATATTTTTTTTAAATTTTCCAAGTATTCAGTAATGAAGCTCAAAGGTTATCTTGTGAAAGGTAGTAGCTTAGAAGAAAGTTGAAAAAACCTTGATATAATTATTTATACTAAATACACAAGAAATAACATAAAACAGTTGTTTTCTTAAAATGTACTCTATATAAATATTAGTAGCCAAGTTAATCACTTTTACTATGATATTTAAAAATAAAAGCCACATTCAAGAATAATAGTTATAAAAAAAATTATGTTGATCTCATATCTGATAGCATCGTTAAATCAATGGATAGGTTCAAACTTTATTGCAGCATGTCCGATAATATACTTATTTCAAATTTATATAACTCAACCTAGTTCAGAATCTCTGAAGTTATTTCATTTCGTTGTTTATTTATATTGAGATATTATATGTTATATATTATATGTTATTTATTATATATTGCATATTATGAATTAAATATTATTTATTATACGTTACATATTATATGTTAAATAATTAATAAGACCGCAATTGTATCTGGGTTCTTTTTATGCATGTAGGTACATATAAATATGTATGCATGTATTAATGCATTAACTTTATAATACATCTGCGATATTTTAGACCCATTTTGTTTCTCTTTTTCTGTCATAGAAGGTTTTTTTTTAGTTTTCCTTCTGTTTATCTCCTTTAATCATTAAAAGTTTATTCTGTTTGCATTATAAGTGTTATTTTTTAGTTGTAAAGTACATACAATACATTCTACTAAATCTCTGTAAATTGTTCCAAGACTTTGTTTTTCATTTCTCTCGGAAACGGCTTGACCAATTTTTATAATTTTTTTATGCATTTATTAGTTTAGTAAAACTAACGTTTATGAATAGAAGAATGTAAAAAATTTATGAAAATAAATTATTAATAAATTTAATAAATTATTTATATTATATTAAATTTATATTAAATTAATAAATCTAATAAATTATTTATTAAAAAAAGCATTTATTATAAACTATTTGAAAGTTCCTCTGTTCATATGTAAGCTAGTACTACAAACGGCAAAAAAAAATCATCCTGATATCTGTTATCATTTTTATGAAAAGTGTTCCGAAGTGGAAAAAAAGCGAAAAATAAAACATTTTAAGAATGTAAGAATTCAAATTTTTATACAAAACTTGTTACATTTTGTTTAGTTCTTTTTTTGTCTTTTTTTAAAACACAATACTGTGGAATTTTGGTTGGGTGCAAAATTCCCCTGCGAATAGAGTTAAAAGTTGTTTCAGATTCCAAGAAGTAATTACATTTTTTTTTTATATGTAAAGTACTTTTAATACAACCTGGAGGAGTGCAATCACTGCCAAAGTTGAATCTGTTGTTGCACAGTTTTGTATTTAATAGATATAAGTATGTATAACAGATGTTTTACAATAACTTAAACAAATAAAATTATAGAAATTCCGTATATAAATGGACGTCAAAAACAGATTTTAACTAAGTTTTCATATACAATAGCAGTCAATAACAAGTTATTAGAGAGTTCAATGCTAGCAAAGCTATTTTTATTGCTGATTAGCATCACTCTGCTGTTACAAGTAAGTGGAAAAACCTAACTAGTATATTATTTTTTCATATTGATTTGTGTTTATATTACTAGAGCTCATGTGAAGATATACGAACAGAACAAAATAGTAGCTCAACAAGTACTCCTGCTTCAGGTAGCACTTCGCAGTCTCTACAAGAACCTATATACTATGATTCCTTTATGGGTTCCTTAAAGACGGATGTACGTGGTTTCTTCCCAAATTTACGCTGGCTAATTTTATTGGCACAAGATTTCTATCCCATGACCTACACGGTACTGGGTAATGAGTATGAACTTTTTAAGAATGTTATAGACGATT
The DNA here is from genome assembly GCA_963920525.1 of Dichetophora obliterata. NCBI lineage: Eukaryota > Metazoa > Arthropoda > Insecta > Diptera > Sciomyzidae > Dichetophora > Dichetophora obliterata. Next base: position 42,068,965 of record OY986436.1, on the reverse strand, counting down.
TTAACACAACAGAATTTTTAACGGAAAAATTTCAAATTAAACTCAATGATCTCTCAAACTATTTCGCTGGATAGTTTAAATGCTTCAACTTTGGAAAATCCAAGCCATGAAGATTTGATTATTGATGAAGCCTTGCTTAAAAATGGCCTGAAGAACATGGAACAGAGACTAGCGCAGAGGTTTGGTTCATACTTGAAAGTGTTGAGTAAAGAACTTGAGACATTCGAAAAGCTTTTGGCGGGTAAGGAGTTAGCTCTTGATATTGATGTCCAAAATTGGATAGAGGAAATAAAAGATATGATAAAGCGAATTGGGTCTGTGGTTGCATATTTGGAAGCTCAAAAAATCTTCATCGGCTTCATATATTTTTGAAAGCTCCTCGTCAAAACAAATTTTTCTGCATCTTTGGTTTTTTATGCGACATACCTTTTGACTTTGCCCGAGGGTTTTTGTATTTCATTGCCATATTTTTATTCACAGAAATTTTTTTTTTATCTGAAATCGAAAAATTAACTTCCAATTCTTTTTATATATTCGGGTTCAAAGTTCACCGAAATCGGTCATTTGAGAATATCGCCGCTCCTCCATGTCGGACATTATATATGATTATAACAAAATTGTAAATTAGATAATTATCTTCAAAAATGTATCACTTAGTTTTAACGTAAAACCAACACTTTCCACGCTATGAGACTATTTATGTCTAAACAGTGCAAAGTAGAAATTTTTTACTATAACAGATATTACTTTAATGATAACAGTACTTATTTTAAATATATACATCTATTAGACGATATGTTTGGTTGGAGGTAAATGTGCGAAGTGAGAAAATAACAAACAAATATTAAAATTCTGTCAATAATAAAAAAAGGTCTGCTTAGAGTAAAAAAAAATTAAACTTTGCACTGTTAAGACATTAGCTGTGTCTGTGTAAAAACTGTGGGTTTTACGTAAAAACTGTTAATGGTATTTTTGAAGATAATTATCTGATCTATAATTTCAGATCAGATTTTATCTCCGACATAGAGGAGCGAATATATTGGCAAATGACAGATTTCAGTGAACTTTGAACCCGAATATCTTCTAATCCGTAAATGGTATAATAAAGAACTTATGATAGGTTGTTAATTATAACTTACACTCTAAAAACTGATTGAAAAATCTCTACAATAAATTTTGTAAAATTTCGACATTCATTAGCGATTTTGTAAAAAAACCACGCTATGCAGTGAGTTTTTTCAATTTTGTCTGAAAATCAGCGTCTTTTTCCAAAATATGTATATTTACCCTACTATTCACGCTATTTTAGCGTGTTTTCGCTCAGAGAGTCTTAAAATATGTAGATCTCTCTACTTTTTACGCTATTTTAGCGTGTTTTCGCTCAGAGAGCCCTAAAATATATATAATCTCTACTTTTCACGGTATTCTAACCAGTGTGACCAGAAGATTTTTGAAAAAATATGCTTTTTGTTAAAAAAAAAATATGCTAAATATTCCACTTTCAATTTTTATATTCCACAAAAATATTCCACTTTCAATTTCAAAGATATATATCTAAATAAGTCTAAATATGCATATAAAAAAAACACAGAAGCAAGTTTTAAAACATTTATTAATTTGATTACTATCGCACTTAAATTTATTTTCTTCTCCTATAAAAAATTATAAACATTGTTATGGTTTTTGAATTTTAAGTAACGATATACAATATACAAAACTAAAATTCAGGCACGTCTTCGAGGTCAATTCTGAAATTGTTGCTTGTATTATTATCATAGAAATTCGCATTTCTAAATTTTTTTCTTGAGCTATCTGGTATTTGATAGGGATTACAACACTTTTTTGAACATGCAGCCATGTTTTTACATTCAACAAATTATTTAAGAGTTTTTCTTGCATTCTATTTCGAATTTTCGTTTAAATAAGAAAGATTCATATAACTAAAAATTTTCTCAACCTCAGCATTGCTAAATGGTAAGCTAAGCGAGAAAAGCACAAATATTGATAAATCTTCAGATTCCGAACTTTGATCAATAACTTTTTTTTCTGCTTTATTGTTTTGAATCCACATTTTAAAATAGTTAAAAGAAATAGCTATTGTTAGCCATAATAGTGGTATTCGCGATGTGGTGCATTTGTGATAAATTTTTGCAAAATTTACAATACTTACAACTTATTGTGATCGAACCTTCAGTATAGTACATATTGTATTTTTAAAATCAATAATTATATTAATTTTTATTACATAAACTCACAGCGTAGCCTTTAGCTTGCTCCATGCTGAGAAGAAATGCTTGTACAATCAGCTGATCTAATACACAACTTGTATATTTTCCACAGGGTTGTATTTTGAAAACTGTGCATTTTGTTTTTGTTATATTACAAAATTTACTACAAATATCAAATTTATCAAAAATACACAATACAAGGGAAAATACAACATATCGTGAATACTCCTAATGTTTTCTTAAGTAAACTACTTATTGCTGTAGTCCATAAAAAAATCTAACCAAACAAACATATAAGCAAATTTACTTCACTTTTTAAGCTGCGTGAAGTTATTAAATGAATTGCAATAAAATTGACAACGAAGAAGTTAACCACAAAATGAATTCCTTATATTGCGTTTTACAAGGTGGTTCATAGATTAAAAAATATAAAGTATCGATAGCCAAAAAATAACCATTTAGTAACCAAATAGACATTTTTTACTGCAATTTTTGTGAATTTTGAAAAATATAATCATACGAAAAATATTCCACTTTTTATGCTGCATATTTTTATAAAAAAAATATGCTTTCCGAAGCTAAAATATGCCAAAGTGGAATATAATATTCTACTCTGGTCACACTGATTCTAACGTGTTTTCGCTCAGAGAATTCTAAAATATGTATATTTTCTACTTTTTACGCTATTTCAACGTGTTTTCTCTCAGAGAGTCTTAAAATATGTATATTTTCCCTACTTTTCACACTATTTCATCGTGTTCTCGCTCAGATACTCCTAAAAACACTCCAGCAGGAGTATTTTATGCTTGCCCTTAAATAAACACCTCTGCTTTAACGTCATATTATTTCAAAGAGTTTATTCGAACAAGCGTCCAATTATATACAACTTAAACAGTATCTAAGTCACAGTTTAATTACTCAAGCCTACTGAAGTAGGAAAGAGTAGCGCCTTCTGCTGAGTATTGACTCTATACAGAGTTGTTGTTGTTGCCATGTTCAAAACTTACTTGAGAAACCTCACGCATTTCTAGATTTTTTTTATTAGCGCAAACAAGATTGGAAGAAATAATTTTAGAAGAGAGTTTTTACCAGAGAGCGAAAGAAATAATTGTAGGTGAGAGGATTTACGCATTTTAAACGATGAATATTTTTAATATTGCTCTATTGGATTTAACGACAATATATGTAGGCAATCAGTTGCCAGCAATTATTGTAGTTAATTCTCGCGAATTTTTGTTAGAGTGTAATTAAAAGGTTTGCTTCAAAAAAATTTGGGCGCACATTTTTCGACTCCAATCAAAAAATAACATTTCTATGAAAAACTATATGGCGATGAAATACAAAAACCCTCGGGCAAAGTCAAAAGTTATGTCGCAGAAAAATTTGTTTTGACAAGGAATTATTTAAAAATATATGAAGCCGGTGAGGTTAAAAAATCGTTCCACTCTATTACTATTTTATCAACAGATAAAGACCTTGAACACGGAGGTGCCCATCTAAAAGTGGGTGTTTTTGGAGAAAAGAGCGTGGCAAAATTAGAAAAACAAAACTTATGTACAAGGGTAGGCGCAATTTTGAAAAATTGCTGTCTAGAAAGTGGGCGTTATGAGAGGCAGAGGCGTAGAAAACACAATAATAAAAAAATATTGTATCTCGAAAAATACTGACACTACGGTAGTAAAATTCGTTACACGAATGGGTATGATTTTTATAAAACAATATGAATAAAGTGAGCGAAATTTATATTATCACTAGGGTACTGAAATTCGCTGCAAGAGTACCGAAATTTTAATGGTTATGTAAATTTCTTCCATTACCATAAAAAATTTAGTGATAATGCAAATTTTTTAAATTACCATAAAAATTTTCCATTGCCACTAAATTGTATTAATGCCAGGCCTGTAGCCAGGGGGGCAATTGCCCCCCCACTACAACCGTTTTCCCCCCTGGCCAAATCAGACAGTGAAAAACTTTAAATGAATAATTAATATGAATTATGTTGATATATTGTTTACTGCTTTAAAATTAGTTTAGTTTAAAATAACAAAAAATATACACATTGACCTTATTCATGACTTGAATATGTATGTATATGAAATTTATTTAACAAAACATTTCAGACAAATTTTAACAATTTTTCAAATTTCTACTGGGTCGCAAACATTTGCTACCAAAAAATAAGATTTGAATTTTAATAATTTTTTAACCCGCATCCATAGGAACTTTCAAGAAATGAAAAGCACGTTGTGCACCAATTTGATGCAGATACAAAAAAGTATATATAATTCATTAAAATGTTTTAAATTTAAAATTTTTTTTATGCATGATAAATGTTTATTAATTTTAAAATAAGAAAAAACTGCAAATCTTAATTCTAGCAAAAAATTAAATAAGCAAAAGATTTAAATCAAAACAAACAAATTTAATTTATTTAATTTAATTTATTTTTAAACAAATCTCTTTATAAACAATATGTTCTTAGCATAGAAAATCGCATTCAAACCGATGCTAAATCTTTTTGAAGCTTTATCCAATCTAAGAAAGGCTCATCTAATATTCCTTCTTTTACGTTTTATAATGGTATAAATTCATACTCTGTAAATGACACAGTACAATTGTTTGCAAATTATTTCAAATCAAATTTTGTCAGCAATCCTGATCCGATCACCTCACATGTTGTTGATAATGTTGAATCGTGTATAAATTTTGATAGTCTTATGGTTACACTTTCTGATGTTGAAACTGCTATTGGTAATCTCAAAAACTCCGCAAAATGTGACTTAGACGGTTTTAGTCCTTTTTTGCTAAAAAATTGTGTGCAATCTTTATCTTTACCTCTAAGCATAATTTTTAACAAATCCCTTAAAGCAGGTGTTTTCATTGAAAAATGGAAAGTTTCGCTCATAACCCCAGTTTTTAAATCCGGCTATAAACATGACGTCCTAAATTACAGACCTATCTCTAAGTTAACTAATAGGTCCAAGCTCTTTGAGAAAATAGTGAAAGATAAAATGTACTTTCCATTAAAAAATGTTATTTCTCTCAATCAACATGGCTTTGTTTCTGGTAGGTCAACTACAACAAATCTTAGTGTATTCACAAATTACTGCATCACCACAATTGAAAAGCGGTACCAGTTGGATGTCATTTACTCCGACATATCCAAAACCTTTGATAAACTATCACATGAAATTTTACTACTCAAGCTTGCCAAGATTGGCTTCCATTCTACATTTCTTTCTTGGTTGGAATCTTACCCTTCAAATAGAGTTTCATATGTAGTCATTGAAAACTTAAAATCACTTCCTTTTTTATCAACTTCAGGGGTTCCTCAGGGTAACATTCTTGGACCATTACTTTTTGCCATTTTTATAAATAATATTTCCAAATGTTTTAACAATGCCCAATTTTTACTTTATGCAGATGACTTGAAAGTTTTCCATAAGGTTAAAAATCATTCGGAATCTTATCGTCTTCAGGCTGATCTCGTAAACGTTTTTTCTTGGTTTAATCTAAACCAATTGTCACTAAACCTTTTAAAATGCTTTGTTGTTTCTTATTATAAGATAAATTCTCCTATATCGTTTGATTATACCTTAGATAACACTAAGCTTGTAAGCTTATCCGAAATTCGTGATCTAGGCGTTATTTTTGATTCAGGCCTTAGTTTTAACTGTCATTTAAACCATATTATCCCCAAAGCATATTCCCTATTAGCGTTTGTTAAGCGAAATAGTACCGGCTTCTCTGACCCATACACATTTAAAAATTTATATTCGTCCCTCGTAAGATCTAGCCTTGAGTACGCTTCATTTATTTGGAGCCTATTTTATTCAGTGCATATTACTAGATTGGAACAAGTTCAAAAAAGATTTTTGAAATTTGCTTTACGTTCAATTAGTTTGTCGGATCCTCTTCCGTCCTATAGAACGCGTTGCCTGCTTATTGGTCAGTCTTCTCTTGAAGCTAGAAGGTTATTGCACAGTATTATGATCATTTACGATTTGATCAACGGAAACATCATCTGTGAGCAGTTACTTGAATTATTATCGTTTAATATTCCACAAAGAATGCTTCGTAACTATGATTATTTTTATATTAATTGCCATAGAACCAATTATGCCATCAATAAGCCTATTAATAGAGTACTTATAGCTATAAACAGAATGTATAATAATAACTTAATTGATTTTTCTATGCCTAAAAATGCCTTTAAAACTACTATTACTCTATTGTTAAACAGTTTATAATTTTGTACCTATTTTATATCCTGATTTGTTATTGTCTGTAAGGATAATGTATCCATAGACGGAAATAAATAAATAAATAAATAAATAAATAAATAAATAAATAAATAAATAAATAAATAAATAAATAAATAAATAAATAAATAAATAAATAAATAAAATATGCATGTTTGTTCTTAATATGTAAATCTGAATAAAAAATTTGCATAATTTTGATGCAAAGCGACGGATGCGGGTTAATTCAATTTTTTTATTTGTTTTACTTAAAAAATGTCGTATACTTATGTTAGCCCATTTCGCTACTCTTTTTTATATTTCTAGCCACTTTAAATAAATCTTGTATTTTTACCTTAATTTTATTACAAAGTCCTGAATTAATTTTTATATTTTTTTTTATGAATTAATCTCATGTATAAGATTATTCATGATAATATCTTCCAATATTATTATCTTTTATCAATATTTTATAATATTATTATAATATCCCCCCAAGATTCATGCCTGCACCCTCTGTCTTCTTGTTCTGGCTACAAGCCTGATTAATGCATTAAGGAACTCTGCCTATTTTCACATATTTGAATTACAGACAGACGCACATAGCGAAATCGACTCAGGATGTGATGCTGATCAAGAATATATATACTTTTCTATACCAGGCCTCCTTATCAGCGTTATACACAGAGTGACAAAGTTAATACACCCCTTACACAGTACGCTTAGGGGTATTAACAGCGTTTTTATGAATGTAATTGAATTGTGGTAGAAAAAATGTATTTGAAGGCGTTAGAAAAGGGTAAAGGGTCCCCGACATGGTTAATTCGGCCCTGATAATGAGGCTTATTACTAAAATGTAACTTGCTTCGTGTTAATAAATGCAAATTCATAAAACATTCTTTCTGCTGCAGCCGAGCTGTGATGCAGCGACACCAAAGTAAAAACAAAATCTGTTAAATCCTTAATCTCTATTCCATGCGGTTTTTTTAATTTCAAACTTTATTCCAAAAATCTATTGCATCGAAATCAGTGCTAACTCCAAGGTAAGAAAGCCTTAGAAGCTTCCATTGAGTGACTACATTTTCAGTAACACCATCTATTAAATAAAAAAACATGAGATCAATGGTAGCATAGAAGTTTCCTATTTTGACAATATAGTATTTGGAGTTAAAATTGATAGGTTTTTATGTCGTCACTGAAAAAATCTTAAGGTCAACTTTTATTTTTTCGGAATAGTTTACTTTTTGCTAAAAATTTTTTCACTCGTGAAACATATGTATGTTATTTCAAATCTGAAAAATTAAGTGCTGCTTTCATCTGGTTTAGAAGTTATAGGCTCGAAATATTTGTTATTTAATACAAAAATAAGTCTGGGTATTGAAAGAAAGGCTTTGCTATTACATATTCAATAAACTATTAACGTAGAAATAAGTTTAGTTTCTTAATTTAATTTTGGACCTTTAGCTTAATATATCAAAACATGGCGCAATTTTTTATAAAAATGTTTTTTATTTTATGCATGTTAAAAAGGATTTTTTTTCAATACTGACAAATACTGACAACTTTCGAATGTTGTTCACTAAAACTTAATCATATTATTTTTTGATTCCGAAAATAGAGATTTCCAACAGATTAAATTTTTTTGTAATTTAAACGTAATTTGTGTTTTTATAACAAATCCAAAATTATAATTTTATTAGTTTTTATAATTTTTCTTAATACTGGTATAATTTAAGAGTGGAGAGTTAAATACTTACGGAGTAATGAATGTTTCAAGTCAAATAGGTTTGCCAAAGCGGTCTTCGAATTTACAACATGAAATCTTTGACAACGTCATCGAAACGTTTTTAGAAAAAGACAGTAAACTGACAAGTTAAGATAAGTAAACACGTTAAGAAAAGCACGCTGCGGTATGCTTCGCACCTGTAAGTTGCGATTGAAAACTTTGTGCACTCACAGAACTGGCGGTGCTATCAAAACTTCGCTTCTTCTAGCCGTAATATTACGGTTCTCAAAAACTTTAATATGTGAGGCTCTGACTACTTCCATGAGGGCTGTTAAATTCAAGTTTAAGAGATGCTCTGCAGTTTTTGACAACCTCACAGAAAGTTGTAAGAACTTTTAATGGTGAGAGGAATTTGGTTTTGATAGCCGAATTGTGGAGGCGTCATAACAGCGCCTTTTGCAATGGTGAGAGGAACTCGGTTTTGATAGCCATAAATCCTTATGTTGGGGTTGTCAAAACTTTTTCTATTTTAGCTACTTACCTCTTCGTTTTAAAGGTTATCACCAATTTCTTGATGCCATTTGCTTAATAAAACTGTTATTTTTAAATATTTTTTAATTTTTTATTTCAAATCTTTTGAAGAAATATTACTTTTTTGATCAAATTAATATAAAATTTTAATTGTTCATAGAACTTTATAAACTAATTTTTTTATGGAACTTTAAAAATCCCATATTATAAACGACAAACCATTAGCATTTAAAGTTACTTCTGAAACATGCTTACAAATAGTTTTTGACAGTGGAATTGTAAAATTGTCCATGCCTTTTTCAATACAATAGGCATAATAATGATTATTAAAGTAAAGCGATTATCAAAGTAAATACCGATTAGCTTTAAATACAATTTTTGAATAAAGGGTGTTTTTTATAGAGTGATACAACTTTGAGTTGGCATCAGTGCTTTATTTATTTGTTTGAGGAACCGACCCGAACCACTTTTTTTTGTGAGGTGCCTTTATGTATCTACGTGTTCAAAGATTTAAGCCTGGTTTTCACTAGGTCATTTTTCAATGACAAATGTTGTCAGACTAATGGAAACGTATTGTCATTTACATTTGTTGTCATATATGACTACTGATTGTCATATGAAATCACAAACAAGTGAGAACAGATAGAATTTTGCTTGTCAATCAATATATCGTTGTATGACAAGAAAAATCGAAATGCCAACATGTTGGCATTTTGTGTCAGTTGTTGCCTGCAAAAAATTTTGTTTTAAATTTTTTTTCGTTTCACTCGGAAAGTTTTTGAAATATTGTTATTTTAATTGGTTTAAAAGCAAAGTGCACTTAAACAGATATTATTGCAGTGCCCGGTGTTGCTTCAAGGGGATTTGTCGCAGGACGGATTTTCGGGATTCGCGCTGTTGCGGTCGCTTTGTCAGGAGTTTGTCCACTTTTGCTGCTTCCAATTTGTGATAAGGATGAAGGAAAGTACTTGCAGTCGCCTTGCCAGCAGCCTGTCCAGTTGGGAGCAGCAAGACGTAGACAGGCTGCTGGCGGAGCAACTGCAGCGGCGCGAGTCTTGGAGACGTATCTTGCGATAGAACGTGGCGGTGGTTCATTTCGAACCAACACTGGCCACTGTGATAATCTTTATTTTAGTGCACTTTTGCTATAAATCTAATAAAATTAACAGTATTTTATAAATTTCACCACAAAGAAACATTTTCTATCAATCTCAAATATAAAACATCAGATGTTGTTGACGAAAAAACACAACTGAAAAACCGATGACATTTCACATATAACATCGAAAGTGAAAACAGTATGGCAATCAATTGACGCATAAATTCAACGTCAGTCTTTGACATTCGAATTTATGTCAGTTTTTGGGTTTCAATGAAAACGTATTTGACGTCATATGGTCAAGATGCCTAATGACATCAGTGATTGTTGTCATTGAAAGTGACTTAGTGAAAACCAGGCTTTATAAAAGGAAATTTTTCAAATCGATCAGAGCATGCGCACAAAATATTTGAGCATGCTTAGCATGCTCCCGCTGTACCCTAGATACGGGGCTGACTGAAAAATCAATAAAAATCCGGTTTCTCGAATAACCCGAAACTGGGAACGACAACACTGCACAATGCACAAATCGAATATAAATGGGGCTGGCCAATGTGCTCCAATGGCGATGGTGCCCTTTTACCCTGTATCAGTAATATATTAGGTCTGTTTCCGTACTCGATTCAAGTAACTTGAAGTTGCTTGAAAGCGCTATTTTTCAAATTTTTGAAGCTCGAAAGTGAAAAATGACATGCAAAATGCCACTCTCTATACTATTATAATTACTTGAAGTCCTATTTTTCTGACAACAAAAAATCCTCTAAAGTACTTATTTCGGTTCAAAATTTAAGGGCTTATTGCAGTAACGTGAGAAGCCACATTTTCTAAAACATCAATTTTTAGGCTGAATACATTACTCATTGCATTGCCAACAACCACTGAAAAGAGTTTGTATATTTCTTATTAATTTTCTAACCTGATTGTAAAAGTTTCCGTGTTCAATTCCATTTCTTCACATAAAACTACATTCTTTTCAAAACTTTAGAGTCGATTATTTCAAAATATTCTTATGTGGCTTATCATGTTCTTGCAATAAGCCCTTCAATTTCTGAATTTGTATTTTAGTTGCAAGATTTTTTTGTTTTGGTTTTTTTGTTCTTATTCAGAACATTGTAGAGGTTTTGTTAGGTGCAAAGCCCTTGCGAATGGAGTAAAAAGTTTTTAAAACTTCTAAGACGTAACAACAACACTTTTTTCCTTTTTTGTTAATATGTAACGTATTTTTAATATATTCTGGAAAAGCCACAACTGCTGTCAAATCTAATCTTAAGCTGCTGTTTTACAGTGTTTAATAGATGTTTAATTAAAATTGTTCAAACAATATTAATAGAATTTGCGTATATAAACGGACGTCAAGAACAGACGTTGACTTAGTTTTGATATTCGATTGCAGCTACTAACAAGTTATAAGAGCGATCAATGCTAGCAAAGCTATTTTTCTTGCTGTTTAGCAGCACTTTGCTGTTACACGTAAGTGGAAAACCCGAACAAGCTTATTATTTTTGCATATTAATTTGTGTTTTTATGTTACTAGAGCTCATGCGAAGATATTCAAACAGAAAAAACGAGTGACCTAACTACTACGCCAGCTCCAGAGAGTACTTTTACGCCACCGGCAGAATCTATATATGAGTCCAATTTGGGTCCATTAAATACGAATGTAAATGGTTTTTTCCCAAATTTACGCTTGCTAATTTTATTGGCACAAGATTTCTATCCCATGATCTTCACGGTACTGGGACGTGGTCAAAGTTTTTTTGACAATGTTATTGATGATTTTGACAAAGATGACTATAAAACGGATGAAGAGCTCTACATGATAATCAATGATCTGTCAAACTTTAGCGAAGAGATAGATGAGTTCTCTGCAGTAAGAGATTTTCACTGTGATAAATATATCGAAATGTTGGAGCGCTTCATTCAAAAGCTGGATAGTTTAAATGCTACAACTATGGAAAATCCAAGTAATGCAGATGTGATAATTTACCTTGCATTAAGGAGAAATGGCCTGAAAAATATGGAACAGAGAGTTGCCCAAGCGCTTGGTTCATATCTGACAGTTTTGAGTACACAACTTGAGACATTCGAGAATCTATTGGCTGGAAAGGAATTAGCTCTTGATATTGATGTCCAAGCTTGGGTGGAGGAAATAAAAGATATGATAAAGCGGATTGGCTCTATAGTTGTAAACTTAGAAACTCAGAGCGAAGATGGTGAAAATGTTTTAGAAAAGTTCTCATGAACAATATTGATGTTTGGTATGTTGCCGTTGTTGTTATTTATAATTAAGCTATTAATTTGAAGTTTTTGTCAATAAAACTGCTTATTTTTTACAAATTAAACACACCATATTATATAGTAAACAAAGTAGGTTTTATTTTAAGCTTGAATATTAAAGTAAAATAAGTTTTATTAAGAAATAAAATTATGACATGTGAAAAATGTTGATTTAGTTAAAAGCAGCTTATAAAAAGTTTTAATTTTAGCCATTTGATTTATAATTTCTAAAATATTTGCGTAACTTTTAATCATGTGCTTAAATAACAGTTTTATTTTTATTTCAAAAGCTGTTAATATTACAAATGTTCAGCGTTTTTTTGGTGAAAAGTTTATCTAATATATATATCTACAGGCATATGTTTAAATCAGTGAAAATGAATTGTTTATTTTTTTAAGCACAATTAACTTGAATGCATATTATTTTTTTAAATTATTTATTAATAAGTGACTTAATTGCATATATTTTATTATTATTATTAAATGTACCAATTTTGCAATTTAATTGAATTAAGCTTTTATTTAATTTACATGCATATCTACACAATGCACAATAACATAAAATGTTGTTTTTTATTTTGTTGTGGGTTTTCATATGCATTGCGACGTCATGGCGCCCTAAATTTATTCAGAATATTACGCTTTTCTTCAACACATTTAAATATGATAAATTTTTTATTTGTTAATAATTATCACTTAAATTTTATTTGCATTTATGTCAGTGTTACAAACCGATATACTTCAAAACATAGATATTTACAATTTTTGAGCATACATATGTACAATGTACTATTGTACATGTACTATTAATGTTATTACAAATGATTTTTTTATGGAAAAAATTATGATTAATCTTTATTTCTTTTTAGCTTCAGTGCTTGTTGCGGTAGCAAAGTTTTTTCATAAAATTTTAAGGACAGTTTGGCATATTGATGCACAAATATGTTTTATCTGGACGTGCTCCAGATCAATGGTGTAATTCGACGCCGCACTGTGCACTTTCTATCTAGGCTTGAAATTTGCTCGGAAATAAGTATTGTCGAAAATATTTATGATTGGAAATTTAAAATGATAACTATTTTCTTACTTTAAAACGCCTTGTTTACTTACGCCTCGTTTTGTTATTTGTTTGATTGCAATACCAAAAACGGCACTTTCTTCCGACACCGTTTTCTTAGAATAGATGTTGCTTTATGCTTGCGTATATTAAAAAAAGAAAAAAGTATTTTGAAAATATTTTTTGGTCGTGAGTATCGAGAACCTATATACCTTCAATTCATAGTTCTTAATTCTACCTATCAATCCAAAGCAGTTTCTTGAGCAAGGCGGTTCATTCAATATTAAGTATAAGCTGAAGCTATGTTGCGGAAAATCACAATAATCTATTAACACACATCCGTCGTTTGTATCAATTTGACACAATTTTCGCATTGAAAATGTTATTGTGCCTTTGTTTTTGCACAAACTTGAATGAGGGTGCGGTTCACTGACTAATTTACGACGAAATTTTTAAAAATTATATGCCAAATGTGTTTATATGCCTGGGGGCGCCGCAACAAGAAGAGTAGGGCTTCGAGACACTCAATAATTGCAGCAATACTGCAACACTGTTACTCAATGGCAGCTCTGTTGCAGATGCTCAGCTGATACTTTACCTAAATATTGCATTTATTTTGCGCTGCTTTTGTGATCGAACGTGAAATTTTCGGAAAGATTTTTTTAATAAATTTAGCGAATGATAACTTTGCAGACAATGGAGGCAACTTTTTAACAAAATATGGAAAATCAAGAAAACAGTTGATTTTGACCGAAATTTTATGGAAGAGTACAGAGACGAAAACTGCAAAGTTTTTTAAATTTTCCGGGTTCTTGCATTTTGCCCGCGCCAAATGCCAAATTTTTACTCGCTAGAACATTTGACTTTTGCAATAGTTGCAAGGTTTTTGTATCGAACGATATGCTTAGCGCAGTATTGATAACTGCGCAGTATTGCTGCAGTTATTGAGACTCGAACAAGACCGTAATGAAAGAGTCGTTTGTGTGCCATTTCATACGGGAAAAGTGCGCGAAATATCTTTGATAACGCGTCAGTTGTGTTTCGTTTGCTGATGTGAGTGTTAGTTTTCACAGTTCAGTGTCATCGTGACAAAAAAAATATTATTTCCGAAACATAACATAATATAATAAACTGGATTCTATCTGGCAAAATGAGTGGTAGGATGATGATGAAAACTTTGATGAAGGTGATGACAAAAATATTGATTATGAACCAAATGACAGTGATGTTGATGATACTTATACAAGCAGTGAGAGCGATGTTGACTTTATTGAAGAGGAAACCAGGCAAAACATGGTGGCAGAACCGAATATTTCATTGTTGTCGAAAGACAAGACCATGCAATATTGTTTGGAAGAACCTAACTGTAAGCGCCAAACAGTCTCTTCATTTTGGATGTCTTCAGGTATCATATTGCGTCGTTTACTTTCGTTATGTATTGTTACAGAATTTTCTTTTTTTGTGGCTGTTTTAGGTTTTACTGTGCTTGCGTCATCACGCTGTAATGACCCTTTGTCTTCTTTTCTCTTGTTCAGCGAGCTATTTAAGCAAATTGTTGTTAATATGACCAACTTATACGGCTCACGTAAATATGAAACTACCTAGAAGAACGTTGATATTCGTACGATGCGTGCTTACTATGGTCTATTACGTGGTCTATCTAAGGTCTATCTATGGTCTATAGGGTGTATACCGGTCACATGGTCACGACCAACATTCGCAGCGACAATGTCGCTAGAGAAATATGTGTATACCGGTCATGTTCGTGAAGAGAGACAAAATGTTTGTGCTCGCGATACATTAGCACCGATTCGCACTATATTTGATAAATGGGTTAACCGGCTAAAATTGGCACAAAAACCAGGTGCGAATGTAACTGCTGATAAGCAATTATTGCCTTATCGTGGACGCTGTCCATTCACCCAATACATTCCTTCGAAGCTATGCAAATATGGCATCAAACATTGGGTGCTCTGTGATGCTGAAACATACTATGTTTCTGATATTAAGGTTTATATTGGTCGGGACCGTAATTGACCTCCTGAGGTCAACCAGGGTGAATAAGTTGTTTTGCAGCTCACATAAGGGCTGAATGGAAAAACTGAATGGAAGGAGTGTGAACTACGACAATTTCTTTACATCCCATGGTCTTGCAGTAATACTGAAGCAACGGCAAATGACAATTTTTGGAACAATGCGCAAAAATCGCAAGAAATTTCCTACGCTTTAACTCGAATTGAAAACAAAACCACTGCACCATTCAGAATTGCCATTCGACCACAGTCTTGATGTCACTTTGGTTTCTTATGGCACAAAGAGACGTCGCTTTGTAACTTTGCTGAGCACTTGCACAAAAAAAAAGAAAGAAAGTTACTGAAAAAGACGTTAAAAAAACCAAAAATAATAAACTATTACAATGCAACAAAACATGGTGTGGACATAATTGATGAGATGGTGGTTACCTATCGCTGCAAGCGTAAAGTAAATCGATGGCTCGTTGTAGTTTTTTGCAACATGCTCGACATCTCGGCGTTGAATGCATATGTGCTCTTTATCAGTATGAATCCACTTTGGAATTATACAAAAAATAACTTTCGAAGACGTCTGTTTTGCTGGAACTTGGCTATTCGCTTGTGGTACTACAGGTTGAGCAGCAGGAGCGCACACCGAGAAGTACATCTACCTTATCGGTAGAAAATGAAATTCATGGCGTTCCAAAAGCACCGACATTAGTGTCGCCAGCAAGTGGACCATCGCGGCATCACTTGGAGTATCCTACACCTTCAAAGAAGCACGCAAGGTGCCACAAATGCCCGCAATCGCGGAATGCCAACATTCATTCTAAATACAAAAGCAAAAAGAAAGTTTGTCCGAAGCACCGTTTCATTGTATGCGAAACATAATGAATTCTTTTTATATACTGTTTCCATATCTTTTTATCTAGTTCTTATTTGTTTTTTTATCTGAATTTCAAAAAAAGTTTTTTTTTGTATTTTTTATATCAATGAAAGCAAAAAAACAGGCTAAAAATACTACATTGTGTACTTTTTGCTATTGTGTCAGGCAAAAATAAAAATATAAACAAAAACCTTGCCTCTCCATTTTTTCTATGTTGCATTGAAATTTTTTGGTGTTGTGTCAAATTGACACACAAGCGAATCTTTGTGTAAAGGATTGTGTATTATCTGTTCTACATATCCAACATACTTAGCAGCTACAGTGTTGCCAGATATTCTGTGCTCCTTCTTCCTAAATAGATCTTAATGTCCCCCCCTATTTTCCCCATAAATATTTTTTGTTAGGCATTTAGCATTAAAAAAAACATTCGCATTGGAAGCAATTTAAAGGCGTGAAGCCTTGGCGTGATCCATAAAAATTTTTTTATGAGCTAGAACGGTTTTTGAACAGTATACCATAATACCACAATAACCACGAGTAGAATCACCAATCTGCAATTGCATATAACCTTCAATCATATATTATAAGTATTTTCCGCCGGTCAGATACTGGTCAAAAAAGAATTCGTAATGATCAAATTACCTTTAACCTTCAAAAGCATTTGATATTTTATAACATAAAAGACGTCTATTATACGATTATTGCGCGATTCAAGAAAAATTTTCCTTCGTTTGTTCAGGCGATCGTTTGAAGATAGATCGCTTTTCGATCGCCCAAGCAATGAATGCGCGATTCAAGAAAAATTTTAAAATTTTTCATTCCATTCCGAAGATCGTTGGAAGATAGATCGCTTTTCGATTGCCCAAGCGATGCATGCGCGATTCAAGAGAAATCTTCAAAATCTTCTTTCGCTTATTACGGCAATCGTTGGAAGATGGCTTTTTTAAAAATTTTCAAAATCAATCGTTGTAAAGTGGTAACATTCCATTTGCACTTCAATTGTATACAACAGTATAGAGAGATATAGATAGTTGTGCTAAATTTTAAATCATAAGATGAATTTTTGTGTAAGTTTTCAGGTCATCATCGTTTTGGTGAATTCCCTTTGTTTTTGATTATAAATACTTCTCGGTAACAAAGTAAAATTTAAAAAATTAATACAAAGACTTTTTGTTCTTAATTGATATTTCCATTTTAAAAAATTCAATTCAACAAAATTTTATTAAACCCCGATGTAGGGTTCCCTGCCCAATAGTTCAAACCCTCGAATTGATGGGCACTTGAAGCAAGAAAAGAGTTTTTCACCTTTTTAAATGCATATGTAGTATTATTTGAAAAGTCCTTATTTGTGTATTATTCGACCCAATTTAATCATTTGCATACTGTGTTCAAATTGATAGATAATAATGTTTTTATTGAACTGTAATCTTTTTGTATATAAACTCGAAGAGTGTGCATGATTGGTCATGAATTATCAATAATAGGTGACTTATGCTGTTAGTATTAGATTCTTTTAACCTTTAGCATAACGACTTATTTCCAGGAATATTTAAATAAATATAAATATAAACAAATACATTAAAATAAAAAAACTCAAATTGGAAGGCTTTGTCAATAACTGGCTTGAGTTGGATTTTTTAAGTTTTGTAATTGTAACATTTTAAAATAAATTTTGATAGTACTTTTATGCTTTGTTTCGAATAAAAGTTGAATTAATTAACTAAATTTTCAGACGTCAGCAAAGTGTAGCCTTTATTAAAGGGTCTATTACACAGTGACGTAATATTCAACTTTTTGACTCCAAACAAAAAATCACTTATCCCAGCTAGATTGGTTGCCGTTCGTTTATTATGAGCCTCTATAGTTTTTTCGCCAAATTCGATTTTGAGCACTTTTTTGCAAATTTCTTCTATTTTTCGCATGGCCATAGCTCGAAAAATGCTGTGAATTTTTATTTGCAGTCTTCAATAAAGTTGTAGCTCTTGACTCGGCCAACAAAAATGCTGAATATATTAAGTCGGAAAAATTTCATCTTCATGCTCAAAACCTCAAAAATGTCGAAAAAATGACCACTTTTTCACCGATTTTTTCCGTTTTTCGATTACAGCTCTTGAACTATTGAAAATTTTACCAAACAATCAAGGGAAAAAATGTAGTCTATAAGATTATAAACAACTTTTCCGTATATACCAACTTCAAACGACCACTCCTTGACAAACATTTTTGCAATTTTTTTTTATTTTCGTTTTTTATATACGAAAAAACAAAATAAATGCGTATTTGTCAAAATCGTTGTTTTTATTTTTTTTACGAAAGAACAAAGTAAATGTGTATACTAATGTTGTTCAAGTTGTTGTTGCATGTTGGACTTTGGACTAGAAGTTGTTGATATTTTTGATTTTGTTTTGTTTGTACCGTTTGTCAGAAAACGCATATGGTAAATTTTTGATTTTTGGATCGAAAATATAAATAGATAAAGTGAAAATAAAAAATAAAACAGCCACGATTTCAATTTCTACAATAAAATTAATTACGTCATTCTACTTTTTTTATATAAGTGATTAAAGTGAATGATTGAAAATGGAAAGATGCTCGAAATTAGATAGTTTCTGTTACGTTTGTGGTAAACTAGAGCCAAAACATGGAAAATAAGAACGAAAATATTTATTTTCTAATGATTTTAAACTCGCATATAAACTCTATTTCGGTGAAGAGGATACAAGTGGTGACGAACATACGCCAAATACGGTGTGCTCATTATGTTATGGCAATCTCTTGGGGTGGTTGCATCAAAGAAATGCATGTTTACGGTATGTTAAGCCAATGCTGTGGGTAAGAAATACGTCCGGGGTACATGATCCAGACAAGTGCTACGCTTGCGTAAATTTTACCAAAGAAATTACTAGAAAAAAACGCAGAGCAAAAGTATATAATGCCACTGACTCCGCTGCATTACCAATACCGATGCCCGATGATGCCGAAGTACCGAAACCACCGAGTCCGAGTATGCTATCAATGATGTCATCAGAAAGTGGAAACACCAACTATGGTGACTTCGATCCGGATTTTTTCCCTGAAATCGCAGATGATGCAGCAAAGCCACTAGCACAAGAAGAAATCGATTTCCTCGTGGCCAAATTTCGTTTGTCGCAGCGTGATGCCGAATTTTTCACTACATTTATGAAGCGCAGAAAGCTCACACAGAAAAACGTTATGCAACATCATCTCCATTTTATGCACCATCATCTGGACGTGTTTCTGAAACAACTGTCCACAGAATCAGACGAGCAGGGTGAACGATTCCACCAGGTAACCATTCCGATGGAAAGACGTTTCAAAGGTAAGAAAATCAACGCAATGATTGCTGAAGTATGCTGGTGGTCTCAAAAGATATCACGATTCGAGCGCGAGTTGACGAAGGATGATAAAGAAGGACATACAGAAGAAGATGTACCGTTATTCACTCCACAAACTGGAAATGACGCAGAAGATATCGCCGTGGCTATTTTAAGCTCAGAATCAGACGACGAATCAAACGAATCAAGCGAACCAGATGCAAAGAAATCTCGGCCTTCCACTTCTGGAACGTCAACTGTCAAATCATCAACTTCGCGCCAGACAGCCCAAATGGACATCGACGATACTGATTAACAAAAAAAAAAAAAAAAAAAAAAAAAATTAATAACCGTTTGATGCCTTTTTTTATACTTTTTTCATACTATTTCACATATTTTCATGTTTTTCACTTTAATCAGAAAATTCAATACTAAATTTAAAAAAAAAAATACATGTGCCTTTTTTAAACTTTTGCTCAATAAAAAAATAAAATAAAAAAAAAAATGAAAATTAATCACATTGGTATGGCAAAATCCGTATCAAGGAGTGGTCGTATGAAGTTGGTATGTACTGAAAAGTTGTTTTTAATTTTATAGGCTACATTTCTTTTTTGATTGTTTGGTAAAATTTTCAATAGTTCAAGAGCTGTAGTCGAAAAACGGAAAAAATTCGTGAAAAAAGTGGTAATTTTTTCGACATTTTTGGGGTTTTGAGCATGATGATGCAATTTTTTTGACTTAATATATTCAGCATTTTTGTTGGCCGAGTCAAGAGCTACAACTTTGCTGAAGACTGCAAATAAAAATTCACAGCATTTTTCGAGCTGTGGCCATGCGAAAAATAGAAGAAAATTGCAAAAATGTGCTCAAAATCGAATTTGGCGAAAAAACTATAGAGGCTCATAAAAAACAAACAGCAACCAATCTAGCAAAATCCAGAAATAACTTTTCTCCTCTCATCGAGTACTTTCGGCTGGGATAAGTGATTTTTTGTTTGGAATTTTTGTGTTGTGTTGTGTTATTAGGCAGCTTATCCTAGTTACGATATCGAAACTGTCTTCCATCTCGTTATTGTTAACGAAATATCATTTTGTATCGAAATCAGTCATTTCTCGATATTAAAACGATATCGGTTCTCTTTCATTTTGAACCTAAACGATTTCATTTCGATATCGAAACCATATCGTTTGGTTTGCTCGGATGTTTTATTAAAATATTTGAAGAATAAATGATGATAATGTAAGCTTTTAATATTAAAAGTTTAGTGATTTTCTTAGTTATAAAAGTTATGCATAAAAATCCAACTGAAAAATTTAATTTTATTGTCTCCAAATCTCAGTGTTTATAGGACAGACGAGCACGAAAGAACATATAAATTATGACATTTCTTAGCTGAAGCAATTTAAGGTCATAACTATCCAGCATACTCGGCAAAAAACGGATACCATAATGAATGAAAGTAGATTTGTAGTCAATTTCAACATGTTTCAATTTCAAATTTCGTTTGACTCAAATAATAAAGTATCTAATTTTAGCAATCTTAAAGTAAAGACTTGTGTCGTGACCATAGTGTGCTTTATAAATAGTTTTTATAGAATACATGTAATAGCTGCTCAATCAAATTTGTGCATGATGTATCTCTTTACATTTTCGAAGCTAACATGCTTCATAGAGAATTTTTACTATTAACTTTTATCAATTTAAGAATAAAACAAAAACACTATCAACAAGAGAGAGGTCAATATTTTGGTTAAAAGGTACTAGTGTTATGCTTATTTAAGACAACAAGACATGTCAATTATATGTAAAGCGTTTTTTAAACTTTATTTTGTACATTTGTCAGTTTATTGAAACATTTATGGAAGCTGCGTGTGTGTGTGTAAAGCTCACAAAGAATGTACTAGGAATAAACATTGAAAGCTTAATATTACAAGGATCTCTAGCCTCTAGGCTTCTTCGAGAAAATCTTAAAAATTTTATTATATACAAATGTAAATACTTGTTTTACCATAATATACCATAAACATACTTAAATGTACATTTTTTTTATCGCTAGCTACTTGCCAAATATATTATTTGTATAAATAGCTATATTAACTCGATTTAAGGTACACACGACATTTCTTTTTAAGCTTTCAATATCAACTTGTTGTTTCATACCAAATTGATATATATATTTCTCAAAAAGAAGCAAATAAATTATAAATTTACTTAAATATTGTAATAAGAAACAAATATATTATTACTTACAAACTAAAATGTATTAGTTTTTAAAATGCATTTTTTTTCTTATTAGATTCTACATTGATTGCAATACAATGTTAAAAACCCTAACTCATATTTATTTACAGTTTTCAAATTATTTAAATTCATTACTCTAGAAGACAGTCTGTAGAGGGTTTTAACAATTTATTTACACATTTTAGTTAAATAATTTTATTTCAAAATTTTTATAAGCTCAAAATATAGTTCTACTATCTTATTTGCATTGTAAAGAAAAACAATTTTCACAATTCAAAGGGCAGCAACATGTGTAAAAATGTGATTGAACCAAAGTTTTAACTATCTTTAATTTGAAGCATTTACATTAGTTTTTTTGTTCTAATATTTTAAAGTTTATTTTTTTTAAAAATTGTTTATTTGTATAAACACAATTTTAAAATTAAGGAAACATTTACATTTATATACAATTGATTTTGTATCAGCTTATTCTTCCTTAGGCAGCATATTTCTTATGTTATTTAAAAAAGCTAAGTTTTTTTCAACTGTAACAATGTGGATCCACTTTCGATGAGTCTTTGGGCAGTCCTGTAAGCCATTTTGAAAACCACGATCGATGGAAACGCGTTGAAAAATGTAAGTCGTCGTGAGCGTGCTTTTAGCACTTGATCAAAAAAAAAAAAACTTAGTAGGTACAACTATCACTCAGATTTTTGGAATAACCATCCTTACTAACGCACAAGCTTCTAAGCAAAATCGACTATTTTCGAAATAAGGTATTTAAAAAAATTTCACAATCTTTAAATTCAAGTTTTTCATTATTTCCACGACTTTTTTATTTTAAAAAATAGAAACTATTTTTTATTTTGTGTGGATGATTTTTTTTAAACATCAAGTTTCGAAAACTATTAATTTCATGGAATTCAGTTATTTGAAGATCCATATTTATATTTAAAGCTTATTTATCTTACACAAATCAAGAATGTTGTATAATATTGCATCCTCAATTTTTTTCCATCCCTTATTAATTTCATATTAAACTTATTATTTCATATTGAATATTTTCAAAAAAAGTTTTCATTGTAGTATGGAAAAGCCCATCTTCAGTGCTGAAAAAGTTTTAAAGGGTGATCTTTATTCACTATACTCCATTTTTTTCTATAGCGTCCAGTTTATTGTCTTTTCGTTTAAGAACTTGACTTCTTCTTTTTTACTAATAAGAAAAGGATTCATTTTCTTAAAGCTTAATAAATTAAAAAAAAATCTTTGTGTATGGGCCTCTCCACGAAAATGTAAACCATAATTGAAAAATTGTACGTGTGTTCAAAGTACACTTTTTTATCAAGATGAATACTATAATATATAAACCTTTCATTCTGAAAATTTCAATGTCATAGATACATATATTTAAAAAAAAACTTCTCTTAACTTATGACGGATTTTTTCCGCAATCGTGGTATAGGTTTTGTTTGAACAATTTATAAACGAACGGAAATTAAAAATATTGGTTAAGACGTTGTTCAATATTTTTAATTAAACGCCTCACTGTGCAAAGGGAGCGTTTGTATCTAAAATAACTGCACATCTTAATTTTTTTTTTCGTAATTTTTTATTTAGCATGAGTTATGAAAATATGTAGTTATTGACTGTTTTCAGTAAAAAAATAATTTTCATTAAAAGGTTATTTGCGGGTAAAGCAAGAATTAAGTTTATGGCTTATAGCAATATTAAAACAAATTAAATAATATTATTTTTTTAATTTATTTACTGTTGAAATCTGTAGTGTGAGTTACGTTAAGAAAATTTTAAATTATTTTTTATATATTTTATAATATAAAATTTTTTTTTATAAATATATGAAAAGGACGTAAGAAAATAAATAACGTTCAGGAAAGAATGAAGCAATGTATATTGGAGTGGGTCAAAAAATCAATTATTTTTTTTTAAAAAGTGATACGGAAAAATGGGTTGCTAGACACCGTAAAAAAATTCTCACCAAATATGAGCAATATTAAATTGAAATTTTTCGATTATCCAATCAAAAACTCTTAAAATCAGTACACATGAAAATTTGATGATGAATATCTTTTGAACGCTTAATTTATATGATAAATTAAGTTTAAGAGTTTATATGATTAATGGTAGAAGACTTGCAATATTGTGGGTATACAAAGTTATATTTTTTTTTTCATTTATAGATAAAACTTTTATTGATAATTCGTCAAATAGTATAAATAAAAATATACAAGTAAGGTATAGATATTTCATCTTAATACCATTAATTTGAATTTTTTTAACTTTTTGAAATCAAAATTATGTTCCTTTATTTGTTTATTTAATTTTTAATAAAATGGAAATTTGTTTAAAAGCCTTACCACCTTATTTTGTATCTCAAAAATGCAAACCAATGACCAGAACTGTACAATCGGCATTCATATTCAGAATTTTAAGTACAACTGTATAACGACATAAGAATGCGTTCACTTGCATTATTCAATGAATATAAAAGTGATTTATAAGTAAAATTTTAAATATGCATTATTTTCAATAAATGATTAACTATTCATTTCAATCATGCATTTTCGTTATTCAGAATAATAAATAATTTTTATCATTTCAGTGATATCCACAAAGAATTTAGGAATTTTCAATTATTCTTTATTTATTCATTATTAATTTTTTATTCATTACTTATTTTGTATTCATTATTCATTTGTTATTCATTACTCATTTGTTATTCATTATTAATTTTTTATTCATTATTCTTTTGTTATTCATTATTCTGTTTTTATTCATTATTAATGTTTTATTAATTATTCACTTGTTATTCATTATTCATGTTTTATTCATTACTCATTTATATGCACTATAATTTTTTATTAATTATTAATTTGTTATTCATTCTTCATTTTTTATTCAGTTATATGCATTATCGTTTTTTATAAATTATTCATTTTTTATTCATTATTAATTTTTTATTCATTATTAATTTTTTATTCATTATTAATTTGTTATTAATTTTTTATTTATGGCTTAGGACTAAAATGAATATAAAATGTATAATGAATAAAAAAATAATAAAGAATAAAAAAATATTAATGAATAAAAAATAATTAACAAATAACAAATGAATACTGAATTTAAAATGAATAATAAATAAAAATAGAAAAATTTAAAATTCTGAAATTCTTTGTAAGTTGCATTCTTTGTGAATAGCATTCAAATGAATAAAAAAATTGATTTATTATTCTAAATAACAAACATTAATAATTGAAATGAATAAATAATAATTTTTTTAAAAATAAATGCGAATTAAAATTTTTATTTATAAATAAATTTTGCATTCATTGAATGCATTCTTAATTCGGTATTCAGTGATTCACTTCATTGTGAAAAAAAATCAAATTGAATTCATTATTTTACAGCTCTGCCAACGACAAGCAAGACACGAGAAGCAATAGAATTTTGTAGAGCAAAAATTATTGCTTCTTGCGTTTGACTTTTCGTTGGTGTTCTTTTTCGTAATATAAAATAAAGCAATTCAAATTGTCTTTCACAGTTGTTTCGCCTTATTAGTAATTCATGTATGGTTCCAAACAATTTCTCTAAATAAATCAATCCCTTTCCTTTCAGGTCAAAGACCAAACCTTTTGTGTATAAGGCGCATGCCTTGGTTCTTTAATCTTAACGAAAATTATGACATTGGGCTATGTCGCGTGAGTTACAGCAATGATTTTTTAAAACCTCAATATATTTTTATGTAACCAAAGTTTATCGGTAAAGTAGGTTTATTATGGAAATGAACTTTTTTCTTTTTGTTAAATTTAAAATAAATACAAGTTATATGAGTAAATTCGCTGAATTTTTGCAATCCAACTTTTCTTTTAAAACGCACTTTCCTTTTTTGTCGCGTGATTTACACCCATATTTACCACTGCTATTCTTAATTTGCTAGTTAGGATCAACAATTTTGGTAGATCATAACACTAATACTTCTTTTAAGACATTTATACAAAAATATTTTTTTTACATTATTAAGATTAACTTTCGAGAAAACGAACCTTAAAGCTGTACACATGCCGCGTGGGTGACGATGAAAATGCCCATATATGTATAAATTGATGACGCTAATAAAGATTGCGTTTTTAGTTTTATCTTTTCATGTCTAACTTTTTGTTGTAACAGTTTCAAAGTTATAATTTTTCAAAAGGTAAGTTTTTTTAAAAAAAACACTGTGCACACAAAAAAATAACTGGAAAAATCTCAGCGGTTAGTTGTGTCAGTTCAATTATTCCGACAAACAAATATTTCAACGTCTTATCTACAACTTTGTAGAACATAAGTGAAGTTTTTGATCTAGTATAAATGATCTTGCATGAGTGCATTTGCAAAATATTATTGCACATATTTGCACTAACTTACAAAATACACAGATTTGCACTATGTATACATTTGTATGAAAATATTTAATTATTTATAGGAATTATAATGTCCGTAATATCATCCTGATAACATCAGTAATCTCTGTAGAAAACGTTAGTTATAAAATGGACATAAAATGTAAATTTTCGAATTCGTGTGTTTGCAATAGACTCTAATTTATTATCTATAATGCTTAACAAAAGTAAATTAGAATAAGAATAAAATCAAGCAAAATAGTTTCAGGATAAAAGCCAGTATTTCTCCTTATATTGGGTCCTTGTTTCAAGGAGAAACACAGGATAATGCATAAAGAATAATTTAAAATATTTGTTGAAAGTTAAGAGTGAACTTACAACTTTGACATAAGAGAACAGATGCATTTTTTATGCTTTATCGGTTTTTTTATTGGGTTTATTAACATACAATAGAGTTGGCCAGTAGTCGGAATATTCACATACATTATGTGTTAATTCGATACAAAGTTAATGTCAAAAACATATGTTTTTCATAAAAATTTTACATCACTTTTACTTTCCTAATGAATTAGCCACAAGTTCACTATATGAGAAGAGACCTCAATGTAAGCGACAAGCTAAAAAGAGTAATGGAGTCCTTTGTTTCTTTTTTCTTTGCTCATGCGCGTACATAACCGATTTCGTACCACGTTGTAATGAAACAAATTCTTCCGAAACAATGCCGATAGTTTTTTCTCTTCTTTTTATGCGGATCTTCTACATGTTTATGAATCCTTAATGCGTAAAATACGTCTTACATCCTTTACTCTGCTTAAAGGAGGTGAATTTCTATAAAAAAATATTCGGTGCACTCTTTCACCCACCTTTAATTCGAGCTAAATTATCAGAATCGGTTGAGAAACATGGGAACAAATGGTTGCCTACGCCTATTAAAATATAGATAAATGAATTAGATTTAAGTATTATATAAAATGATATAGTTATCGGAATGAAACTCTTTCTTAAAGCAACTTCTATTAGTATCTTTATATTCACAGTTGTTGATGAGTCTTTTTGTAATTGTGTTCCTTTTGAAGGACTTCACTGACTGCGTTAAAATTTATACATCGTTTTGGTTTTTTTTTTTTTTGGCCGAGAGCATGGTTTGAAGCCTTTAAAGGATTGGAAAGGTTTTTCACTAATAGAGCTATTTTTTATTTACATTTATATGAACATAATTTTGCTCATATTACGTGGCAGCAGAGAACAGAAGAAGCTAGACCATTTCGTAAAAGTATAAAAGCTCTAGTCATAAATAAAGAGTTTAGCCTTATTTCCTAAAATTCCGCCACTCAACAATTCCTCACCGAAGTTTTCCAATCGTAATTGTTATAAAACAATAATAAATTCCAAATAAAAATTCAACAAAAACTTCGTTCACAAAGTATTATTTTTATTAAATTATTTAATAACTATTACTAATTTAAAAAAATTTGTTTCTTTTCAAATAAATAAAAAATATAACTTAGTAAAATAGCTGCATTATAAAAAGTTGGAAGATATAGCAAGATAGGAGTAGTTATTGTATAAAATGTTAAAACAATATTTTAAAAAGTTGACTTTATATATAAAACTTATGGAAAACAAAACTAAAATAATAAAAAAATACTTAAACAATTAAAATGAAATCTTATTTTTTATCACAATTACGAATGAAAAACTTCTTTAATTGCTAGAAACTTCCGCGCCCACTGCTGCCTGAACTACTGCCACTGGAATTCTGCTGCGGCACCAAAATACGCGGCAGCGTCAACGAACGTTTGGGACACGAATGCTTGACCACAGCGAAGACTGGTGACTGTGTGACTGATGCTGGAGATAAGGCTACAGCAGATGTTGCGGCGACAGGTTGCACTGATGTAGTGTTGCAAAGTTCTTCAACTACACCAGCAGCTGTCAGACGATCCAAGTGTCACGCATACGACTGAGCAGTCTGCGGTAGCGCACTCGTGGCAAAGGCGCCACCAATACCGGGATCTAATGCACTGCCACGCTCCACCATATTCTTAAGGCGGCCACGTAATTCCTCAAGACTTTTCGACTTAGCCTTGTTGATGCGCTTGTATTTGACGTCCTTTGGCTTTGTCACCGAACGATGATTTGACATTACACGATTGTAGTTCGTCACTTGTTCCGGTGGTGATTTAGTGTTATCGCCCATGGCTGCTCTTGAGCTATGCTGCGGTGATGGCGGCATCACTTTTATGGCATAGGCGTTATGCGGGATTCTGCTAGGCGGCGGTGCTTCAACGGATAACGTTGGGCGTAGTTGGCGTGGTCGAGATGCGGCCTGCGAAGAGGGTACGCTCATTTTAGCAACACTGTCTGTGCTGCTCACTGCAGTAGTTGCAGCTGTCGTTACTATCGGCTGTCCGTTGGTGCTCGAGGCGGGCGTTACATTGTCAATTTGACCTTCAGTTGAACTGGAACTCAATGCTTTTTCCGAACGATTTTTGAACTTATCACGCTTCTCCGCCACATCCGACGTAGGCTCCGGATCCTCCTCGACACTGTAAACAGTTTCAAGTATTTCGGGTCGTCTCAGAAAACAATTATTTCGACGCGCACCGCCACCATATTTATTCATTTGTGTCTCGATGGCATCAGAAATCGAGCGCACGATTGTTACTCCATCGCCGCCACTACTTCGACGGCGCAGAGTGAGCCCCGTATTACAGTCAGAGTCGATGTCTTCCAGCACGACAGCTGAATCGGAGTCATTTAAAGAATCCAACTCTGTTGTGTAGCTGGCTTCGATCGTTTCGAGTCCGTGATTGAGCAGTCGACTGGAGAGTGTATCAATGATCTTTTGTTGGCGTTGTATTGTCAGTTCGCGGTGGTTTAGAATGCTGGCGATTTGTTTTTGCTTGCGTTTCAGACGCGATTCAAGCAGGAGCAATTGGCTAGTCAGCGAATTCATCTGATCGGTTTTTTCCTTTTGGTAGCGATAGTGTTGTTGGATCTGCAAGAAAAAGTAAAAAAAAAAGTTATTTTTTGGAAGAAAAAATCAAATTTACTGACTATTGCACTTTTCAATATTATCGAATTCCGTTATTAGTTTTGAGCTAGTCTTAAAAGACATTTAGTGCAAATCACTGAAAAAAATCAACATGTCTTAAAATTGATAAAAACTAATTTACTTTATTATCAGATTCAAGATCAGTGTGATCCAAAAATCTGCAAGTAATAAGTTTGTTAAAATATATCTTAAATTTGGTCTTTGAACAATATTTACAATCATTTTTTAAGTGAATCTTCTCAGGCGGCGATTTGATATTGAGGGTAAAAATTTTCGATTTTTGGAACAAACTCGTCAGAGAAAGTTTTCGTTATGAAAAATATTTCGCGTCTCGTCACAGTTTTGTGTAAACGAGCAATGATTTTTGAAGTGAAAACTTCTTTAGGCGCGTTGAACGATTTTGGTAGAGGGTAAATCTTTGGTTTGCGTCATTTTCTTTTTCCGAGTAACTCTCGTCATCAATACAGACAGCAAAGATAGCAAGATAGGAAACTTAGACAACATAAGTAAGCAACCATTAAAAAGTTCCTCAGCTGACGCATCGTTCTCTCCCCTCCCTTTGCTCCGCTGCGAAACATTGGCTGCATTCCCGTGGCACTAGATCAGATCAAATCTCAGTAAAACAACGTTACTTCAACTTTATATCAATTTGTCATCAAAGTCTTGAAACAGCTGTTTTAAAAACAATAACAAAAGAAAACAACAATACCAAAACGCCTATTGAGCGGCGAAACGTCAAAATAGGAAAATGAATAGTTATTTAGATTTACCAACTATTTTCGTTTTGATAAAAAATGCTTGAAACTTGGCAGCATTTTAACTGTGCTTTTAGACCAACCATTAAAAAGTTCCTCAGCTGACGCATCGTTCTCTCCCCTCCCTTTGCTCCGCTGCGAAACATTGGCTGCATTCCCGTGGCACTAGATCAGATCAAATCTCAGTAAAACAACGTTACTTCAACTTTATATCAATTTGTCATCAAAGTCTTGAAACAGCTGTTTTAAGAACAATAACAAAAGAAAACAACAATACCAAAACGCCCATTGAGCGGCGAAACGTCAAAATAGAAAATTGTTCGCGATAAATTTTTCGTTCGTTCAGGCGGTCTAAACCCACAGTAAGATCAGAAATAGAGCTTGTAATCGAGCCGATTTAAATTTTTGTTTTTGTTTTGTGAATAAAATAGAGCCGCGTTCTAGATCAACGACCGCGGGAATGCAGCTATTGAATGTTAGTGTTTTTTTTAATGTACATATATGTAGAGCTAGCTGTAGCTCTAAATTAGAAATAAATTTGCAATTTTTCATATTTGTATTTTGTTGACTGGTTGTGAAGTCTCTTTTAATGCCTCCACTTGAGATCTTGCTACCAGGCAAACAAAAAACATAGCAAGCAAAGTGCTGTTTATTTTCCTCCGCCAATTCGGTTTATCGCCTCTAACGTTGCGCAACCGATGTGATACTGCTCTTCTCTGTTCATCGTTGTAGTAGATTTGCTTGGTAATTGTTGTTGTAAATGTATTTTAGTTCAGCTAAAGATCTACATATACATTGACAGAAAAACAGTACATATCCTTCATGATTTCTTTATGAAGGAACGATTTGTCAGCAGATAAACTTATTGATGGTGCTTGATGCCATAGTAGAATTAGACAAGATAGTGTTAGGGCTGAATGTGTTCTCTTTCTAAGTGACCATAACTGCCAAACTCATCCATTTTGATATATTTGCCAATTCTTGCTTTCATATTGCATTCTCATTGGTTGCAGATTTTATATGAAATCTCAATTTCGTTTTGACAGTTTCGGTCACCGGCTCTCCGCCCTAACACTACCTTGTTTAATTTTGCCATGCTTGCTGCATTTGCTGAGTGTGTATTTGAGTTTCATGACCAACATAAAAACATTTGTAGTTTTATAAATGTCGCCAGCATATTCTCTGACTGGGACATTGTATAATAAGTAACAGGTAGGAGTGACTTTTCGTGTTTCGACCACCGAATGTCAAGCAAAAGAAAACAATATAGAGAACGTGTGTTACACACATTGGCCGCATTCAGAGGAGTCACCTGCTGTGAATGAAAGATTTAATTGCAAAGGTTTCTCACTCAAATTTAAAAAAAAAACAGTTACCAATTATTGACTCCGCTGAAAGCTGCCAATGTGTGTGACACACGCACTTTATATTGTTTTCTTTTGTTTGAAATTGCAGCTCGTGAGAAAATAAGAAGTTGTCAAGGCTACCTAATAATAATTTGATCAAGAGTGGGACTGCATCGTCCAAAATTTTTTGTTTCTTATTTCAGCTACCATAAGCCTATAGTATCTTTTTAAATAATGTAATGTAATGATTAATGACACAAACAGTGAAAATAATGCAAATGAAATTCAATGAAATGTATGTAAATACAAATTTTATGTATGTGTGCATTGTTATGTATTTTAAGTGTATATTAATGTAATATAATATATATTAATGTATATTAATGTAATAAGTGTATAATAATCCGTGTAAATCCAATAGTTTAGATTCATTATTTTGTGAAGTGTCCAGTCTGTCAATTGACTTCGACTTTTTTCTTATATGTGGTGACTTCAATGTAAACCTATTCTGTAACAACAATCATACTAGTTCTTTGTGTGACAATATAACTTCCGTCGGTTAAACCCTTCCCACGCGTTTTTCATTTAATGATAGTCCGAGTCTTCTTGATTACTTTATAGTGTCTGAAACTTCCAAAGTCCTATTGTTTGACCAAATCTATTTTGTATCTGATCATGATCTTATTTTTTGTACGCTTGACATACACCTCTCGTCCTGCATCTCCTCGTACTTTTACCTAACATGACTTCAAAGGTATTGATAATTATGCTCTTCTTCAAGATGTACTTGTTATTCCCTGGAATGATATATGGTTCTGTCCTCATGTTGCAGATAAGGTGTCAGTTTTCACAAACTACGTTCAAATTATTTTTGGAAAACATGTTCCTAAAAAAACTGTAAACATAAAGAACTCTTCCTGTCCCTGTTTTACTGGTAGCGTGCAGCAAGCCCTAAGAAAGAGAAATCGGTTGAGAAGTATATGGAAAAATAGCCCCTCGAGTGAGAAGTGGGAAAACTATAGGCGTGCCAGAAATTCTTCGAACCTACTAATAAAGCAATCTAAGATAAAATACTGCTCTGCTAAACTCAAAACGTCTCTACCATCAAAAATTCTTTGGAATAATCTGAAAAAGTTCTGTCTTGGTGATACACAAGCTTCTCATTACCAGGCAGATCCTAATGTTCTCAATGACTTTTTTCTGTCAAACGCTATATCCCCACAAATAAGTACTCATGACTTTCCTAACCCAATAGAGCAAACTTTTCAATTTTCTTTGGTTACGGAAAATGATGTTGCAAAGTATGTGATGAAAGTCAAATCCAACGCGGTGGGTGAAGACGGAATTTATATTAAATTTATTAAAATTATTCTTGTTCATGTTATTAGTTCTTTAACTCATATCATAAATCACTGCTTCACTAAATCAACCTTCCCTAACTCATGGAAAATAGCTACGGTTACGCCTGTTGCAAAAAATAGCACGCCTTGTGAACCAAAGGACTTTCGGCCCATCAGTATTTTGTCTACGTTGTCTAAAGCTTGTGAAGCAATTATGGCTGACCAGATATCGACATATATCTCATCAACTAATCATATGTGTCCGCTACAATCTGGCTTCCGTCCTAGGCACAGCTGCTCAACTGCAACATTAAAAGTGCTAGATGATATAAGATCTTCATACGACGATGGGAAATTAACATTACTCTGTCTACTTGACTTTTCAAAAGCTTTTAACACAGTAAACCATAAACTTTTATGTCTTAAGTTAAAAAAATTTATATGGTTTTTGTGATAGTTCGGTAAGTTTGCTGAGTAACTATTTAACGGGCAGAATGCAAAGAGTAAAGTCTGAAAATTGCTACTCGTAGTATAAGCATATCTATAGTGGGAGTGCCCCAAGGATCGATTCTTGGACCTCTTTTGTTTACTGTTTTTGTAAATGACATTTTCCAATGTTGCAAGTTCTCATCAATACATGCTTATGCTGATGATATTCAACTTTATTTAGGAGGTAGAATGAATCTTAAGGAAGACTTAGCATTTAGGCTAAATGAAGATTTGAGTTCCATTAACCAATGGTCTCTTACAAACGGCTTACAGTTGAATGCTCTAAAATCTTACGTGCTGCCTATATCGAAAGATAAAATTAATTTTAAGGACATTCCTGATTTAATGATAGGTGACAAAAATCTTCTCCTGGTGAACAGTGTAACTAGTCTTGGTTTTAAAATAAACTGCTCCCTAACGTGTACTGACCACATCAACAATGTTGTTCGAAAAATTTATTTTGTCTTACGTAATATAAGATTGTCGGCTGAGTATACACCAGTTGATACAAAACGAAAACTCGTTATTTAACTCATCCTGCCGGTGATCACATACTCTGAAAATGTCTTTAGCAAACTAGACTCGCGTTCTCAGCTTAAATTGGTAATTGCTTTTAATCATGCTACTAGATATGTATATGGACTACGAAAATTTGAACACTTAGCTCAATATAGAAACTGTGTACTTGGTTGTAACATTATAAACTACCTCAACGCTCGTAACTGCATATTCCTAAACAAACTAATTAGACACAAAACTCCTTTCTATCTCTATGAGAAACTATAATTTGGTCAGTCTCTGAGAAGTCCAATGCTCATCCTGCCTAGTTTTAATTATCAAAACTCAACAAGACTATTTTTCATTAATGCCATAAGGCTTAACAATAACTCACTACCAACTCATCTCAAAACTATAGTTGGTGAACTTAAATTCAAGTATGCCATTCTTAAATATTTTTCTCCACAAAATACTTAACAATATTCTGTTCACTAATCTTTTCTTCACTTTTTCTTCTAATTATCTATCCTTCCTCTCCATCTTTATTTATATTTAAATTTATGTTATTATTTATATAAGTCCATAAGATTTTTACTGCAATTTTTAAAATTAAGCAAAATCACTTGTGTCATGCTTTGTACTTGAAAAGAACTTGGTTCTTATTGTACTAACAAATTAATTAAAATTAAATAAATTAAATAAATAAATAAAATAAAAAATAAAATATTTCCTTTAACTCAATCGCGATTAAAATTAAGAATCTTTAAAAGTACCGTCGTTTTAGTACGCTCACCTGCAATGCGTACGCCTTGCGCCACTTCATAATATGCTCCGTCTGATAGCGCACTTTGGCGCGCAGTTCATCGATAATTAATCGAGCCGTATGCAAATCCTTCGGATCCTGATTCATCATGGTCAGATGCAAATGGCTGGTATGACTTGAAACTGGCATTGGTGGCCATTGGAATTCCAGTGGTGGCGTCTCTTGCAGTGAACCGCGTGGACCACCGTGTATAACTTTCGATTTGTTGGTTGATGTTGCTTGATGGTTGGACATAGAACGAGCGCGGGAAGGAACCAAAATGATGGGTGACGATGAAGTGCTGGACGCAGTGGAAGGTTGGGAGGGTTGTTTTTGCAGGCTGCAAGCCATGTTTCTCGATATGGATTTCGCCAGTTGCGTTGCACACGACGAGGCATTCATATACCGTATGTATTGGTGGTTGTGCGTCTGTGTTGTGTGATAAGATGGGGGTTGGGCGCCTTTTTTACTTAACTGTTGGATGTGGCGTCGTGGCGGCTACTAGTGTTGATTGATTTTTGCTTGCTTGCCTGCTTCGTTGTTGGTTGACTGCAGGCAGGATTTTGATTCAATCTAGCGCGCGGATGAATCAACAATGTTGGGCAAATGGCACAACCTTTATATAACGGGAAATTAATTCTTTACGGGTGACTGAGTGAATTAATTCCGCAAAATACACTGCAAATAGAAAAACAGAAAAACGAAGTTGAAGTTAAAAAAGAGTGTAGAAATGTTTAAGGTAGGAATTTGTTTGATCTCTAAATAGCCTAACAATAACATAAGGATCTTTGACAGTAACTTTTTTAATGAATCCCCTTTTCTGTAAACGTGTTCATTATATACTCAGAATTAGAGACATGCTAATAAATCAAGCTAAAAGAATCGGAGTACTAAAGTTAGAGTACCAAGTAATTAAAATGAAATTCCCAAGAATTTCTGAAAGTCAATTTAATATTATTAGTATTTTCTTAATTGACTTTGTTATATTGTTTCTCCTGGCCACCTATCATTTTCGTAACCGGGGCACAGTGCGCTTAATCGACCAGTTTTGTGATTAAAAATCTGTAACTTTTGAACGAATAATTATTTTTGAATCCGGTTTTTTTATTGTAACAATGATTTATTTAGCTAAATATAACTACAATAAAAAGTGTCATATGTCTTTCAACAATCTTACAGGGTGATTATTAGCACATGAAAGTAAGGTTGAAAATTTCGCTGATTTCACTGCTTTGCAAAATGAAAAAAAATTGTAGTTCCAAAAGATGTAACAAGGTTTTGTAAAGCATTTTGTCCTTTTGATTAAAAAAATTGCAATTACTCAAGGCTTGCATGCCCATATTACATTACAAAATTACTGTACAGGGTACTGTACTGAAAAACAACGTTATACATTTAGCTGATTTAATATTACGGTTTTAGTAAATAAGACTTTATGTTTAAGTAAAGTTAAATTTTTATTAACTCATCTTAATAACTAAATGGTTTTATTCACTTTTAACCTGTTTTTATTTTGAATATTATAAAAAAATAAAAATACAATACATATTAGTATTCTGTAACTCCTAATATTCGATAACCATATCTTCAATATCTATTAGAAAATTTTCTTTACTAGTTTTGTTTTTAACTTCTTTGTACCGCAGTGATGATATGAGAGGATCTGATGATATCATGAGCATCATCATTAAATCAGAATTTTGATTTTCTCTACTATTTTGTCTTGTGTGATGCAGCCTAAAATTTTAAAATCTTTATTCCTGGCTTCTTGTGCCTCCTCTGATAACTCTCCAACTGGAAAAAAGTGATGTTGTATTAGTTCCTTTCCATGGCAGAATACCTTATAAAGAGTTGGAGTAAGATCTTTCCAGCTTCCATATAAATTTTTATGGAATTTTGCGTCTCCAAAGCAAAAAGGACCAAACTTTTCAGCGTCAATTATCTATCGAGAATTTGTAGCACACAAAATTTTTCTGAGCCTCAGCAAAAGTTCTGAATTAAGTTTTGTGATTGATGCGATTATTTCAATATTTTCGAAGAAACGCCTCGCAGTGTTGCCGTCATTGCTATTGCCAAAGCCTTGTTTTGGGATATCGATTCGTAAACCGGTTCTTTCTCTAAACTCATATTGTATTTATTTCTTTTCGGTCTCTACATATCCTTTTTTATTTCTGTTTTTTTTAGCACTTTGATTTTCGAATGCTCTATGAATTGAATTCTGGCATGAAGTGGTGAAAGTCCCATTT
Source organism: Dichetophora obliterata (assembly GCA_963920525.1). Lineage (NCBI taxonomy): Eukaryota > Metazoa > Arthropoda > Insecta > Diptera > Sciomyzidae > Dichetophora > Dichetophora obliterata. Next base: position 42,032,422 of record OY986436.1, on the reverse strand, counting down.
CGTACATTATTTTCTATTTTATTAAATTGCTTTTAAATAACGTGACAAATGGTGTAAGATTTTGTTGATTTGTTTCCTAAATTCAGTAATGTAAAAAATAAATTTATATGAATGAATATTATACTTAAATATTTAATTTAATGAATGTTAATCAAATAACCTGAAATTGCTTGAGCTTTTCCATCTACCATTGTGAACTGCAAGTTGTAATGAATTGTAATATTCTTCAAATTTTTGATAATAAAGGGTGTTTTTTTTAGAGGTTTGTTTTTCGAATAGAGATAAAACTGACATTTTGTGGTCAAATCTGGCAACTCTAATGTCATTTATGTTCAGTTTGGTTTGCCATTTCATCATGAACAAAAGAACAACGCTTGCAAATCGTGCAAATTTATTTCGAAAATAATGGTTCAGTTCGCGAAGTTTACCGCAAGCTCCGTCCATTTTATGTTCGACATAATCGTCCATCAGAGCAATTAATTCGGTTAACCATGGGTCGTTTTCACACTACGTTTACTCTATGTGATAATACGCATCCGCAGAGACGTCGAACAGTGCGCACCGAAGAAACAATTGCCATTGTAGAGCAAAATGTTGAAGAGGACCCGAATGAATCGATTCGCCACCGTGCATAGCAATTGGAGCTTTGTCCATCAACTTTATGGAAGATTTTGCGCAAAGATCTTGGCTTGCGACCTTACAAGATCCAGCTTGTGCAAGAATTAAAGCCGCGAGACCATGCAATGCGTCGTGATTTTGGTGTATGGGCCGAAAATGAGATTGATCTCGATGCTGATTTTCATCGCAAAATTTTGTTCAGTGATGAGGCTCATTTTTGGTTGAATGGCTACGTCAACAAGCAAAATTGCCGCATTTGGAGTGAAGAGAATCCACATGAGACCCTTGAGACGCCATTACATCCACAAAAACTGACTGTTTGGTGTGCTGTATGGGCTGGTGGAGTCATTGGGCCATACTTCTTCCGAAATAATGCTGGAGAGTCAGTTACTGTTAATGGAGACCGGTATAGAGCCATGATAACTGACTATTTTGTTCCCGAATTGGATGGCATGAATGTGGATGAGTTGTGGTTCCAACAAGACGGCGCTACATGCCACACAGCGCACGTAACAATCGATTTATTGAAGGAAACATTCGATGAGCGCATAATTTCGCGGAATGGACCTGTCAATTGGCCACCAAGATCGTGTGATTTGACACCATTGGAAGCCGCTCGTCTACGCCAACAAACCAGAAACGTTAGGGGACTTGGAAGCCAACATTCGTGGCGTTATTGCCGACGTACGGCCCCATATGCTCAAAAAAGTGGTTGAAAATTAGACCTGTAGAATTGGCTTTATTCGAGCCAGCCGTGGCGGCCACATGCCCAAAATCATATTTGAACATTAATGGCATAAAATTATCCTTCCAATAAAGCCAAATTGATGGACATTAAAACGATTTTCTTGTGTTTTATTTCAATTCGAAGTTTTATACCTCTAAAAAAAACACCCTTTATATTCCATAGGCTTAAAGTTATTTATTGCATTATTCATTAAACTGTGCTTTTCTCTGATCAGGTCAGTCGTTTATTTTGAATACGAAAATTCAATTGGACGGCAATATTGCATAGAAGATGGTCGATCATTTTTCCAAACTTCCACCCAGTTTTGTGATTGTTTCGAAGTTGATGCTTTATCCAATATTAGTCTCAGTGGTACTGCTGATATCATAAATATGTGGGAATCACAGTGGTCTCTATATAATAAATTTTAAGTATGATACTTCAAATGATTGAACAAATTGAAATGGAAGAATTTTCAAAGAAACTAAAATTAAGTCATGCTAGTCGATAGCCATTGCTTTTTCTGGCAATCGAATGAATAATTATTACAATTAGTGAAAATCTTTCTATAGTGCTAATCACTCATTTAAATTTAAAATATAACTTCTGAAAATTCGTCAAATTTCCCTTTTTTTAGTACCTTACCTAGTTGCTGTTTGTATTGACTCTGTCCGGATGATCCATCACAGTCCCATTTAGAGTATAAAGTAAAATGCGTACTATTATTCTCTACTTCGTAATGAATTGAACTTAGAATTCTTTTGGTAGTGTGGTCCAAAATGCATTGCAAAGGAATTTTCGCAGATGTATTATCTACCAAAAAAATTTCTGAGATACAAGATTTTTTGCCGACTTTTAATTCTTAAACAGAAGGAAGCACATGATAATTTTTCCTGGTTAAAGACGTGCGTAATTTTTTAAATTGACTATATGTCAAACCGAGATCCATATCTAATGCAAGTGCTTCTTCGATATTTTAAATTTCTTTATTTTTATCATACGCTGCAACAATTTCACGCTTATTTCTCAACTTTTCGTAGTCATCATTCAATAAACATTCAATTAATAAACATTCAATTGCATTAACCTTACTAATGCTTGACTTATGCCTTTTGAAATATTGCTCACCTTCTGACGTTTTGTATTATGTGAAGACTCCTCATAACATTTTTGTGGACGCCCGCGTTTAGCATGTGATGATGTATTGCCAACATCAGTGGACAACTTCAAAACCTTTTTTGTTTTTTGGAACACATTTATATTTGATTCAAACCATATAGTGTTTTCATATATTTTTAAAAATTTTTCCTTAGAATAATCACATTTTTTCCACATATTTAACATAGCTCTATAAAAGTTGTTTACTTTTTCTTTATCAATAAGTTCATTGTCGACGTTAACATAAAAGTTTTTGCACACTTTTTCAAATAAAATATTTAGATATTGAGGTCTCATTGTTTTATCTTTATGACATTCTAGCCACATAGCAAATAATATAGTTATTCATTTTATTTAATTACGAAATTTATGCAATTGCAAATTTTACACAAACGCCAATAACGTTTATTAATACGCTACACTTAAAAGGTAAGCTACTTCAATTGCATACATTTAAAGAAACATACCAAAGCCGAAAGTAAGATTTAAGATTTGAAGAAAATAAGTACTTGCCGATTTTTTTGGTGTAAAAGACACTTAATATGCTTTAAGATTAATAAATATTCTAATATTTTCATTTATATCATTATTTATATATTCTTATTTGAAATAAAAAAAAAAAAAAAATAATTGAAGTAGCGTCTAAAAAGTTTCAATGCGAGCTTAAAAATGTTCATTTGTGTGCTTTTTTATTTGTTTACTTAAATGAAAAAAATGAGAAAAGCTGGACATAAGAAAATAAAAACAACAAAAGCACTACAACAAAATACTTATAGTAGCTATAGGCAAAGGATCACAGCTGATTTTGAGGCTGTTTAAATACTGGACGGTGAAAACCATAAACAAAGTACTAATTTTGAATAGCTTAAAAATACAACAAATAGGGGAAAGGGCTTTTTCAAGTCTTGCCAAGCATAATTTCTTTTGACGTTAAACATTTTATTATATATTTATCAAAACATACTGAAAACTCTGACCAATACACAAGATTTTTTACAAAATTGAAAACTTTGTTCAAAGGGCGGACCAGAGCGGACGAAAATCGTTTTGTTCCTAAAGGAAGAAACAATAGTGGTTACTGTGGTGCATATCGTTTCTGAACCCAATGGATCCCAAATTTTAAAAGCTTACCAATAGTTGAAAATTAGTTACAAAAAAGGGTTTCAACTTTTGATTTATTGTAAAATATTTAAAGAAGGCATAATATTACAGTTAAATAGGAACAAGAGATATTAAACATATCATTTAAAAAAAAAACTAAGTAAAAAACCTCTTACGGTTTCTTCACAAGCTCCCTCAAAAGTTGAAAAAATCATTTTTTTCACTTGTTGAAATATGCTGAAAAAAGTTGCAACTTTTTAACCATAGATTTGTGCGGCGTTTTCTTGGACTCCTAGAATATCCTCTATTGAAGGATTTACGATTCATCCTTTGTGTTTAAATAAATACGGTATAAATTTATTCCACAGCAACTACTAGCTATAATACTGCATCTTCTTGTAATCAACACCAAAAACCACCGACGCCAAATATTTCACATGCACAAACCTACTCCATTCAGCATCTGCTCATTTCTTATGCATTCTGTTATTCGGCCAAAAATCTTTACAAGCCACGAACGCAAGACCACAAGGAATTATCATAGAAATATGTATTTCCAAAAGGAGTTGAGAATGCAGAGAATGTAGAGGCATGTTCCGTAGTAAGCTCCAGGATTTTAATGAGTTTCATGTTGAGGTTGCGGTGAATTACGTATTATATCGAGAATGCTAACGTTGTGCGTTTATGGAATATTCATAAACACAACAGATGCGAAATATATGCAAGGTACTGACTCTTAACAAGATCTTAAGATAAATTCTGAAGAAAATTTACTCAAGAAAATAAACAATTTCTTAATGGATAGAACTAATTAACACCTGCGATTTAAAATTTTCCAGTGATAAAATATTGTACTCATGAGCGGCATATCTAGGGCCAACACTACTAAGGAACAGGCAAACACTACTTTTCGTTCGGCTACGTTTTCACACAAATTATTATGAGCCTCTGCACGACTTAAGCAAACCATGAAACCATTTATTAAAAGAGCAAATATAATTTACGTGCACTAAAGTACACTAACTGCACCTTTTTCAATAGTAATTCAGCAAAAATCAATTGAAATTTATTATGGGAGGCAAAAAACTCATTAAAGAGCGTCAGATTCCTCTATCGCATTAACCAACTTACCGCGGCTCCCAAGCGCTGCGTACTATTTTTCAACGTACTATTTTTTTTTATGTGCAAATTTCAACTTTGTATCTTTCACCGAAGTCGAGATATGAGTTGGGTATAAAAAATACTCATCTGTCGTTAATGAGTTCAAAATGGGCACTAATTCCTTCTGCAACAACAGCACAGTTTGATATCTGGAATTTTCTATCAATAGCAGGTTAATTGGCTAAGAGAGCTTTTACATTTTTTTAATATATAAATTTTTTACAAACGATAATAACACAAATTTTCAGATTTTTAAACTAAAAAACTTTTGACTTTGAAAATGTAGTAGTTACCGTAAAATTTCTTGACACACTCCAAAAATAAGTTATAGCTTTATGTTTTCTTAAAGCAACAGACAAAAAATTCAACACTTAGCTGTTACCAATCCTGAGATATAATCAATTCGGCAGAAGCATTTTCATTGGTAAAACAATACCCAACCGTAGTTAATGGGTTAAGGTAGTAGCCCAGTGTGTCGTACTAAATTTTGAGGTTTTGTCATATATTTTTTTAACTAAGAAAGTAAAATGCGATCGTTTTGAATTTTGAACATGTTTTTGTTAGTATTTTTAAGTGTACAAACAAATTTTTTTTTTAATTTTACATTAAATTGTTTATAATTATTTGTATCAAAGTAGAGTCCTCGAAAAGAAAGTGAATTGTTTTAAGGAAACAGCCAGCCTCACGTAGTTATCTGAAATAAAAAATTTAAAAGAAACATCGTTTTGCATGCTTAATTGTAGTGCACTTACCTTAAATATGCATATATAAAAAAATAAAAAATGGCGGACTTGTAAAAAAATAAGTTGTTAAAATCTAAATCTCTTAAAATTAAAACAAGTTCAAAAAATGTGGCACAAGTTAAAAGCCACATTGATTTCTAATCTTTTAAGCCAAACTTTATGAAGATATCTCAAAAATTGTAATGGGTTATATATCACCCATTCTTGGTTAAAGGGTTAAAAATATTTTAAATTTCGGTCAGAAACTTTAAGAGTATATTTCTAAGATATTATTATTGTGTCAAATGTACAAAAAAGTAGATTTTGAATCCGTCACACTGAACGACTACCTTAAATAAGTTTTAAGATATGATAATAAATAAAACCTTCGTTCTTCTGAACATGATGGCGTATGCCTTTCAATTGCTCTCATTAAAAATACTCATTTAATGTATTCGTTCAAGCTAATGCATTCAATTCCGGTATCCCGGGATCCCAGACGTTTCTTAGACCCAAAAGTCCCGGGACTGCAAGGCAAAAAATCTCGGAATTTTCGGGATCCCAATGTGTTAAACACACGATACTTGCTCAGAAATACTTAAATGTGATTTTAATCATACAAAAATAAAAATATTTTTTAACTAGCTGTACAAAAAATTACGTGATACCTACCTTAGTAATACCAAAATATGACTTCAAATATTAAAAAAAAAACTTCCTTTAACAAGCTGTACAAAATATCTCAAAATTTTATCTTCGAAATACTTAAATTATTAAATTTATTTATTTTTTTTTTAAATAATTTTATAGACATGTACAAAAAATTTAATGATACTACCTAAGAAAAACCTGAATGTGATTCTAAAAAATTTTAAATAAAACCCTTTCTTAACCCGAATCACCCTGTGGTTGCTATATGGCAACGCAAATATACACTTAAAATGCGCTGATTTTAGTTTAAACCATTCTATATGTGCCGTTAACAACTCATTTTGAAAATTTAAAAAAAAAAAATTGTTAGAGTGATTCGGAACACATGATACTTCTTTAGAAATACTGCAATGTGATTTAATTATAAAAAAAAAAAACTTGTTTAACTAGCTGTACGAAATATGAGGTGAAAAATATAAAAATATAAACCTTTCTTGAACTAACTGCATAAAATATTACACAATACTAACTTTGAAAAACTAAAATGTGACCTTAAAAAATTAAAATAAAAAATTCCTTAAATAAGTTACACAATATTTCACAAAATTCTTACTTAGAAATACTAAAATTATTGAACTATTTTATTAATTTTTAAAATAATTTTATGAACCTTCTGAATGATGCCATTCAATTAAGTAATTTTTTTTAAGTAATTGTTCTTTGTTTTTCAGAAATAAACAATAAATACTATCAAAACATTTTATCGAAACTGTGTTGTTCAGTTTTTAAAAATCTATTGCAGAAGATGTGTTGTGTTGTGAAACAAGGCATAATAGTTCATATAACCTAAGGTTGCCCTCGTTGTCAATATGTCCATGTATTATAATTGCTAAAAAATACTTCTCATCCGGAAAACAGATGGGTGAAGGTCGAACTTAGGTGGGACCTTAGACTATAACTACTTTTAAACTTCATACTACGTCTTGCAAAAAATTCGTTTTCTAAGGTTTGTCAAACGGCTGACTGGTCCCGGGATGCCGGGATTGTATTTTTAAGTCCCGAAATTCCGGGATTGCCGAAACGTCTCGAAATTGGATGCCCTAGTTTTAGATAAGATATATTATTTTATATACAACTTTTTATTTATTGTTTTGAAATAATGATTGCAATAGCTGTTGAAAAAAATGCGCAACAGGTATACGTAGTTAAACTATGAGGCGTTTTAAAAATTTTTGATTATCAAAGTGAGCGGTTGGTGAAACAAGTTTAAGAACCTTTTATAAAGATTAAACAAAACAAAATAAAACAAAAGCCATATCCCCAATCAATTTCAAATATAATACACTGTGCGTAAAAAATCCCATATTCTTTGGTTTTTTATAAATTGTATTGGTACCAATTTATTTTTATTATCAAATGGATAAATTTGAAGTGCTGATTTCTCACGGTTGTTTTATCAATAACATCTTTATTATTATTGCTCACATACTTAAAACTGATAACAATAATCTTCAAAAAAAGAGATTATCACATTTTTTTCGCACATATCTTGTTACAGTATTAAGTAAATAAAGTTGGTTTTACAGTGAATAATAAAAATGTAACTACAGTCGCGTACGAAATAAAATTTTATGATTGATACATTTTTAAGGAAAAGATGTTAAATATTTATTCCCAGCAGTTGATTTTAATATTATTGTAAGCAAGGCAGGACTTTCCGTAGCAAGCGTATGCACACGTGGCAATGTCCTTGAGAATTCTAGAATTGTTATAAATACTTATTCGATTGATTGAGCCCCAAAGCAATCAATATTTGATGATTGTTTAATAATGTATGAGAAAAAACCTGTTAAAATACTGTAAAAAAGATAACTTTCACACGTCAATACAACACGAAAAAACAACAAAAATGTTACAAAGGACAAAGATTTTCGAAAACTCAAGCAAACACCATGTGTTGCTTCGAAACAACGTGCTTGTAACATAACAAGATGAATGTATGTAAGCAAATACTTGGAGCAACAAATAGTAGCAAGGTAAGAAAGAAAGGGGATCAGATGGGGTGCAAGGAGTGCTTGGAATTGTTTTAGGAACCTTGCCACAGATTACGTGCTCATTATTAGGCGATGGCATTACATCAGCTGATACAAGCTACTCTACAAAGGCAACAAGAAATGATGCATGTATGGCAGGTAGATACAGGGCATTTCAGAGCCCGTCAAGGGCCCAGGGCATGTAATTTTTGGGGCCCCAACCACTTTAAAAAAAATTATTAAATGTATACACGACATGCTTATTAAAAAAAAATAGTTCAATATTAGATAAAACATTATTTGATTACTGTCTTTTTAGCTTTTTGTTGTGAAAACATCTTTTATAAGTAAAGAATGAGTTTTCTCGCTATATCCGAATTTATGTTCATGTACATGTAAAATGTGTCGTGACCATGACTTAATTTTAATATAAATATGTTATTTTTAGTAGCAAAATATTTTGAAAAAAGGTATTTTAGACTTGAAAGTAGGGAAAGTAGTAAGTTGGTCCAAGTAGTTGTAAGTAGCGCTTTAAAAACATTTTGTAGAAGAGACCCTTTGCCACAACAAGGACGTATGAAAAGTCGCTAAACTCAAGGAAAATCATACAAAATCGAAAAACATATAGTTCTCATTTTAAATTACTTTAATAAATCTCAAAAAAATATTTTTAATTTTCTTCCGATTATGTTATGATTTTTTTTAGGTGTTCGATATGACAGAAAGGTCACTTTAAGGATTTTTGAAAGAAGTCAAGTTCCTAGAAATTGTCAATGCCACTTTTAGGATTTTTAAAAAAAGCTAGTTAAAAAATATTTCTAATGCATTTTATTGAAACATTGTTTAATTTGAATTTTCGCGATTTTTGTTTGGAAGATTTGAAAACATATTAAATTTTCATGTTTAATATCTCATTTTGAAGAAAAATTAATTTAAAAACTTTATGCGTACCAATATTCTTCAAAGTTTATAAAAAAAGACGACTTTTGCCCATATAAATTAGATTTTCAACTTTAAAATCACTATTGGCACGTTTTAATATCAATATTTTTTATGAATTTTTCCCAATTTACTTCTGTTGTAAACTAAAAAACCTCTGTTCCGTTATTCATTACTTCTGAAAACAAATTCCTTGGACTACAATTCTTTTTAAAGTTGACTGAGTGTATTCTTTTGAGAAATATAATTTTCTTACGCGATATTTCTTTCGAGAATGTTTTCTGAAATAATTGTGCTGCTTACTGCAGGTCCTTGCAGCTCAATTTATTACATTGACAGAGGAACAAAAACGAATTTCAAGTGTTTCAAATCGCTTTCTTAGACCATGTAAAATGGATTCAATAATTGCTAAAAACACGTTGACTCCATAATATTTTGCCATGTCAGACTCAATTTTCATCGATCGGTTACAAGTAAATTTGAATGAAATTCCTACACTACATTTCTACTTTTAAAAGTCCAGTAGGAATTTTTTCATATGAACATTTTTGCTTAATTTTTTTTTATATAATATTCTCAATTTGGGGGCCCCCTTCAGATGCGGGGCCGGGGCTTCTGCCCCTCTCTGATAGTACCTGGGTAGATACGAAGGCACGCAAAATTTAGCAACAAAAACAACAAACGTGGCCTAAACAACATTAGTTATTAAGCATTTAGCTTGTGTAAATGTTGAATTTCTGACGCTTTTCCTAACTTTAATATTGTTGATTGTGTTTTTTTTCTATTTCGCTTTTCTTGAATGCCTCCACAAACGGAAGCGTATGTTATTGTTAAGGGTTGCCAACTTCTCACTTCAGTTATTTCTCTGATGGCTTCATTTATATTTCTACTATGTGTGGCGCATAAATTATTGTATTAGAATTTTTTGTTGCCCAAGAAAATTCGAGAAATGATTTTATTTTTCCTGCCTCCAGCAGTTGATGCAGTGACTGAATGCTTGCGGGAAATAAATGCTGAAAGTTGTTGTGCTCTGTTGTGCATAAGGCTATGTAACTATTTTCGGGGTAATTTTGATAAAATTGTTTGCGATTTATTTCATGCTTGAAGTTATTCCAGACAATTTCATGCTTGGAATAAGGTTAAGTGAACAAAACATACACAGATTGAAACAAATTGAATATTTAGAACATGTTTAAGTTAATCAATATAATTATAGAGATTCCCAGTGGGGAAATGAGAAGTCATTACTGCCGTAACTAGCTCAGTAACAAGTTACCGTATAAGCACATGTGATTACGTCGGCACTACAATTTCTAAATAAATAATGTCAAAGAAAATACCTCGTAACAATAATAGTGGATGTTGCCGAACAGCCACGATCAACTCAAAACCTTACGTGATCGCTTATGATTTGAAAATAAATAACCGAAGCTGTAAGACCGGATTATTCAACAACAATAATTTTTGTTTTTGTTACAACGAACAACAGAATAAAAAATGTGTTTCCACGTTACGCTTACTGAATGAATATTTGAATGTGCATCCATGCTGTTTTTGTCTGCTCAAATAACAACAATAAAAGAAGGGAATGAAAAAAAAATTAGCATTAAATTCTTGCTGTATTGAAACTGGTTTCGATGCATAAGGTGACGTAAAGTGTAACTTCTAAATATTTTGTGTTCAAAAAGATTTCCATGATACTGGTTGAACAGTGTAGTAAAATAAAACAAAAGAAATATAACTTTTAAGCAAACGTCAAGTATTTATTTTATTTTTTTACAATTAGACATGACAAAAACTATAATTGTTAACATTAACATTAACAATAACATTAAAATTAACATTAACATTAACATTAACATTAACTGTTAATGTTAACTTAACATTACCATTAACATTAACTGTTAATGTTAATGTTAATGTTAATGTTAATGTTAATGTTAATGTTAATGTTAATGTTAATATTAATGTTAATGTTAATGTTAATGTTAATGTAAATGTAAATGTTAATGTTAATGTTATATGTTAATGTTAATGTTATTCATACTACAGTGGAATTCACTTATAACGACCTCGGTTATAACAACATTTCTGCTATAACGTCGTATTCTTGAAGTCCGCATTTTGTAACTTATCATTCCTTAGGAACTGCGTTCGCTTTTAACGTCGGTGGATATAACGACGAGTTCGCATATAACGACGCAGTTTTCATAAAATATAATAAATATTTTCACATATAGCGAAGACGAAAGCAAGTTGAGACTAGATTTGCTTACTTATGAATTTTTTTTTTATGTGAACAAACAATATTCACTGAACATATTTGCAATTTTTGCGTTGTTGAAAGGGAAATAACCGTATAAAATTCATTGACAACAAAACTGCATATCTTCATTTCCGCATGTGATTTTGCTCAGTATACATTTGTTCCTTCAAATGCATGATTGATTTTTTACTGTGTTTAAAATGCCTCCACAAACTAAACGTAACGCGTTCATCATTAAAGAAAAATCTGCAATAATCTGGCGGCTTGAAAACGGCGAGGAATTTCTTGCGTCATTTTCCTCAATATCCATCATATGGAAACATATTAAAAATATAAGGATCACACCTCCTCAAAATGTAGAAAATCAAAAAATCGCGATATATACCACTAACCGATCATATTTTACAAGAAAAAGCCAATGATTTAGTTAAAATTTTAGGTAAAACAAAATTTTCTTGTTTAGAAAGTTTGATTTACCATTTTCGACACTGCATTGTTAACTGCAAGGTTTCAGGTGAAGCAGGTGATGTATCCCAAGGTGACTACAGAATTTTTCCCAAAACTTTGAGATGGCTATTAGGACTCAGAAAAAATGTATAATGCTGATGAAACAAGGTTCTTCTTTAAACTCATGCCCGATAGAATTTTAAAATTTTAAGGTAAAAAGTGTATACGAGGAAAAGATTTGACGGTTCGTGTTACAGTTTTGGTTGCTGCAAACATGGATAGAAATTTGAAAAGGAAAATATTTTTTATCAGAAAGTCAAAGAAACAAAATAACTTATTGTATTTATTTACCCTAAGTCTTATGTTTTTATTTTTACTATTGATAATAAATTATTTTTCTTTATAATAAATGAATTAAGTTAACAATGAACAAAAAAAATTATGTGTGCATATAACGACATTCGGTTGTAACGACGAAATATTCCGGTCCCTTCAGGGTCGTTATAACCGAATTCCACTGTATATTACTTAAACAACCGTACTACGACACCAGACCACATAAACCAACACATGCTACATACCTACTCATGACTCCATAAAAATAAAACTAATTGACAACACACAACCGCACAACTGCATAAGCCACTAATTAATACACACACCACTTATCTATGCATAGCCAGGCAGGTCAAAAAAAAAAAAACACAACCGCACTACTGCATAAGACACTTATTAATATAAACATACACACACCACCTATCTATGCATAGCCAGGCAGGCCAAAGACAAAAGAAACTAATAACCGAACTTATAATTCCCAACTTGTTTTCACGCCATATCAAATAAAAGGGCGACACAAAACCAACCAAAGCAGCATTACTTCAGGTCAACTCGAAGTAGTGACTCTATGGCGAGCCAGTTTGCTGGTTCTTCCCTTAGAGTCTCTGCTTGAGATGTCGCTTTTGCGGTGAGAACCACTCTTGGTTCGTCCAACGCAGTCGGTATACTCTATATTTTTGGTCGCTGTGACTCAATGGTGAGCTAGCTTGCTGGTTCTTCCCTTTAAGTCTCTGTTTGAGATGTCGCACTTGCGGTGAGAACCTGTCTTTGGTTCGTCCAACGCAGTCGGCATATATTAAATTTCTTATTGACTATATATATTTACATGGCGCGAACCTCATAGAGGTTTTTCCACCATGTCCCTTCTGATTGTTTCTAAAAACAATAATAAGGAGCATTACTTCAGATTCTTTTAGGACACGAGCCCCTGGCAACAATCAACCACCGACTACCGCTCTACCGATTACCGATTGCTAATCCACCGATTTACCGAATACCGATTTTGCCGTCAGCTGGACCCACAACATCCGTTCATTCGACCGCCTACATTTTAAGGAGAATCTATCTATATATATAAAAATGGATGTATGTATGTGGGTATGTGCGTATGTGGGTATGTGGGTGGGTATGTGGGTGGGTATGTGGCTATATCACGTATAGACTCCAAAACCGCTGAACCGATCTTTATGAAATTTTCAGGGAAAATAAAGCCACATCTTGAAAGTGTTCCTGTGAGGTTTCGTAACGATTGGAGAAGGGGGCGTGGTACCTCCCATACAAGCCAAATTTGCTCCATCGATCACAAACAAAAAAAAAAGAAAAATATCTCACGGTTTCAATCGTAAAAAACTAAGATTTGGGGATTTTGTTCAGATGGTTACTGTTGGTAACTGTACAAAAAATGGGCGTGGTCGTTATATAAATACGCCCACTTTTTCGAAATCATGGCGATTCCGGAGTTCTGCACATTTTACAGTGAAACTTGCTCTTTAGGTGCTCCAAGAGACGAACACAATTTATAAATGTTTTCACGCCCACTTTAAACGCCCACAAATCAATATCTATATATATATAAAGCAAAACGATGTGTGTCTGGCTGTGTGATGTCTATAGACTCCAAAACTACTGAACCGATTGACCTGAAATTTTAGCAGTCGATTTGTTTCAGGTACGAGATGGTTGAGGAAAAAAATTTGCCACACCCCCCTTTTACTGCCCCCAAATCAATAAAAATGTTATATTTCAGTCGGTTTGGGTCGTATATGGCTAAAATTTTGTAATTTAGTATGTACGGTTACTGTCGATAACTGTCCTAAAAATGGGTTTCCACGCCCCCTTTTACCGCCCACACATAAATGAAAATGGTTTATTTCAGACGGTTTTGGTCGTATAAGACTTAAATTTGTTACTTTGGTTTGTGAAGTTACTGACAGTAACTGTACGAAAAATTGGTTTCCACGCCCCCTTTTGCGCCCACAAATCAGGTAAAATGCTATATTTCATGCAGTTTTGGCCGTATGAGACTAGCATATGATACTTAAGTTTGTATGGTTACTTTCGGCAATTGTACTAAAAAAGGGCGTCAGCGCTATATAGCCACACCCACTTTTTAAGAAACCATCAAAATTGACTACTGGGTCGATTGAGCTAAAATGTTGGCTTAGTTTGTACGGTTACTGTTAGCAACTGTACTAAAAATTGGTCTCCTCGCCCCCCTTTTACCGCCCACAAACCAATGAAAACGTTTTATTTCAACAGTTTGGGTCGTATTAGACAAAAATTTTGTAATTCAGTACATATGGTTACTCTCGGCAAGTGCACTAAAAATAGGCCTGCCCTACTTTAGTTAAACTCACTTTTCGGGGAGTTAGCGTCCAGTGAAGTAAAGTGCGCCAGGGTTAACCTAAATTGAGCTGAAATTTGGGCAGTCGATTTGTTTCGAT